>CM073426.1:47045000-47552500 GCA_037114965.1 Monochamus alternatus
TATTATTATTATTATTATTATTATTATTATTATTATTATTATTATTATTATTATTATTATTATTATTATTATTATTATTATTATTATTATTATTATTATTATTATTATTATTATTATTATTATTATTATTATTATTATTATTATTATTATTATTATTATTATTATTATTATTATTATTATTATTATTATTATTATTATTATTATTATTATTATTATTATTATTATTATTATTATTATTATTATTATTATTATTATTATTATTATTATTATTATTATTATTATTATTATTATTATTATTATTATTATTATTATTATTATTATTATTATTATTATTATTATTATTATTATTATTATTATTATTATTATTATTATTATTATTATTATTATTATTATTATTATTATTATTATTATTATTATTATTATTATTATTATTATTATTATTATTATTATTATTATTATTATTATTATTATTATTATTATTATTATTATTATTATTATTATTATTATTATTATTATTATTATTATTATTATTATTATTATTATTATTATTATTATTATTATTATTATTATTATTATTATTATTATTATTATTATTATTATTATTATTATTATTATTATTATTATTATTATTATTATTATTATTATTATTATTATTATTATTATTATTATTATTATTATTATTATTATTATTATTATTATTATTATTATTATTATTATTATTATTATTATTATTATTATTATTATTATTATTATTATTATTATTATTATTATTATTATTATTATTATTATTATTATTATTATTATTATTATTATTATTATTATTATTATTATTATTATTATTATTATTATTATTATTATTATTATTATTATTATTATTATTATTATTATTATTATTATTATTATTATTATTATTATTATTATTATTATTATTATTATTATTATTATTATTATTATTATTATTATTATTATTATTATCATCCGTACAAACTTGATAGTCATTTGGACCTGACTTAGACACAACCGTAGCTGGTTTCCAATTACGAATGCCTTGCTGGATAAGGACTTTCTGTTTAGGTTTTAGCTCACGTAACTTTTTTGCAGACTTATCATGATAAGTGATCTGTTTTTGTTGCCTTTCTCTTAATTTTTGTTTGGTGTCATAAAGTGAATATTTTGGTTAAAGTACAATTCTTGGAACTGGGAGTGTTGTACGAAGTTTCCTCCCCATTAACAAATCACAAGGAGCAGGGATGTCTTGTTTAGGAGTTGTATTATAGTTTAAAATTGATAAAAATGGATCTTCTCCGTCTTTTATAGCCTACACTAATAAACTTTTTACAGTTTGTATTGCCCTCTCGATCATGCCATTAGAACGTGGATAATGTGGACTCGATGTTGTTAATTTGATGTCATATTTTTTAGTAAAATCAGCAAATTCAGTTGAATTAAAGGGGGGACCATTGTCAGAAAAAAATTCTAAAGGCAGGTCGTGCATTGAAAAAACATTTTTTAACATTGACATAACGGTACTTGCCATTTTGTTTTGTAATTTGTTAATGATTACAAATTTGCTAAAATAGTCAACAATAACCACGAAATTTAAGGTGCCCAGTGTCTTAAAATCAATACTAATTTTTTCCCAAGGGAGACCAGGGACTTTATGCGGCATAAGCGGTTCCTTTTGATTACTTCTGGAATATTCTTGACATATAGTACAACTAAGAACAAGATCTTCTAGATCTTTCGAAATTCCTGGCCAGTAGATACATCCTTAAACCACATAGTATTTAATTTTACTAAATGTTGCAGCATTAGTTATAGCAGAAATAAATCGTTTTTCATTTTCAGGAGATTGGCTATAACAGCATGCACCGTAAGCTGTTCATCGAGATAGTCTGTATTTATTCCTACAGTATTAGGATCTCTGCTAAGTGTATCGGCAATCAACATATGTTTTCCAGGAACGTAAACAAGGTCAAAATTATATCTTAACAATCTTATAGCTAAACGCTGAATCCGAGGAGACAGTTCATCTAAAGGTTTTTTCAGTAAACCTAAAAGGGGTCGATGATCGGATTCAATTTTAAATTTCCTCGCAAACAGGTAATAATGAAATCTTTCACAACCATATACCAAAGCTAGAAGTTCTTTCTCTATATGATTGTATCTCTGTTGCGTGGGAGTTAGAGAAACAGAGGCATACTCAATTGGATGCCTTTCTTGAGATATTACAGCGCCAAGACCATCGACCGATAAAATTGTTTCTTTATTGGGATTAAAATATGACAGAACAGGAGTAGTCATTATTAATTTTTTTAATCGATCAAAACAGATTTGTTCATTTTCTGTTCAAATCCATTCCACTTTATTACTTAACAATCTCCTTAGGGTGTTCGTTTCTTGTGAGAGGTTAGATACGAATTTCGCTAAATATACGATCATACCCAAAAAACGCTGTAGATGTTTTTTATTTTTAGGTGGACACATTTCTTGTATTGCTTGTGTTTTATTCTCATCCGGAGCAATGCCCGAACCGCTAATAATATGTACAAGAAATTTCACGCTTGACGCACAAATTTTGGATTTTTGCAAATTAAGTGTTAATCCACTTTTTGAAATTTTGAAAAGCACATTGTCTAAATTTAACTTATGTTCCTCAAGTGTTCGACCGAAAACTAGTATGTCGTCAAAATATGCAATTGCACCACGCACTCCTTGCAAAGTATTATAAATGAATTTTTGAAATATTTCAGGTGCCGACGATATTCCATATGGAAGTCTCAAATAGCGAAATCTGCCCCAACTCGTTGCAATTGTACAAAGTTTTGAGCTTTCGTCGTCCAAGGGTATTTGTAAGAAGGCTTGCGATGCATCGAGAAACGTAAAATATTTTGCGCCATTTAGTTCGCTGAAAAGACAATCGGTTGTCGGAATTTGGAATGTTTCGCGCTTAATGTATACATTTAGGCGTCTAGGGTCCATACAAACACGAATGTCATCATTTGATTTATGCGCTATCACAATAGGGTGAACCCAATCTGTGGGCTCTGTTACTGGTACTAAAACTTTTTGAGCCACCATTTCATCAAGTTTTTTTTAACTTGATTTTTTAGAACCAGTGGAATTTTCCTAACAGCGCTGACATGTGGATCTGCATCTTCTCGTAGAGTTATTTTATACGTGCTATTAACTTTACCGACGCCCGTAAACACACTTTTATGAATATTTATAATGTCCTCGGTCGATACAAATTTTTGGAATTTGTTAATAGTTTCTGAACAATTTTTCTGTTTTTTAGCCGACTTAATAATTTCAAATTCATTTGCAGCCTGAAATCCTAATAAACTAGAACAAGCTGTGTCAGTCTTTAATACATAAAAGCAAAGTTTTGACGAGTGTCCATTTAACAAACAATCGATTATTATTTTTCCTTGAACCACTATTTTATGCCCTGAGAAAGATGTAAGAGTCACTTTAGTTTTTTCGAGTTCTGGATCACTTATTCCAAGTTTTTTAAAGTCATTATAGATCAAAATATTAACCTGGCTTCCCGTATCAATTTTCAAAGTAATTAATACGTTTTAAATGATATTGTCTCATACCAACTGACTGAATTAACACTAGAATCAGTGATTGTCCACACAATATGATTTTCATTGTCACTTTCATCTTCACTTTGATCTGTACTGTCATTATGTTCGACATCATGCACAAATTTATTTTTGAAGAACTTACGATAATGTCCGCGCTTTTTGCACCGACTACAATAACGATTACCAGCTAAGCACTTACCTTGTTCGTGCTCGTAACCGCAATTATTACAGTTGTTACCTTTCTTGTGACTTGAATACCTGCCGCTGGTACCAGGATTGTTCCCAATACTGTGTCTTGCAGCTGGACCTGTGTTGTGTTGAGCAGTATATTTGTTGTTTCGGTATTTTGAACGCCTGTCAATTGCACACACTGAAGCACTATGTTCCTTTTCTTTGGAAATTTCCTTTTGCGTAACAACACGTGCTATACGTCTCTGGTAACTTGAGATCACCACACTGTAATAATTTTTCCTGTATTCGCAAATCACGGACACCTATCACAAGTCTATCTCGTATTAAAATGTCTTTGTCTTTAAATTCCCACGAACTTGCAAGTTGACGCAGAGCTGTTACAAACTGGTCTACTGTTTCACCTCTCTTTGCTCTCGTTTAAAGAATTTGAAATGTTCGTAGATAGTATTTTTCACGGGATTGCAATAATCGTCGAACTTTTTCAGGATTGTGTTTAAGCTTGTTTGGTCTTCGCCTTGTTCATACTCGAAGGTATTATATATTTGTAGGCCTTCATCGCCCAGTAGATTTAGTAAAATGGCTATTTTTACGTCATCCGCTTTGTTAGATTTACTGCTAGCCAAAAGATACAAATTAAATTTTTGTTTCCACAGTTTCCACTTTGTGGAAATATCATCCTTAAATTGCATTTCTTCCGGGGCTTTTGTGTGCTCTGCCATCGTTAGTAAATTATAGTAGCTCTGTTTTCACCTACGTTTTCATATACAAACACGATATAGATGCACTTGTCACCTCGTTTTCTTTTTTTCCAGTTACCGGTAATGTTTTGTATTATGCTGATATTAGAAGTAGTATTAGTAGCGTATGTAAAAAGGCACATTTAACACTAGATAGAGGTTTAATTAAATAACTAAACACATTAAGTACACGATCATGAATAGGTAAACAGTAACTGAGTACTAAAGGAAAGGAAGGGCTCTGCACTAGTCTAGACAATAATTCATAGGTACAAAGAGTATACAACCACTATACATGGCGAGTACTTATGGTTGCCAGACCAATACATCACAAAAATAATCTTAATTTTAACGACTTTATTTTATATTTTAACTTCTTTCACTAAAATATTGAAATAAATACATAATAGATCTTTGTGGATAACTTTATTCTGAAGAAAGAGCACACAGGCAATGTAACGTATCCGGATATATAAAAATAATATTTTGATTACGGGTTGAGAGTTTCAGCGCGTATCATTGAAATTAGACAATAGACATGGGTGAACATGTCTTATTTCATGTAAATTATTGAGTTAGTAATACCTAATTGGTGTAATTCGTAATTTTATATCTTATATTAATTGAAATCGCTAAGTCACCTAAACCTGCATTTATCCTACCAACAGAAATTGATGCCTTGGTTTTATTGATAAATTATATTTCAGTAGATCATATAGTCTTAGTTTGCAAATTTATATTTTCCTCTCTGACATTTTACCACTATGCACTATAAAATGATGCACCCTTATTACAATTATGTCAATTCTCGTTTTATTGTTGTCTGACAATAATCTGTTTTTGTGCTACATTTTTTAATCTTAACTCAAAACAGTTTCTTTTAATGAGTTTAACATACATTGGTAACACAAAATCTGTCTACTGAAATGGATTTTGTATTACACTGTGCAACCAGTGACGTTTACAACCAGTGCAGTGAAAACCACAAACAAGGTAGTCTTTTCTTTATGGAGAAAACTATATACTGTTAAACAATATATACTTAAGGAAGTGGCAATACCAGAAATTGTTTTTAAGTGGTTACTAGAAAATGAAATAATGCCTTACCAATCTACTAATACACTATTGATAGAAAAAATTATCTTGGTCTTATTGTTTTGAGAATACGATCAATATGTGCAAAAAAGAAAGGTTAAAACAGTTAAATGGTGTTGAAGAATCGGTATATCCTTTAATTTAGATCGGATTTAAAATTTACTTGTTTGAGCTGATATTAGATAGTTTTGTCAGTAAATATTATCCATATATGCATTATTCAGATACTGCTTTTCATTGGAGAATATCAAGTAATTATAAAACAATTATCTACCGCATTAATGGAGCTATTACAAAATCAACATATTATGTCACCGAAAAATCATCGTCATTAGTAGTCTCAAAATTATTAAAAAGTCTAGTAGTATATAATAATAACAAAAAAAAAACTGTCTTGCATAATTCTAACAGGAACTGTTAGGACTATACTCAACCAACCTGTTATGAAGTCTAAGACAATAGTAGGGGTACATATCTTTATTGCATTCATTCATTAACATCTAATTTCTACAGCAGATGGTTGATTCTCATTTGCATAGTATGATTGTTGCAGTTTGAGAAAAATGCTGATACAATATTTAAAGTTGTTTGCAATATTCAAGATAAAGGTTGTTTACAGAATCATTACCCAAATAATTGAATAATTAATTAAATAATTCAAACCCGTAGTATACGCATATAAATTAAATTCCGAGAAATGTATGTAAATCATGTAGAAACGAAGTCGCAGATCTAGGTCATAAGATTATAGACAAAGGTATTTTACCAGATGATACTTAAATACGATACTATAAACAAATATACAGTTTCACGCATTGCTAATGAATGGAAAATGATTTCATCATGACTAATTAAACTGATCAGGTAATACATTTTTTTTGTGAACATCTGAATGTCAAATTCATTTGATATACCGGGTGTTCCCTTCAGTGCGAATATCTCAGAAACCATCACAGCTAGTGCGACGAAATTTGGTATACAGACACTAGATGGCGCGTAGAATCTTATGATAACATCAATTCTTATACAGGGTGTTCCATTTTCCAAAAAATCGATTTAATTTTGTTTTTTTGCTTGTCAGCCCTGCTAAAACTTATGTTTAAATTGAAATATACTTAATTTTGAACACATTCTGATAAATAAACATTCAAAAATTTCAAAATTTAACATAAAATGGATTTAATGCAATTTACGTATGCACAATGGTGTTATTGAGACTTGTCGATAAAAATTTAGACTTGATTTGAGGCTTTTGGAGCATTGGGGTTGCCGTGCCGGCGCAGTCTACCGCTACAACTAGAGTTACAGCGTAATTATTGTGAAAAATATCTGTGGATATTTTTAAATTATTCCATTATAATATAATAAAACTTCAGTAAATTGTTTTTTTATGTTACTACAGTGTACAATAATAATTAGGTACACGTATTTCTTATGACAAAATAATTTGCAAAATTGTGTAAGTACCTAAAGAATATCCCTATTTTTCAACTGCTGTAATAATTATTGATTACTCACTTAGCAACAAATAAATTCAAACAAAACCATTTCAAAAACTTTTAATTATAATGTGGACGTGTTTGTCGTTGAAAGTCAGATCTGAACCTACCCTAGCCCCACAAAAGGAAATATTACGAAAGCATAACCTAGAAATGATTAATTCTTGTATCCACATATTTCAGCACTTTACTTATGTACTTATGTTTAAGAGGAACTCTACATCTGTAAAATAGTAAACAATGAACTACAATTTCTGTATTTCCTGATACAGAACTAAAATAAAGCGACTGGTTTTTGCTAGGAAGAATCATCTGCAAATGTACTGTACCTATCAAATAGTCATTTAAACCTAGATAATAATTTGTAATTATTGTTTTTATCTTTCAGTTATGTGTGTGCAGTGCCACAAATTACATTAAAACAGACACCAGAAAGAATAAGCGAAAAATATTGCGGACATTTTCTTGGAAATAATTCTAAACATGGAATGATGGATAATATTATAAAGAAGTTTGTAACTCACATTCTTTGAAGAGTATTCTATAAGACATTAAATTCATTTGTCTGTCGTGGGTTTTAAAATTCTAAACAAATAAAATTTAAAAAAATAAACTAATTTCATAATTCTATGTACAGTATAAAAACGTTAGAATATCATTAAAATTTTGAAAGCTAACAACATAACGTAATAAGGTAGGTATCGAACAATGAAATGGCAAGATTTGTTTCTAATCGTACATGCATGACCATCCCTCAGATTGAACGTTGCTCTGTAAAAGAATTAGAATACAGAATAAGTGTTTAATATAAAATCGGATGTAATAATGTAAATTTATTTTATTGTTAATTAATCAAGAATCGCATATTCATTTAAAGCTAGACAGTAATTTGTAATTATTGTTTTTATATTTCAGGTATGTGTGTAGTGCCATAAATTACATTGAAACAAAACGATTCGTAAAATAGGACACCAAACAGAATGAACGAAAAATATCCCACATATATTTTGTTAGAATTAATTTTATACATGGAATGATGGATAATATAAAGAAGTCCCCTCTCACATTGGAGAGTATTTTACAAATGAACAAAATTTTCAAAAAAGACTAAACGAGTGATTTTTTATATTTTATTATAGCTAGTGTTAACATAAGACTCATCTAGCATGCCTGGATGTAAATGAAGTGGAAATCCAACGTTTTATATTTATATGAACGCATCCGACCAATCACGAGCGAGAGAGGCGGAGCCGAGCATATAAATACCGATGAATTCAAGCATCGAGCAGAGTCCACGAGCAGCAGCGACGCGAGTAGGTACTGCCCTACTTAGTGTACGTGTTAGTGGTGAATAGTGCAAACCAGTGTGTGCGCACAGTGAAGTGGAGGCCCCACAAAACTCTGTCTTTATAAGACAAATTCTAAGTCTTTTTAAAGGCTTCTTAAAAGAGATTCAGCCTAACCGTTTGAGGTCTTTCAGCCTAGGCAGTCAGATCCCAAACATTTGTGTTGCAGGTGTGCGTCGACGAGGAAGTGTAAATAGCGTCGAGGAGGACGACGCGATGCGTTCGAGGTCACCAACGCCCACCCCCAGCGAGGGTAGCGAGGAGAGCTCCTGCACCAGTAGGAGCCCCAGCCCGCAATCCGACGCTGGGCGAGTTCTCCCTCGCCGTGACGAGGAGATGGATAGGCTCAGGGCCGAAAATGAACAGCTTCGGCGAAGCATCGCTGAGCTTACGAGGAGACTCCGCGACCAGGAGGAGGCCGCGAAAGCCCGAGAGGAAGCGGCGGAAGCCCGTCACAGAGCTCTGGAGGAGCTCATAAAGAGCCTGTCGAGCAGCTCTCGAGCCCCCGGCCCGTCAACCCCCGAGTTACAGGCCCATCAGTCTCCTGCCCATGATGAGCAAAGTAGCCGAGAGGGTTATCCTGGTCAGACTGCACGAGACCACGGAAGAACTGCAAATCCTCCCGGACGAGCAGTTCGCGTACCGCCGTGGCCACTCGACGGAGCAACAGATTCTCAGGTTAGTAGAACTTGTTTCCGCAGGTTTCAACACCAGAGAATCGACCGGAGCAGTCTTCTTGGACGTCGCCAAGGCCTTCGACAGGGTCTGGCACGATGGGCTTATCGTTAAGATGCTCGACTTTGGCTACCCTGTCGGCCTAGTGAAGCTGGTGGCGTCCTTCCTAAGTGGCAGAGAGCTGCGTGCGAAGGTGGACGGGGCCCTGTCCACCTATCGACCCATGGAAGCTGGCGTCCCCCAAGGCGCCGTGCTGTCTCCGCACCTGTTCAATATCTTCACAGCGGACCTACCCAGGACGGAGGACACTTCCGTGTGCCTCTACGCCGATGACACCGCCATACTTGCCCGTTCCCTTAACCCGGAAATGGCGACGAGGCGACTCCAGAGAGCGCTTGGCAGACTGGAGGACTGGTGTAACCGCTGGAAGGTGGCGATCAACGCGGAGAAAAGCAAAGGTATGATGTTCTCTCGTAGGTACAGAGCGCAGCCGAGAGGCCGCGTGACGTTTAACGACGAGGACATCCAGTGGACCGACGAAGCCAGATATCTAGGGGTGACCCTAGATAGAAAGCTGACCTGGAAGCCACACGTCAACGAAGTGGTTCGCAAAGGCAAATTTGTGAGGGCGAAACTCTACCCGTTACTCCGTAGGGACAGCCGACTGAGCCTTGGCAACAAGGTAAGGTTAATCAAGTCTGTTTTGCAGCCACAGTTGACGTATGCCGGAGCAGCATGGGGATACGCAGCGAAGACGCACTTGAACAGAGTGCAGGCCGTCAAGAATATCGCCCTGCGTTGCGCGACGGGGGCCCCTTGGTTCGTCCGCAACAGCGATATTCGCCGGGATCTGGGATTCACGCCAGCCCTGGAAGCGATGAAAGCGCGAGCGGAGGCTGCCTTCGCACGCGCAGAAGTCCACAGCAATCAGCTGATCCAGGCGGCGGTGGACTACCGACCCGATGCGGCCGCCAGGTACAGGCGGCCAAGGTTTCAACTCCTGGACGCGGGGTAAGTTGAGACGTTTCTTCTGTTTCAGGACCGCCAGGATCAAGAATAGGACCGCGAAGAGACATTGACTTTTCCCTAACCTGACTTGACTTTTCCCTAACCTACCCCGGCGGGTGCCGTTACCCCTTCCTTTCCGCGACGCTGGACGATAGGGCCTTTACGGTTCTTCGACCTAGCGTCTCCCTAGAGCCACAGTGCTAATACTGACTAAACCCAAACCCCTACCTGGTCGGAGGCGTTCGCGCCGCGACCAAAACATGACTACCCCCGGGGGTTAACGAGTCGGCGAAGAAAGAAGAGAAGACAGAAGAGCGCCAGAAGATAAGCCCTTGCCGACGGGGCTTGCCAGGACAGGAGGAGGTTCCTCGAGCCGCCGGCATCGGCCGCGATTGCGGTCGAGGCTGACCGGAGATAAGGAACCCACCTCTACGAGGCGTCCGGGCCTACAGCGATGAAGTGGGTAAAGAGAGATAATCCCTCTCGACCCCGCTCATCCGAGGTCATACATCCAGCCAAGGATATTGGCGCGCGCATCGAGCAGCAGACCTAGTTCAGTGTGTGTACGCGACACTCCTTGTCACGATTAATCCACTGCCAAAGCCTCAACATATATCGACATCTAATGTCCTTACCAATTTACACTCATTCACTCTATTCTGTTAATTTCAACGTTAAAAATAATATTCATTTATTTTCATTCAAACCTAACAGACTTCTTACAAAAATTAAACAGAAAATAGTCAATTCACTCTCTACAAATTAGCCGCCGAGAACCGCTAATTTAACCCGCTCTCCCCTCGACATAATCATATGTAACACCCTGTATACATCCAGACCCGCTAATCGTCTTACTAAGCGAGTGTTTACCACCAAATTAGAATATTACTTAGTGTGTCAGACTTGCCTATTACGTAAAAATTGTTTTACTCCAATTCAATAACAAACCCACACCCACTCCTAATGCAGTGCTTTTGAGAAGATCCTAGTCAACGGCCAGGAAGAAGCAGTCGAGCCCTGAAAAGGTAAGCCAACTGTTTTTCTCTCGCGACTCTAGCCAGAACCAAGATTAGAGTGCTGTTATCCATCCTAGGTCACTAATTAAGCCTTCAGCATAGTAAGGAGTTAAAGGTATTATAAATTAAACCAGTCAATAACTCGTTAGGAAATTCTATAATATAAAAAATATTAAAATCCAGTCAAATAATTGCCAAACCTCACATTTTCGTAATCAACATCGTAACTAAATGCCTATTTATGTACAATTATATTCTAGATACCCTGTCAGTGAAAGCCACCCTATTGAACTCACATTCAGCTCATACGTGTCATAGAAATAAAATTAACTTTACTTCCCAGAGATAAGAATTTCAACGCCGGTCAACAATATTACAGAATTTCGGAAATATTTAGGGGAGAACTAGCATCAAATAAAAACAAAACAACCCCTAGTTCTATTAAACGAGTTTAACTCGAAATAGATGGCGCCCTGGCTCTTTTAAAATAAATTACTTAATTATCAGTCGAACCCTAAATCAAAATTAACCCGAAATTTTAAAAAATTACAAACGATCTCGAAACCCCGAGTCACACTAGCTATGATTCAGTTGTAACCAGCAAAATTTGCATTGTGGCTTATTTTTTAATTTGTAACTAAATTGAATAACTTGATCCTTCATCTTTAAGTATTAATTAATTTTATTAATTTATTTCTGAAACATTTCTGTTTAATAATTTGGGTAGAATAAAAAACAACAAATACAGACTTTAATTTATTAACAATAAAATAAAGTTACATTAAGTATCTACATTATTACATCTGATTTTGAGGGATGTTCATGCATGTACGATTAGAAACAAATCTTGCCGTTTCATCGTTTAATACCTACCTTATTACATTATGTTGTGTATATTGTAACAACAGTTAGCTTTCAACATTTTAAAAATATTCTAACGGGATGTTTTCATACTGTACATAGAATTATGAAATTAGTTTATTTTTCTTAATTTTATTCGTTTAGAAATTTTAAAATCCACGGCAGACAACTGAATTTAATGTCTTATAGAATACTCTTCAAAGAATGTGAGTTACAGAGTTCTTTATAATATTCTCCATCATTCCATGTTTAGAATTATTTCCAAGAAAATGTCCGCAATATTTTTCGCTTATTCTTTCTGGTGTCTGTTTTAATGTAATTTGTGGCACTGCACGCACATAACTGAAAGATGAAAACAATAATTACAAATTATTATCTAGGTTTAAATGACTATTTGATAGGTACCTACCTACTGGGTATAGTACATTTGCAGGTGATTCTTCCTAGCAAAAACCAGTTGCTTTATTTTAGTTCTGTATCACGAAATACAGAAATTGTAGTTCTTTGTTTACTATTTTACAGATGTAGAGTTCTTCTTAAACATAAGTACATAAGTAAAGTGCTGAAATATGTGGATACAAGAATCAATCATTTCTAGGTTATGCTTTCGTAATATTTCCTTTTGTGGGGCTAGGGTAGGTTCAGATCTGACTTTCAACGACAAACACGTTCACATTATAATTAAAAGTTTTAGAAATGGTTTTGTTTTAATTTATTTGTTGCTAAATAAGTAATCAACAATTATTATAGCAGTTGGAAAACATGGATATTCTTTAGGTACTTACACAATTTTGTAAATTATTTTGCCATAAAAAATACGTGTACCTAATTATTATTGTACACTGTAGTAACATAAAAAAACAATTTACTGAAGTTTTATTACATTATAATGGAATAACTTAAAAATATCCACAGATATTTTACACAATATTCACGCTGTAACTCTAGCGGTAGACTACGCCGGCACGGCAACCCCAATGCTCCGAAAGCCTCAACTCAAGTCCAAATTTTTATCGACAAGTCTCAATAACACCATTGTGCATACGTAAATTACATTAAATCCATTATTTAGTGTTATTTATGTAAAATAATAGTATATTATGCAACGATCATGTAATGATGGTTATTAATACACGAGCATTAACCGGGACACGAGACGAGCCGAAGGCGAGTTTCGTATGGTTTATGCGAGTGTATTAATAACCATTACATGAGAGTTGCATACGCTATTTTTTCTACACCCGATAAATAATCAAAAAAATAAATTTTATATTTTATTGAACACAATAGGTAACAGTAATTATTCGTATGAACTGCATTTTCTGCTTTCTCCGATATGTGTGGAGGAGTCGATGGTAATTCTTCTATATCGCTGATATCAGACATTTTGATAAATTATTGAAGTTTAGCTAGATCTGCGAAAATTTAATACGTACTGATTTTGACATCTAAAATAATTACATATAACCTAGGATAAACGTCAAATGCACAGCATGCTTGATTGAAAAATTATGGGTTTCTATAGATTAAAAATCTGTATCGTAATGGGTATCATTATGAAACGGATTATGGGCATATAAGTTCATTGTTATAATACGGGTGTAGAAAAAATACTTTATGCCATTAATATTTGACCGTTCAATGACAATTCATAGTTTTGACGTTCACCGATGTTAGTTTCTTCTGTGTAAGTCTGGCTCAAGTCTATACACATTTTACATGACAAAATAATGAAATTTGGGTACTTTTTAGAGGCGTTTTTTTATGTTAAATTTTGAAATTTTTGAATGTTTATTTATCAGAATGTGTGCATAACTAAGTATATTTCAATTTAAACATAAGCTTTAGCAGGGCTGACAAGCAAAAAAACAAAATTAAATCGATTTCTTGGAAATTGGAACACCCTGTATAAGAATTGATGTTAGCATCAGATTCTACGCGCCATCTGTATACCGAATTTCGTCGCACTAGCTATGATGGTTTCTGAGATATTTGCACACCCGATACTCAAACGATCATTAATTTCTCTAAATTTTACACTAATCTGGAGATATAATATTCAGCAATATGACAAAACTAAGAATAGTTCTCAGCTGTTTGTAGATATAAGAATTAAAGTGTATTACCATACGCAAAAATGATCAATATGTTAAGCATTGTCTAATTAACGAAGGGTAAAAAGGTAAAATTGGAGTTTGCAGAAATTGCAATTAATTCAGGACAGTTTTTGAAGAAAATTGAGTTAACAGTTAAACCCAAAAATTGTTAGAAACCCTTGTGAACTGTTTAGTATGTTCGCAGATTTTGGAATATATTTTAACACACTGATTGTCAGGATTTACCGATTGTAGATGTAGTTATAGCCGCATATGATACAGCGCAAGTAAGATTAAAAACAAAATAGTATTAATTATTGTGTATCAAGACCTGAGGACTTCGATGTATCCACAAGTGAATTTATTGGAGATATAATCAATGAATCAGAATCATTTAGGCTCAGACAGTCATATTGCATAAAATATAGTGGGCTTAAAGAATACTATAAAGTAAAGTAAATGACATTTGCTTTTACTATGAGGCTTCACAATTAGTAAATTTTTACAGTGTAATAGATATGGTTCTTAATGGACTCCGGTATATGTCGTACCAAAAATATTTGCAGAACACGTTTATGTGTGTATGTGTCTTTGTTTAATGATAGATTTGTTTGTATTATAATTTGTTATAATGAAATTATTACGTAACAGATATGAATTACTTTGAAAGTATGTAAGTATAAAGAATTTCTTTAAAAAAATATACCATTCCTGCATATTCCTTCAACTTTTCTCTTTTGATGTATGACGCAGGTGTTTTATCAAAATCAAAGGAAATATATTTGCATTATGCGTGTCATGTTACTGTACTACTATTACGCTACTATTAATGTTTCTGATATAAAATTGTATCAAGGCCACCCATTGAAACTTGGAACTTTCCTTTGTCCTACCTGCAATATAAAACAAATATCTATCAAGAAAGCATTTATAATTTATTTAAATGATTTTGATAAAACACCTGCGTCAGACATCAAAAGAGAAGGGATGAAGGAATATGAAGGAATGGTTTATTTTTTTAAAGAAATTCCTTATACCTACATAATTTCAAAGTAATACATATATGTTACGTAATAATTGCATTATAACAAATTATAAGACAAACATAAATCTATCATTAAACAAAGACACATAGACACAAACGTGTTCTGCAAATATTTTTGGTACAACCGGAGTCCGTTAAGAACCATATCTATTACACTGTAAAAAATTACTAATTGTGAAGCCTCATAGTACAAACAAATGTCGTTTACCTTACTTTATAGTATTTTTAAGCCCACTACCTACATATTATGCAATATGACTGTCCGAGTCTGAATGATTCTGATTCATCGATTATATCTGCAATAAATTCGCTTGTGGATACATCGAAGTCCTCAGGTCTTGATACACAATAATTAATACTATTTTATTTTTAATCTTACTTGCGCTGTATCATATGCGGCTATAACTACATCTCCAATCGGTAAATACTGACAATCAGTGTGTTAAAATATATTCCAAAATCTGCAATATACTAAACAGTTCACAAGGGTTTCTAACAATTTTTGGGTTTAACTGTTAACCCAATTTTGCCCCCTTCGTTAAATAGACAATGATTAACATATTGATCATTTTTGCGCATGAGTAATACACTTTAATTCTTATATCTACAAACAGCTGAGAACTATTCTTAGTTTTGTCATATTGCTGAATATTATACCTCCAGACTAGTGTAAAATTTAGAGAAATTAATGATCGTTTGAGTATATCAAATGAATTCGACATTCAGATGTTCACAAAAAATATGTATTACCTGGTCAATTTCATTAGTCATGATGAAAGCATTTTCTCTTCATTAGCAATGCGTGAAACTGGATATTTGTTTATAGTATCGTATTTAAGTATCATCTGGTAAAATATCTTTGTCTATAATTTTATGACCTAGATCTGCGACTTCGTTTCTACATGATTTTACATACATTTCTCGGAATTTAATTTATATGCATATACTACGGGTTTGAATTATTTAATTAATTATTCAATTATTTGGGTAATGATTCTGTGAACAACCTTTATCTTGAATATTGCAAACAACTTTAAATATTCTATCAGCATTTTTCTCAAACTGCAACATTTCAACAATCATACTATGCAAATGAGAATCTACCATCTGCCGTAGAAATTAGATGTTAATGAATTAATGCAATAAAGATATGTACCCCTACTATTGTCTTAGACTTCCATGATAGGTTGGTTGAGTATAGTCCTAACAGTTCCTGTTAGAATTATGCAAGACAGTTTTTTTTATTATTATATACTACTAGACTTTTTAATAATTTTGAGACTACTATGACGATGATTTTTCGATGATTGAAATTTCCAGTACATCTTCTTGGATTCTTAAATGACAGATGTCAAAGTGTATCACTTACTTCTAGCATAATATGTTGATTTTGTAATAGCTCCATCAATGCAGTAGATAATTGTTTTATAATTACTTGATATTCTCCAATGAAAAGCAGTATCTGAATAATGCATATATGGATAATATTTACTGACAAAACTATCTAATATCAGCTCAAACAAGTAAATTTTAAATCAGATCTAAATTAAACCGATTCGTCAACACCATTTAACTGTTTTTATCTTTCTTTTTTTCACATATTGATCGTATTCTCAAAACAATCACACCCAGATAATTTTTTTCTATCAATAGTGTATTAGTAGATTGGTAAAGCATTATTTCATTTTCAAGTTACCACTTAAAAACAATTTCTAGTATTGCCACTTCCTTAAGCATATATTGTTTAACAGTATATAGTTTTCACCATATAGAAGAGACTACCTTGTTTGTGGTTTTCACTGCAGTCACTGTCAATTATGCAATGTTTAATAAAGTGGTTGTAAACCTCACTGGTTGCACAGTGTAATACAATTCAGTAGATAGATTCTGTGTTACCGATGTATGTTAAACTAATAAAAAGAAACTGTTTTGAGTTAAGATTAAAAAATGTAGCACAAAAACAGATTACTGTCAGACAATAAAATGAGAATTGACATAATTGTAATAAGGGTCATTTTATAGTGCATAGTAGTAAAATGTCAGAGAGGAAAATATAAATTTGCAAACAAAGACTATATGATCTACTGAAATATAATTTATCAGTAAAACCAAGGCATCAATTTCTGTTGGTAGGATAAACGCAGGTTTAGGTGACTTAGCGATTTCAAATGATGTTATAAAATTACGAATTATACCAATTAGGTAATACTAACTCAATAATTTGCATGAAATAAGACATGTTCACCCACTCCTATTGTCTAATTTCAATGATACGCGCTGAAATTCTCAACCCGTAATCAAAATATTATTTTTATATATCCGGATACGTTACATTACCTGTGTGCTCCTTTCTTCAGAATAAAGTTATTCACAAAGATCTATTGTGTATTTATTTCAATATTTTAGTGAAAGAAGTTAAAATATAAAATAAAGTCGTTAAAATTAAGATTATTTTAAGGTAAGCAATTATTTCTTTTAAAGAATCATTATTTTAAATTAGCTAAAATTTAATATAGCTAAGTGAAGCATTTCTTTTTTATTTGCAATCATTTCTTAACTAATTGTGTATATAACGTATTAATAATAGTAGAGGATTAATAGTTTAAATATAAATACATTCAAAATCAATTGAACTGTGTTTTTGAATTCATTAATTTAAATTAATAGATTGGAATGACATTTTGAGAATGAACCGCGTTTCCTTTCTGCAAAAAAATTATATAGTTTTTACAGATCTGATGTAGATAGATATAGCGTTTTATAGACCTGATGTAGACATGTACAGCTCTTTTTTTGAAACCTGTTGTAAACAGATACAGCTTTTTACAGACCTGATGTATACAAATACCTACAGCTTTTTTGAGATGTTATATGCAGATTCAGATTCTCAGATAGATACAGCCTTTTATAGACCTGATGTAGACAGGTACAGGTTTTTTGAGACCTGTTATAAACAGATACAGCTTTTTACAGGCCTATTATAGACAGATACAGCTTTTTACAGATCTGATGTATACAGATACTTACAGCATTTTTTTTAAGATCTGATGTATACAGCTACAGCTTTTTTGATATCTGTTATATACAGATTCAGATTTTACCAAATAGATACAGCTTTTTATAGACCTGATGTAGACAGGTACAGCTTTTTTTGCGACCTGTTATAGACAGATACAGCTTTTTTGCGACCTGTTATATACAGATTCAGATTTTTACAGACCTGATGTAGACAGGTACAGTTTATTTACACCACTACTGTACATCACTACGTACTGATATTGAAAAATGCTGTGGGATACATACAACCTAAATATATGGGGTAATCCATATTGTTAAAACGAGTGAAAATTATTATTTTCTCTAAAGATTATCATAGAAATTTATTTTCCTTAGCTTTGAGTCCCCCGCTGATTTAAAAGCTCAGTGGGAGTGGGGAGATTTTGTTGGATTACTTTTTCAATAAACGACCACCTATTTTAGGAACGAGCGAGTCATAATTATTTACTTGTCTCTAACACATGCAGCAATCATATTATTGTTCTGTCTTAATTCTCCAGCTCGGTTACTCTTAAGTAATTAACATCCTGTATATACCTACGTTATTTTATAAATATCTGCACTATCGCACTGAATTTTAACAGGTCAGCTAAATATGTATATCAGCTGATAACAGGATTTAAGCACCACTTTAATTACACGTAACCACACATATCGATCAAAAATATGTATACATACTATCGTTTGCAATAATAATGACACTACCTCAATCAGTTTTTAGACAACTGAAAGTTCAGAGTCGAAATTTCATTGGATTTCTATTGATAAATAGAACAACTAAGTACTAATGTTGAATGTTGAAAGTAGATTTCATTATCAATACGTCAGTAGTTCGAAATAAATAGCCAAATTCGTTTAAAAGTGTGTCATTAATATTGAAAACGATTGTACATCCTTGATGTAGTACATACTTATTTAAAGTATAAGTATTGTTAAAACCATAAATGTAATACAGGGCGATTCATATAGCAGTACATCAATATTTTACATGAATTTCGTCAACTGATTTTGATTTTAAGCATTTACATATTATAAATACTCGCAAATATACGATTTTGTTTCTATAAAGTTTACTCTCATTTATGTCTATTGAAATTCAATTAAGAGAGATGTGGTATATTATGATGTGTCTACATTCTCGTTATAGTCATTTAGTTTTTATTCTACACCTAACATTTTTTATTAAAACATCATTAAGAAAGATAAATTAAATAACTTCCACGTGCAGTATACGGAACGCATATTAATTGTCTGATACGTATTCTTTATATATAATTATAAATTCCAGTTCTATAGAAAAAATCTTTCACATACTTCTGCACGTCCTTCATTAGCTTGAAGACAGTATATTTTAGCCTTACGATATTATGAATATCTGACATCGTATACTACAGTAAAACTCCCGTGTATTGATTGTATCTCCGTCACTCCTGTTACTTTGAATTTCCCGCCTAATTTTAAATATTCTACCAATTTGAATTTCCCGCCTAATTCTAAATAGATAGATTTTATTGACCACTATATAAATACACTTTTTACATAATGTGGTAAGTCACTTTCTAGAAATCTAACAAAGGAAGACTACAAATAGAAAAGTAAATATATAAAAACCATATACACAATACTAAAGTATAAAGTACAAAAACTTAAAAACAACACCAAAAATTCAAAACCAGCAATTTAAAGCCGGTGATACATACATGCAGCGCATGTTGTTAATACACAAACACATAGTTTATAACAATAACAGGCAATTAAAGAACATTAGCATCATCAAGATACTCCTTTATGGAGTAATGAGATTTATTTACTATGAATTTTTTTATTGTATTTTTAAATTTATTAAAATATTTGAATTTACCGCCACTTTAGACTAATTTTAAATCTCACCAGTTTGAATTTCCCGCCTAATTTTAAATATCCTACCAATTTGAATTTACCGCCTAATTTTAAATATCTTACCAATTTGAATTTACCGCCACTATTTCCAGCACAAACCCATATATTATACTCATCACCTATAAGATGTGATGGTCTAGTGGTAAGGTACACGCTTCGCACTCTAAAAGTCCGGGGTTCGATTTCTAGCGCTACCAGTTTTTTTTTCACACATATTTCTAATTATTTAATATCACCTGTAATTAACACCTGTAAAATCTTAAATATTTCTATTTAATATCATTAATAGAATTATTGTTATAGCTTGGTGGGGGACGCCTTCAAGCACTCTCTGATTCCTATATATTATGCAGTTACTGTAAGCTTCTGATAATAGCTGTAGTGGTCTCGTGGTAACGTGCCTGCTATGCATGCGAGAGGTCCCGGGTTCAAATCGCACACAGAGTAACGTTTTTTTTTCATTTAAATAACAAAGTCACTTGATAGATCTCGATGAGAAACCAATCAAATCAGTTTTCAAATTTTAGTTATCTTGTAACTTTCTCGAGTTATTAGCAAAAACTATGTGTGTGACGTCACTATAACGCTACCACTCCAACTCGCTGCATATCTTTAGTCTACTGCATATGTTTTTTCTGATAGGTTAGGTCATTACTACGCATGTTTTTTTCTTTTAGGTTAGATCCTTTTTCCTTAGTCCTCCTAATTTTAAATATCCCATCAGTTTTAATTTATTTTAGGTCGCTACTGCGCATATTTTTTCTGTTAAGTTAGGTCGCTACTGCGCATGTTTTTTCTGTTAGGTTAAGTCATTACTGCGCATGTTTTTTCTTTAGCCAACTGCGCATGTTTTTTTTGTAACCTACTGCGTATGTTTTTTCTGTAACCTATTGCGCATGTTTCTTCTGATAGGTTAGGGAGGGGCGGAGCCCTACTTTGGCACGTGACAGTGCACACCTGTAATTACCTAAATTTAAATCAGGGTGTCAAATTTCAAAACACGGTGTCAAATTTCAAAACAAAGGTGTCAAATTACAAATTTTCCCACGGTCCAAGAAATTTTCCCATGCCCAACCGTCCCTATACCTACTGTAGGCAACCAGTGGTTTCGGAAATATACTAAACGGAATGTTAAGGAAAACTGAAAAACTGGTGGTCAGTAAAAGAGTAACGAGGACCCGATTGAAATAGAAACAGAAAGTGGTGCCAGTGGAAAGAATGAGGGCAATGAAAAAGAGAAGTATGGAAGAAGTAGCTGAGGTATTCAGTAGTAGTAAAAAAACTTGCACGATCGCCAGTAAACAAAGGTGATACGGATGACAAAATGAAAAAGGTGCTGAGAATGTTGGAAAGTTTAACACAGGAAGTAAAAGAGGTGAGAAGAGAAGAGAAGAGAAAAGAGGAGAGGAGAGGAGAGGAGAGGAGAGGAGAGGAGAGGAGAGGAGAGGAGAGGAGAGGAGAGGAGAGGAGAGGAGAGGAGAGGAGAGGAGAGGAGAGGAGAGGAGAGGAGAGGAGAGGAGAGGAGAGGAGAGGAGAGGAGAGGAGAGGAGAGGAGAGGAGAGGAGAGGAGAGGAGAGGAGAGGAGAGGAGAGGAGAGGAGATGAGAGGAGAGGAGAGGAGAGGAGAGGAGAGGAGAGGAGAGGAGAGGAGAGGAGAGGAGAGGAGAGGAGAGGAGAGGAGAGGAGAGGAGAGGAGAGGAGAGGAGAGGAGAGCAGAGAAGAGAAGAGAAGAGAAGAGAAGAGAAGAGAAGAGAAGAGAAGAGAAGAGAAGAGAAGAGAAGAGAAGAGAAGAGAAGAGAAGAGAAGAGAAGAGAAGAGAAGAGAAGAGAAGAGAAGAGAAGAGAAGAGAAGAGAAGAGAAGAGAAGAGAAGAGAAGAGAAGAGAAGAGAAGAGAAGAGAAGAGAAGGGAAAAAGTATAGAGAGGAGATAAGACAACAGATAAGAGATTGAGGACATGAGGCAGGAAAATAAGGCGCTTAGGGATAAGATGAGAGAGGTAGAAGAGTAGAGAGTATAGATAAAGAAAAAAGAAAGAAAAGTATAGTCGTTCAAGGCCTACAAATTAGAAAAATATTAGATCAGAATGAGCTAAAAGGACAGATAGAAGAGTTTATAAGAAAGTCAATGCATATGGAGATTGGTACAGAAGCTGTAACGAAAATAGCAGTTAATGTATGTTTAGTAGAATTAAAAAACTTGGAGGACAAGATAAGGATAATGAAAAATAAAAGTAAATTAAAGAAAATAGGAGCAGCCAAAGTCTATATTAACGATGATATGAGCAAAAAAGAGAGGGAAATTCAAAGGAAACTAAGAATGAAGCCAAAGAAGTAAGGATGGAAGGAAAGGTAGCAAAAGTAGGATATCAAAAACTCGTAATATATAACGAGGTTTGGAAGTGGAATAATGATACAAGCGGGCTAGAAAAAAAGGAAGCAAAAAGTAGATATATCACCCAATATAAATAGAACCAGGAACAGAAAGCAAAAAATACAGAACTAAGCTAGAAGGACGGAGAGGGGGAAGACAGAAAAAGGCAGAAGGCAAACGGCACGAAACAAGAAAGAGAAATGAGAATGGGAACATGGAATGTAAGAGGGTTAAATGGACAGGATCATTAAACATTCTAGAAAGAGAAGCAAATAGATACAAAATGGACATAATAGCGATACAGGAGACGCATATAAAGGAGACGGACACATGGGAATTAGATAATTATTTATTCTTTACGAGCGGAGGCGAAGCAAGGCGATACGGAACAGCATTTTTAGTAAATAAAAATATGAAGGATAAAATTTCTAAATTTGAAGCGATTTCAGATAGGTTATATATGATTAAAATTAGAGAAGAAATAAATATAGAGATATTAAATATATATGCGCCAACAGAAGAAGAAATTATGAGTTTTATGAGAAGCTAGAAGAAAATTACGGAAAGCTGAATAAAGACACAGTAAGAATGGTGGTAGGGGATTCAAGCGCGAAAACAGGGAGAGAAAGGATGTATGAAAATATAGTAGAGACAGAAAGTAAACACCTAGAGAGCAATGACAATGGGTGTAGGTTAATTGAATTTGCAGAAGAACAAAAAATGAAAATAATGAGCACATTCTTTAAGAGAAAAGACATACATAAGGGTACCTGGACCTCTCCAGATGGAGCATATTCGAATCAAATTGATCATGTTTGCATAGATGAGAATCACAGAAGCATAATAAAAAAATGTCAGGTCATGCAGAAGGACAGACATAGGCTCGGATCACTATCTAGTGAGAATAGATTTGAAGATAAAAAAACCTATTAAAAGGAAAGGATTACAAAGGAAAAACAAGACACTAAATATGACATTACAAAAAAAAGAGAACCCAAAAGAAGTGTGAAGAAGAGATAAGGAAAGGTTTGCAAGAAAACATACAAATATTGGAAGCAAATATAAATGAAGAATGGATAAAGATTGAAAATGTCATACAAACAGCAAGTGAGAAAGTAATACCAAAAAAAGAGTTTGCAGGGAGAAAAAGATGGTAGGATGAGGAGTGTATCAGAGAGGCGGAGAAATGAAATAAGTTATGGATTAAAGCACTTCAGTCAGTACAAGAGGAAGATAAGGAAAAATACAGGGAACAAAGACGAAAGGCAAAGAAAGTGTTTAAACGAAAGAAGAGAGCAGAACAGGATAAGAAAATAGATGAGATAGAGCAACATTATAAGAGGAAAGAAATACGTAACTTCTACAAAGAGATAAAAAAGGGAAAAAAGATAAAGAAAGTAATATATTATGTGAAAGATGAAAGTGGCAATCTAATTGGAGAGGAAACAGAAGTGAGAGAAAGATGGAGGCAATACTTTGCATATATGTTGAATGAAGAGTGTAAGAGAAGGAGAGGATCAGGAGGAGATGATACCGGGAAGGGAAGAAGAAGTGGATGTAGAAGAACCTACAAAAAAGGAAATAGATATAATTATAGAAGCTTTAAATGAAATGATCTGAATAATCTGGAAAAGAGAATGTATACCTGAAGATTAGAGAGATGCTATGATTATACCAATCTTAAAAAAGGAAGATGCAACAGACTGCAGAAACTATAGGGGTATGTCATTGTTAGATATAGGGTATAAAATTAATTATGGCAACGTTAATGAAACAGAGAATAGAACCTATAGCAGAGCTACAGATAGGAAGAGGAGGTCAACAACGGACCAAATCTTCATGGTGAAGGAAATCCTGACTACATGCTATGAGTATGGGGTTAAAGCAATGGTTTTATTTGTGGACTTCAGGAAAACATGATCGGTCAAAAGGAATAAACTAAGTAAAATTTTGAAACAATTTGGGATAGCAACCAAACTAATTAGGCTATTCAAAATGATCTAAGAAAATACTAAATCCAAAGTACGAATAAAAGGTGAATGTTCGGAAGGTTTTGCTATTGACACTGTTACGGGCCATTTCTAGTTTAATTATGTTTAGTAGTATTACGAGTGACAAATTTAATATATTTCTTATTTATTGTTATCGGACAATTATTTAACTCTCTTCTATTCAATACTGTTGGCTTATCACAATCGTTTATGGTTCTTTTGATCTTTCATCCACTACTATTAGTAAATATTTCACTGATATTAATACATTTTGGCAAATTTCACAAATTATTCTCGCTCGAAAGTATGTAAACAAACTTGATCTAGGTTAGGTTCGTTGGGAAATTATTTTATTCTTGTTCCTACAAAATATCAGATATCATTAAGGATTGCTTATATTGATTAGTAAAAGGAGGTTTAAAAATAATAATTTTACCTTTAATTATAATAATTTTGAAAATGATGTCATATATTTGACAACAGCCAGATCGAATTTCTAAATTTTAAAAATTCCCGAAATATTCACATTTGACATTATTTCTGCCCATGTGGTCTTTTTTGCTGGCTTCTGGCTTCTCAGGTTGAACTGGACAAGTTCGAGACATATTTTTATGGATTTAGTGTTAAATGTTGAAAGATACATGGCTGTTTATCCAGTAGATTCTACTGGATTTGATTCTAATAGAAGTCAGAAACCACGTCTTGCTACAGATACCTTCACCTCATAACATTTTATTTGCTAGTTGTAGTCAGTAACGTAAGCATTTATTTCTCTTCTAGGCCTTATTCTTCTTCTTCCCTATTATTTTTTCCGTTCATGGTTAATAATATATTATTTCCTTGTCCCACATTTGCATGCTTGTTCGACCGCCTTGTATATCCTGCTGCATTATCGTCGAGACTTGAGAGCATTGCTACTACTGGTTCTTGCACGAGACGCTTCGTAGACTCTAGCCACTACGCATGCACTTGCACAGCTTATAGACGTATCCCAAGATCCCGCAGTCTAAATTTGGCAGTCCTCCTCTACATTTGAAGACATCGTACAGGATCCCTGGACCCACAGATAAGTCTGCCTAAACTTGCATGTGCTATTTTCCTATTGGTTTTGCCTACCACATCTGCATAATTAATAATTTTAAATAGCGCTTATTAATATTTTTGTGCTTGTAAGCTCATATTAGTATTATTATTCTATTTCTTTTGCCTGCCATATCTCCATAGTTAATTTTAGATAGTGTTTACTAATAGTTTTGTGTTTGCATTAGTAGTTATTGTTCTGCTTTATTTTAGTTATAGCATAGACTTAGTGTTTAGAACCTCCACTCCTCTCATTTCGTTTGATAACCTTTATTTTATGAAGTTATGAATAACAGTCTTCATACTTGGCCCCTTTTGGTCCAATAGTAAGGGTAAGATTTGTAAGATTGGTACAAGTATATAGGTATATTGGTTCGTAGTAGCCTAAAGGTAGTTCACAATTTATTGGTGAATATAATGTATGTATTTGGTTTATTACTTACAAATACCAAACGATTGTTTTGTAAGATACGCAATAGCGCTATTGGGCAACCCGTCTTTGTACTGTATAATATTTAAGGAACATTGTAGTTAGTTTTGACGTTCGCTACGAACCATAGAAAATTAATAAATGTTGACCACAGATACTTACTGAGTAGATCTGATAAGTCCACGGATATATTAGTCTAGTAGACCGATCTATCAGTGTTCTTGTTTACCACGCATTTTTGGCATCAGTAAGTAAATATCCAACAATAAATGTATTAAAATTTGTCACTCTATAAGGCAAACTTTATTTCCGGACCCCTCCCTTATTTCACGGCGGCATTTTTGTGCCGCGTGACAGCACAGGACTGAGACAAGGAGACCCACTCTCAACGCTTCTTTTTAATTTAGTACTAGAAAGGGTCATAAGAGATAGTCAGTTGAACAGAGAAGGACACATATTGTTTAAAAGTCACCAAATAGTAAGTTATGCAGATGACGTGGCCATTATTGCTAGAGATAGTAGGGAATTAGAAGTAACGAGTTCTGTAGCGAGTAAGTTTCTCCTTTGCGGAGGAAGCACGTAAAGTGGGATTGCAGATAAATCAAGAGAAAAATAAGGTTTTGAGAATAGGAGAACAAAAAAAGATACCAATTTTAAATTGAGAATACAGCATGGACAGATGAAGTTCGAAGAAGTTCAAGAATATGTGTATTTGGGGGCGCTAATAACAGCTGACTATAATGAGGAGCAAGAAATTAATAAGAGAATAATAAAAGCAAACAGTTCGGCAGCAGTCAACGACTTAATGAAATCAAAAAATGTATCAAGATGAGTAAAATTTAGAATGTATAAAACAATTTTGAGACCAACAGGTAGTGTATGGTAGTGAAACCTGGGTTCTCAATAAGAAGTCAAGAGAAAACTTTTTAAGGTGGGAAAAGAAGACCTTAAGAAGAATTCTAGGGGGTAATAAGACGGAGGAAGGCTATGTAAGGAGAAATAATGAAATAGTAGTGAGTAAACCTAAGTACAAGAAAAAAAGAAGGAGACCGAGAAAGCGATGGAGAGAGGCAGTGGCAATGGATCTAAGGGAGAAAATGTAAGGGCTTGGAAAAGAAAGGCGAATAACAGAATGGAGTGGAGGAGAATAGCACAGTTCTGCGCCTAAAAGGCCTGTACACAGCTATATACAGGGTGATTCTTAAATATTCCGAAAAATTTCAGGGACAGGTTCTTTAGATAAATAAAAAAAAAGTTAATATTAGCATGTGTCCGGAATCGCTTCGTTTCCGAGATACAGGGCGTTCATCTCATGCTAATGGGAACTTTTTTCTTATTTTTATTTAAAGAACCTGTCCCTGAAATTTTTCGCAATATTAAAAAATCACCCTGTATATATATTGTAATAGACTAAATTTTAAAGTGATAGTGAAATTTAAACAAGGTCTCAATGGAAGGTAAAAGGAGGGAAATAGAATACAAAAATAAAAGTTGTTTTCAAAATTCAAGAAATATTAAAGTAGGTGACTTTTATACAATGTCAAATGTCAATCTGATTTATTGAAAAAATATAATATTTATTAAAATTATGTAAAGTAGATATAAGAGTACATTGGAAAGAAATTAAAAAAAGGGTAATCGAGAAAACAGAATAACAAGAAGTCAGGAGAAAAAAGTTAAGAGAGAAAAATAAGATACATTGAACGGATCTGATATTCGAGAAATTTATAAAACGTGTATAAAAGGATAAATAAGAAAATATCATTGAAAGAAGATTGAAATTAGAACAAGAAGAAGCAGCCCAACAGTGAACAAAAATTGCTAGGAAATTAAGAAGACCAATTAAAGGATTAAAGGCATCAAACTATTAACATTACACAAGGTATTTAAATTATATTTCTGCTCATAGTATATCCAGAGAACAGCATTCAATATTAAGTGCCGGAAGACAGAGTGACAAGAACGATATAAGGAGCAGCCACCATACGGATTGACAGACCAATACGAGGAGCAATCATCAGCAATTGAGCTTCACAGGGAAATTATAAAGAAGCGGACATCCATGAAAGGCAGACACAGAGTGCAGTGAGAAAAGGACTACATTTAACAAACAAGGACTTAAGAAGAAATTCGGTAACGACTTTGTATTTCGTAATATTTATTGTTATTAGTTTATAAGATAGAGCAGGGTTTAGGCACTCCACCTAAACCCTGGAAAGATTCAATCAATCCAATTGTTAAACCTTTGATTTTTAAAATAAAACAAAATTAGTTAACATTGAACATTTCATTAAAAAAATTTAAAATTATCAAAATTATTAGTGAAGAATATCTGAATAATAAATATTAATCCTGTTTGAACCTGCCACTGAGACAAAGTGTCATAAAATCATATAAAAGTGAATTACCAAATTTATTAATCAATAGTAGTAAACCCATAAGATTTATAAAATAAAATTCATAATATTTAATCATAAAAAAGGCGCAGATAAAAGCTAGCTCAGGTAAGTAAAATTATAATTGATATTAACTTAAAATATTTAAAATTAAAATTTAAATTTTAAAAGATCTACATACATACCATACTAAAATATATAAATCACAATACAACAAGAAAAATAAAATATAACAAAATATACAGGGTGTTTATTAATTGAATGCCGATACTTAAGGGTGTCAATCCTTCGGTCATTTTAAGAAGAAAACTTAATATCAACATATGTCCTAAACCTTTTAATTTTTGAGCTACAGGGTGTTACAGTTTTAAGAAAAAATTTACTTTTTTATTATAATTTTCTTATCACTCCAGATATTTTTATGACATTTTGTACACACCTATTAATCATTAAGGAGCATTGTTTGATGTAAAAAATGTTTTAAAATCTTTACCGATGACGTCTGTACGAGGTGAACTAAACATTTTTGAAGAAAAAAATGGTACGCCACTGCCTTTTCTAAAAACTAAAATTATTTTTAAAATCTCCATTGATTTTACAGCAAATTTGGTCCCTAGACTTACTCTCGTACGACGCACCATTTTCACGTAAAAAAATTTAAACCAAAAAAAGTTTTTTCCCCAAGTTAATTGAGACTGTTTTTGATATTTTCTTGCCATTTTGTAGACACCCACCATGCGTGGAAACACTTTTTTTAGGACAAAAATTAATTTTTTTACTTTAACCAGTGACCTCCACTTAAGCATACTATTAAATGTTTGGATAGAAAAAAAAGATACGCCTCTGATTTTTTAAATTTTTATTTTAAAAATCGCGATTTATTTAATAAAACGATAAATTCAAAAACTTAAACCTAAAACGAAACGACAAGACAAGAAAATACAAACAAAATAAAGAACCCAAATTATGTATTTACAGTAGTTGTTGAAAGTGTCCTCCACCCACACGTATGCAAGCATCTACTCTTCGCATAGACTGGCGTACATTTTCAAAAATTCCTGGGGTGTCTTATGGTTTGGCAGAAATTTCGTTTTGAGAGAGAAACTAGCTTCATCGGTAAAAAGAATGTACTTGTCAAATAACGGATTTTCCAGCAGCTTTTGAAGAAACCACTCACAGAAATTAATGCGCAACGGGAAATCTCTAATGCCTGGACTCTTTGAGTGTGATATGGATATAACAAATTTTCGATAAGAATTTTCCAAACAAAGTACGTGTGAAACATTAAATGTTGCCGCGATTTTCCTCGTGCTAGTTTCGGGGTTCTCTTCAATTTCATGTGAAATTCCTTCTTCAAGTTCCGGTGTTCTTACTGTTGTGACGCACCTACGTCGCGATTCCAGTACGACGTAGTGTCACTATGACGCCTGAATTTCGGTGGCGGTGCTCTCGGGCGCCAGTTTCTGTTTACAGTACAGAAACACCACTACTCGGGCGGCTACAGTGAAGACACGGTATGTCCAGAGGGTCGTGAGGCTGTAACGTTCAATAATTTATTTAACATTATTTAAATCATTTCGCAATTTCATATAAATTTATTTCTGATAGTTGGTGGCAACTTCCATTCAACTTCAGTGTATTGTGTATTGCCTAAAACAATTAATTTGTCTATTTAGCCCTAGATGGTAAATAATACTTATTCGTTGTTACCTTGAAGATAAAATATAAACAAGACGAATGAATTATTGCAGCATCCTCGTATTAAATAAGTATAAACCACCCTAGATAATGTTATGGACATCCTGGCATAAATTGCTTTATTCCCAAACCTAAAACAAAAATAACCTCTTATTGTAAACAAACACTATTGTCTCGCACTATAATCAGAGAATTGTGATTAATTTAATGGATTGAAATAAGAATAATAACTTACCTGCAATGTTCTAGATCATGAGGTTCTATGGAGAATATCTGTTGTGCATTAATTATTTATTTAAGGGTTATATTGTTATTGTTGTCGTTTGGCTTTGACATTTCATCAATTACCGCCGTTTTCTTCGTCTTCTTCACGAAATTCAACTTTCCGGTCAAAGTCAGATCTGATTCTGCGCCAAGCGCTGTTGTCGGCTTGTGCAAGAAATCTGTCTATCCACGATTTTTTTCAATTTGCGTAATTTTAATAATTACGCTATAAATTTGCACGTTTCGCATATTTTGTAACTGTAGGTATTATAATAAATTTTATTAGTCAGTTTAGATAAATTTCTATAATTATTGGGTGTCCAATTTCATTGCTACAAACCTGACTGGCTAGTGTCCAGCCAATGGGAGGTAAGGACAGTTTTTTTTAAGGAGACCATTTTTCGAGATCTTTTTCCGGTACATGGCGTGACTATCATTGTGTGTGTGAGGGTAGTTTGAAAAATTTTGATGATTTCGCATCATCTCCTAGGAGGATTATTATTTTTCAAACCTATAATTGCTGCTTTGGATTTCATTGGTATTTGGATTTCGTTGGTGGGAAATTTGTGTTAATCCGAAGCAGATACTTTCTGAAGAAAGGATTTATTCTCACACCAAGACACTTATTGCTGAAAGTCTATTGTCTATTGCTTACGAGTCTGGTAAGTTTTGAATTCAATCCACTTCAACTGAAATTGCCTCCTTCATATACTCGAAAGATTCTAAAATAGGTCCTATTTACAGCTACCGTAAGGTCTATATTCGCTAGCTCTACCATCTTACTAGAAGCTGTGGTGCAGTGCTTTTGCTAAGAACCCCTTACTCTAGGGTAAGTAATTTTATGTCTATATTTATATTTATTCCAAATTGTGTTATTCAAAAAATATTTTGTGTTCATTTCGAAAATTTTTCACACCATGTGCTCGATTGAGGCGTTGCCGCATTGCTTATTTTTTCGTTCATACTTGTCAAATAGACAAACACGTGTATTTCTGATTTCCTAGGTGCTTATGCACTGAGTTTTGTTAATTTCACTAATTGTTATTAGTGTGATGGTGACAATGCGATCTGATTATTTTATTTTCATTGCATTTAGGGTTCTTACCATATGCTGTGGTTCTTATCTTGGACAAATTTTGTATTGAACCAATTGAAGGCAGCTTAAGAAGGTTGTCGAATTGCCGTTGTACCAACCTGAGTTTTGGATCTTCCTGAGAGTTGTTAGAAGCCTCCTACTCCTGCTAGAGATCCACTTATAGTTTGACAAAGAAGCGCTGCGACATCGTCGCCTAGGAAGCACGCAAGTTTTCTAATTGCTTTGCTATCTTATTTACTTACACACATTACATTATATTATTACCTGAGCGGTTGGATGCATTTTTTTTATATTGATACAATAGTAAATTTTACTGAAACTTTATTCACTAGTTCACTAGTAGTTAAATTGATTGGTAGTAGTTAATTAGTGCATAATATTATTTAGCTTATTTGCTGGATCACTATTAATATTTTATGGTAGATGTTCGAATATCCTTAATTTGAGCTTATTATTATTAATTTACCTTATTTGCATGCTGCTTATAGTTATATTTAGAATAATATTTGTAGTTACTTACTTTTCCCGCATTTATTACAATTTTTTTATTGTTTTATATTTTGCTTAGCTTGTCCCACTTAGTATAATTTTGAGTAATTCTGTCAATCATTAGCCACGAGAATTTTCAGCCAATCTTTATCCGAGAATTAAGGCGAACGTTACCTGGTGTTATTTATTATTTTAATAACAAGGTGTTGTTAGAATAAGCCGATGCGCCTGAGCTCACGCGACGCTTCTACTACCTAGTGTTCTAAATTCTTCGCGCGCTTATTTATACTTATTATTATTATACTTATTTTTCCACGCTCTTAATTTCCAGGACTCTTTTTTTTTCATGCTTATAATCGCTTGACTTTTGTATTGACACTACTTTCCTTACTTATATTTATTTTAATAGCCAACTTACTATTTAAACTTTTGCCGTACCTTATCCAATTGTCATTAACATCTATTAAATATTATAATAAACCACCATTTGTGTAACCGAATGTTTATTATTTGATCTTGTTTGGCAAATTTTCTTGATCATTTAGTCAATCTATCTGGGTGATTTGGTTTGGGGAAAATTTGTCTGGCGCCCATGAACAACTGAAGTTTATCCTGTCGTAATATACGATATTGTGAAAACAAAAAAAATAGAACCACCCCATCTCCATTGAGCTGGCCACTCACCCTTAAGTGGTGGACGACCTTATACACGAAGGTGTGCTTTTGTTGGTCGCAAGGCTTAGACTTAACCAGGAATAAAAGTCAGAATAAAATAATACACATATATTACAATTTACCAGTATACAAACAATACGGTCGGTAGCGGAATAAGCAACTACAAAGTCAGCTGAACGGATAAAAAAAACAAGCAATACAAGCGGTTAATCTATGCTACATGCGAACCAAGTAAGAGGAAGCGATCAAGCGAGCAAAGCAAAACAAACTAGAATTAAAGACTTGGCTATCTAAAAGATATACATATAAAATACAATGATACAGCTCCTCTCCTGGAATGCACGGCCGGACAGCGGAAAAGAAAACAAGTGCTTATTAGTTACGACAAAGGCGGAGCTACCGGATAATGCGACAGCAACTCCACCCAATCGTGGTACGGGTAGAAAGCGTAACTTACAGCCCACGTTTCAATTTATAGGGTATACTCCCATAAACGGAACGCATGGTGAGGTAGCCACCGGATAATGCAACAGCGACTACCCACGCTGTAGTACACAACGGTAAATATCGGCCCACGTTTCAATTTATAGGATACTCCTATAAACTAAACGCGTGGTGAGGTAGCCACCGGATAATGCGACAGCGACTACCCACGCCGTGGTACAAGAAACAGCGGTAAATAACGGCCCACGTTTCAATTTATAGGATACTCCTATAAACTAAACGGGTGGTGAGGTAGCCACCGGATAATGCGACAGCGACTACCCACGCCGTGGTACACTAGACAAGCTGGAAGACAAAGTATGGTTAGTACACACTAATAGCGGCCAAGTTTTCCCTAACAACCTCTTACTCACTTACTCTGCAGTGCTCACCTCGCTAGGTCTTAACTTCGCGGTGCTGGAGTGGCGGAAGACCTGCGCAGTAGGTACTCAAAGTTGGAAAGGCCTAATGCTGCTTCGAAAGTGGCGCTTGCGCACTTGACGGTTTTCGGACTTTACTATTTTACCCGAATGCCACTTTTGAACTTAGAATAATCGGCGGTATTCAAATTTGTGGACTTTTTTCCGGTTTGCCCACTTAGCGACTTCGTATAATTTTTAAACGGTTGACTTACTTGTCAGGAACATTGGAGACACGACTGGTTCGTATGGCAGCTTGGCAGGTACTGATTCTGGTGTCTAGCAAGCCTTTTCTGATGGAACGGTGTCGCTTGCGCACTAGACGGTCGGCCGAACTTAGTACAGTTCTTCGCAGATCTGCTGGGCGGATTACTGGATACGACGCTGCTTCTCGGTGTGGACCAGGACGGGTAAGTTTCAATCTATCGCGCTGAACTCGGAATCGGGCGCGCCGGATCGAGCGCGCATGCTACGTCACATCTTCACAGCAGCAAGGCCCTCGATGCGCGGAGCGATGCGCGTTCGGTTCTCGCGGTTTATCTTGCGCTGGCTGAAGTTCGAGCGTCGGCCGGCTTCCATGTATCATATGGGGCGGTGAAAAATCACTTCATTACACTGTTTCAGGGACTCCTTTAGCACTGTAGTCTACTTTTAAACTTCCGGTTTCGTGAAAACGTTTATAAATCGCAGAAACTGTTCTCGGATCGGGTAATATGCGATTTGGATACTGCTCTTGGTATATCCTCCTGGCTTTGTATGCATTTCCGTCGGCAACCCCATGAGTAAAATGCATGTCAGCTAATTCACCGATTGTAAAATTTTCCATTTTTTATGAAATGTTACCTCCTACTCTAATAATAATTTTTTAATAATGAAAATTCAATGTCAACTTTATTGCAAAAAAAAGCGTCAAAAATTATGACACTTTACCCAGCCTACTAATTTTTATTTCATTTACTTAAGGGGGCATTTAATGAGCTTACCGTTTTTTCTATTCAAATATTCAATATCATGCCTGCGTGAACGTCATTTGTGAAAGTAGAAAATTAATTTTTGCTCCAAAAAAAGTGTTTCGCCACGCATTGTGGGTGCCTACAAAATGGCAACAAAATATCAAAAGCAGTCTCAATGAACTTGGGGAAAAAACTTTTTTGGTTTTAATTTTTTTACGTGAAAATGGTGCGTCGTACGAGAGTAATTCTAGGGACCGAATTTGCTGTAAAATAAATGGAGATTTTAAAAATAATTTTAGTTTTTAGAAAAGGTAGTGGCGTACCACTTTTTTCTTCAAAAATGTTTAGTTCAAACCTCGTACGGACATCATTGGCAAAGATTTTTAAAACATTTTTTACATCAAACAATGCTCCTTAATGATTAATAGGTGTGTACAAAATTTCATAAAAATATCTGGAGTGATAAGAAAATTATAATAAAAGTATTTTTTTTCTTAAAACTGTAACACCCTGTAGCTCAAAATTTAAGAGATTTAGGACATATGATGATAATAAGTTTTCTTCTTAAAATGACCGAAGAATTCACACCCTTAAGTATTGGCATTCAATTAATAAACACCATTTCCTTTTTCAAGACTTATAACGTGAGATTAACAATATGCTTTAACTTTAGAACTCACTCATTTTCAGGACATTGGGCACTCTGTGTATTGATTTTGTGATAGAATTGATCAGACTCGGATAAAGAAAAGAAAACACATTTATTACAATGGTCATTTGATAGAGTTTTCAGGTACATAAATTTTAATCTTATTATAGTTTTGCAAGTTCGCGCGTTATATGATGAAGGCTGGTTTCGCAGTGCCTGAATAAGCCGTAACCCATTTTTGTCCTTTATTTTCCGACAGAATAATTACATTTTTTAACTGTAGTTCTATTTAATAATTATCTATTACTTACTCGCGTTAGAATTTTGATAATAAATTCAGAAATACAGCAAAAAAATAATTTTCGATTTTTGTTTCCCTTATAGGCGGAAATTCGGCCACGAGCAAGTTATAGATATATTTTTTTAATGATTTTTCACGTTTGTCCCATTCCAATATATACAAAAATGACTGAGAAAAATGAGTTCAAATTTTCCAATAATTTCTTAAATTTACTGAAATTTTAAGTTGGTACGTGAGACGTTTGGGTGGAACTTGCAATAAAGCTCCGCTTTTACACGTCACAATTCATTCATAAAATTCGAAGATGTTACTCCTATAATTTAACAGAGTGATAGACAGGGTGTTAATATAAAAATTGATAAGGAGAAAATAAAATTTCCAATTTCGAGGAAATTTTATTTTTAAAGATTTAACTTAGGAACGGTTAATAAACGTGAGAAAGACCGTTTTGTATACAAAGTGTTGAAAAATTTTTCACCGTTAAAAAAACTTAAAATTAAGAGTTAAAAAATTGTTTTTGATAAAACGTCTAACAAAGGTTCTTTAAAATAATAATTAACGGAAAAAATACAGGGTGTTTAAAAGACCCCAACCAATTTCTAAAAAACCCTAAAAATTAATGGAATCAAAAATTATTTTTATCAGAAATTTAACAAGGGTCTATTAGAACACTAATTAATGAAAAAAATACAGGGTGTTTAAAGAAAACTAAACAATCTTTTAAAACTGAAAATTAATGGTTTAAAAAAAATTGTAGGTGAAACTTTTAACAAGGGTCTACTACATCACTAATTAATGAAAAAATACAGGGTATTTAAAAAAATTAACCAATCTCTTAAAACCTCCAAAGTAACGAAATTTAAAACAAGTTTTTGATTAAACTTTTAAGAAGGGTCTATTACAACATTAATTAATAAAAAAAATATAGGGTGTTTACAAAAACTAAACAATCCCTAAAACTTGAAGATGAAACTTTTAACAAGAGTCTATTAGACCACTAATTAACGAAAAAATACAGGGTATTTAAAAAAAACTGAACCAATCTCTTAAAACCCTCAAAATAATAAAATTTGAAATAAAATTTTGATTTAACTTTTAAAAAAGGTCTATTACAACACTAATTTATGAAAAAAATACAGGATGTTTAAAAAAACTAAACAATCTCTAAAACCTCTAAAAATTAATGGATTTAAAAAAAGATTTAGATGAAACTTTTAACAAGCGTCTATTAGATTACTAGTTAACGAAAAAATACAGGGTATTTAAAAAAAACGCAACCAATCTCTTAAAACCCTCAAAATAATAAAATTTTAAATAATATTTTGATTAAACTTTTGACAAGGATCTATTACAACACTAATTAACGAACAAAATACAAGGTGTTTAAAAAAAACTAGAGAATCTCTAAAAACACTGAAAATTAATTAAATTGAAAAATTTTTAGATGAAACCTTTAACAAGGGTTTATTAGATCACTAATTAACGAAAACAATACAGGATATTTTAAAAACCCAACAATCTCTAAAGAAAACCCTAATAATTAATGGAATAAAAAAATTTTCATCAGAGATTTAACAGGGGTCTAATAGAACCCTAATTAATGAAAAAAAACAGGGTGTTTAAGAAATCTAAACAATCTCTAAAACCCCTGACAATTAATGGATTTAAAGAAAAAAATTGATTAAATTTTTAACAAGAGTCTATTAGATCACTGATTAACGAAAAAATACAGAATATTTAAAAAAACTGATACCATCTCTTAAACCTCTCAAAAAAATTAAATTAAAAAAATATATTTGATTAAACTTTTAACAAGGGTCTATTACAACACCAATTACCGAACAAAATACAGGATGTTTAAAATAACTAAACAATCTCTAAAAACATTGAAAATTAATGAATTAAAAAAATAAAATGAAACTTTTAACAAGGGTCTATTGGAACACTAATAAACGAAAAAATACAGGGTGTATAAAAAACTGAACCAATCTCTTAGAATCCACAAAATAATGGAATTAAAAAAATGATGAAACTTTTAACAAGGGTACATTAGAACATCAATAAACGATCAAAATACAGGGTGTTTAAAAAAATGAATCAATCTCTAAAAATCTTCAAAATTCAGGGAATTTTTAAAAATGATTGATGTAACAAGGGTCTGTTAGAACATTTAATAAACGAAAAAATACAGGGTGCTCAAATAAATCGGAACAATCTCTAAAAACCATGAAAATTAATGGAATTAAAAAAAAAATGATAAAACATTTTACAAAGGTCTATTAGAACATTAGTAAACGAAAAAAATACAAGGCGTTTAAAAAAGTCGAACCAGTCTCTAAAAATGCTCAAAATTCATATTTCATTCATTTTGGTGAAACTTTCAGCATCAAATAGAGACGATTATATCCAGCTTTTTAAAAAAGAGTTTTGAAACAAATTTAACCAAACTCGAAAATGCCTTAAAAATAGACGGAATTTGACAGTTTTAAAATTAAATGCCAGCCACTTTTAAAAATTGTATCGGACCCACTTGTTATTAATGACGGCATAGGTAAATTAAGATATTATGATGTAAAGAGAAATTAAATAAAAAGTAATTATTTCAAATATGATTAGAATCCTGACAGGGGCTGTTTTGAAGATTTGTAAATTAACTACTATACAAAGAACTAAAAAAGTAACACGCAGCTGAATTCATAAACCACAATTTTAGTAGTTTTTTTCAACATGAGAATAGGATGTTCAATTACGATTGTATTTGAATCTTGATTTGTTATTTCGGAGGGTCTCGAGACCGAGACTGGTAATATGATTCATTTTATATGCGTTTGTCATTTTGCTGTTTTATTCTTCTTTTCTGAATACGCGTCGTAAAAAGTATAGTAAAAATAATAAATTGTGTTTAAAGATTTCAGATATTTATAACACTTCGTATTCGTATCTTGAACTGTAATGTTTTAGTAAAAAAATAAAGAACAATGAAGTATTTGTATGATCCTAAACGAAAAGCACAACATTAGTCTCAATTAGATTGTGGTTGTCAAATTAACACTCTTATTTTTACAGTTTTTGTAACTCTATTTTCATTTTGATAGTTCAAATATCTGTAAATACATTCTTTTTGAAAGAAAGTGGTTAATTTTACAAATAAAGAATTTGCGGACATTCGTTACATTTATGGTTTGGCTGATGGCAGCGCACCGGAAGCTAGGCGATTTTTAATTTTTTTTATTCAATCATTTTCTTGAAACATATGACATATGAGTTAAAAAATATATTATGTAGATTCGAAGTTATTAAAAAAAACAATTTTTCAAAGAATTTAATTATCCTGTATACCAACGAACAACGCAAAAACATACTTTTTTAAATCATTCGCAGACTACCCCTCTTAAATATTGACGTTCAATTATATAAAACGTTGTATCTTCTGTACATGTAAGCAGGTGTTGTGTAGAGTTATACAATTATAAAATAACTATATTTTGTTTTTGCGTATATTTAATGTAAGTAAATGCAAAATTAAAATATTTTTTTCCGATATTTTCTTTATTTCTATCCGATTTCAGGTTTGAATTTTTATCCGTACCATAAATACGTTTATACTTTTATGTACGCTGTCTACAATATTGTTTAAATTGGCTGTTTTTTCATTTTGCTGGCACACTGGATGCCACTGAAAAGCCTTCAGTAAGAGTTTAATTTTTAGTAATTTTATCGCTTCTGAGATTTCTGTAGAAACATTGGGAATATAGGAAGTTACATTCATTTACAACAATATTACTTTATATACATCTATATTATGTTTTACCGTGTTATTATGTAATACTAAAAATTGTTTACTCTTTTCTTTAATTTTTATTATTTTCAAACTCATTTTGCAGTTCTTGCAACAATATTTTTCTACCATACATCCCTAGGGTTGTCAACTTTAAAATATTGTCACGGATTTCCCAATCCGAATTTTACTATTGCCAGAAAAACAATCCGTTAATTAATTACTTATTTATTAACTATACTCAGTACACTACTGAACACTAATTAGAACTCAACTAAACACTTATTTAGTTAATCGCTATCTAAATCGCTTTGATCTCTCTAACTAAACACTTGAATTCAACACTGTAATACAAGACTTATACAAGACTAACTAAATCGGCCGTTTATTTTTCTTTTATAGACCCAACGAATATTCCAGGTATATTCTAGTATCTCTAGATTCATCTGCCCGAACGACTCGAATGCTTCTCGTCGATTCCCCAATTTTCTAGTCCCGTCTCGATCCACGGCTTTTTGTTTGTTTAACAGAATTGTGTAGGGGCGATCGGGGCAATCTTAGCATTTTGCTATACCACAGTCGTCGGTTTGGGTGTGAGTGGGACAAATTCCGTGACAATATGTAATTCTGGGTTTTGGGAGATCACCATCCGGGACAAAACAATGAGACACGGAACGCTTCTGATTCATAAATTGACAACCAGGCAAAAAATAAAAAAAAACAAGTCATTCATAACTTTACTTGTCCAAATTTTCCCCTATCATCTTAATACCTTTTCTGGGACAACTTCCGTCCCGCAAAGGGTTCTTGGGGGACGGCATTATTTTGTTATATAATTTAAAATATAATAGATTCATATTTTATATGAATTTTGATTTAAAAGATAACGAAACTTTTTCTTCCTTGGACACTCGGCTTATTATATGCTTATCTCAATTTTTTAAAACCTAAATGCCTACACAAAAAACCTTATACACGCTGTACAACTAAAACATATAATTCGAGACGTGTAATTTTGATTATTTCAGTTATTTGTATATTTGCAATCAATATACAAGTTTTTCAAATAGATACTACACAGTATAGATATTTAGACATCTTTTATATCTATAATTTCAAAAATATAAATTACAGATATTAATCGCCCTGTATATTTTGTCAATATACTGTTTCTTGTTTTATATTTGAAATCATTTCAAATTTATTTATGGACCGCTGTGAAGATACACTACTGCAGATATTAAATCGCCCCGTATGTTTTGTCCATACACTGTTTCTTATAAATTTATATTTCAAATCGTTTCAAGATTATTTGTGGACAGCTGCGAAGACGGGTCTATGGCACGCTCATTCAGAACTGAACAATAGTAAAATCGACACGTGGCTCTCGTTTTCTGGGCTGTTACAAATTGCGTCTGGTTTTATGCGAGCTTCACTGATTTTCGCTGTCTTTGTCTGTATCGCATACAAACTGTTTAATCGTAGTGGACGGAAGTCGGGTGTTACTCGCTATGTACAAAACTGTGACACGCCTTCGGAAAACTTCAGTTTCTCCAAACTGCGAAACCAGCCTTAAACGTCAAATGAATATAGATCGTACAGCGTTGCAACGTCGCAACTGTAATCATCATTGTCTATTGTATCTACTTTGTTCCTCTTATATAAAAGCGCTGGAAAGATAAACTTCCCGTACCTGTATGTATTATCTGTGGAAAAATAAAAAAGAAACAATTTTAATAAAATTATTGTATTTTACTATTAGAACAAAAATCAAATATTATAAAATAGAAAATATTGAATAAATCGTTTTTACTTATATTCTTCACTACTATGACATTCGTTCCAAGCTTTCGCATTTACTTGTTTGAGAACTGTTTTTAAAAATGTTCCAGGTCCACATTCAAACGTTTTAGGAAAATATTCCTTTGTGTCACGTTCATATACTACATGAAGTAATTGCTCCCATTTTACTGGCTTTATTATCTGGAATAAACAACAGCAAATATTACACAATTCTAGAAATACATTTTAATTCTATGGCTTACAGGTACAATATTAAATTTACATAGTGTTAACACACAACTGTCAGATTCCTCGTTAAAAAAAGCAGGAGTAACTTTTCCCTAACGTGATTAATTTTTTTCAGTTACTAAATAAACAAACTACTCACAGAAGGCACTTGTAATAAATTTGGATAAAAATGAACTGAGATTTCAACTGTAAAAAAAATTGACATATCAGAAAATCTTTTTACATATTTGGATATACTATTTCCTATATAAACTTTACTTTCTTTACTGTTTGAATTTCTTTCATAAGTTAAAAGTACAAAACTGTGACAATGAAGTATCAACAATACAGTTTTGCATAAGTTCATCCTTATTTTAATAAAATACAAGGTAAATAGATCTAACATTTTCATAATTAGGAATCTCTAATTGGTAAAAATGGAGAGCAAAATAATTATCTTGTATTTATAGTCTGTTGCTGATGAGCTGTTAACAACATTATCATGGTTTCTGGATATTTACTTTTCACCCTACAAAAAGGGGAAAAAGCTGTTTAACATTCAATAATAATTTTTATATAATTTCAATCTCGGATAATCCTTCCAATTCTGTATCAAAGGCCTATGTATGTCTTTAATGGATATTGAGTAACTGCATGATCCACATTTAGATGAAAGCATATTTAAAAAATGTTTATAATCGTCAAGTTATTATTTCTCATTCAGCTTATAATTCGGTTTTATATCATGACAACCTTAAAAAGGTAAGTTTCCACAATGAGTTTTCTAGGTGAGTTTTTTGAGTCATGAGTTAAAAATCTCACCTTCCGTGAAATTTCTTTGTGGAAACAGTAGTGAGACACATGAGAGTGATATAAAATTCTCTGCAACATTTGACTCTGAGAGCTAAACATGTCTCATCGTGTAAACGTGATAGACTAGAGATATCATATGTGATTTTTATCTCACAGGCTGCACATGATTTTTTAGTATCATCTATTTTATTTCAGCGAGAATAACAAAAAGTATTGGAAACCTATGTCTGTAGCACTCATTATACGATTTGTAAAATAACAGTTGGTGAACGTGTTTCAGATCGCGCCGCGCATGACGTCAGCCCGTGACAAATATTCAAATAATTGCGGTTGTATACATGAGGCGGGCTTTATATTTTCGTAAAATGAAATTGATTTCCAATATAAATTAAGCGTACTTTACGAAATATTGGAAAAATTAAATATTATGATTATAAGTGTATAATGATATGGATATTTTAAAATTATTAAATCCAGATATTAAGCAACATACGCATAAAAATGATGCCAAGACATTAATCATATTATATCTTATTTCACCAATGCATGCCTACCACTTTATTTAACCAATATCTCGTAAATAAATATGATTACTCATCAACTTTATTCTGCTTTAAATAGGAATACCTACCTACCTATATCATTGTCACCAGATCGACTTGGTTTGGGTACAGCTATGAAAATCACCAAGTACGATATTAAAAATGCTGATATTATCCTTTTTAACTGTGGGTGTCAGAAAACTAATACCTTATAAACAATACATATTCCTCGATCAATTAATATTGAACAAGAATAAAATACCTGAAATACGTTGTTATATAATAACAGCACAGAGAAAATATAGTACTGGCTCTGTGATAATAGTAATAAGATGGTGATTTCAACATAGAGAATAATCATGGGATAATTGAATATAAACACTTAAGTACATGTGCATAATAGACGATGTATGTAATTATGTAATACTAGAAATCAACAAACAAAAGGTGTGGTTGTGTACAGGCAGTCGGTGTACCTAACACATCTAAATATTAAAAATTAATTTAATAATTTATTAAATTACAACTTTTAAAGGACAGTGGTTTACATCAGACAAATAATAATAATTAGGTGGTAAGTTTTGTCAATTTTCTTTTCCTTGTATTAGAATCTTCCTTCATTTTCTGATTCAAAATTCGCATTCGAAAAAACATTTTGCATCTCCATTAGTTTTTCTAAAAATGGAATCTAGCATTATACATTTCATGAGAAAACTGTCTGTAGGCTTTATTAATCCCCCTTCGAACACATGGTTTACCCATGAAAATGAAACTTCGTTGTTGTCTGGAATATATCCCAGAGTTTCTTTCTTTTTCAATTTGAGCAGCAAGCAACAAATCCAGCAATGTTTTCTAAACCATCATGTTCCAACTCTGATAATTCAGTAACTATAACTGGATCAATGGTGCTCTCATCTGCAGGTATTTCTAAGGCACTTAGCATTTGCCCAGTAACAACTTCACCATCATCTTTGTCATTTTCTAAATTTGATGGCTCCATAATAAACATACTTGTAGATGTATCATGGTGTTCCACATTTGCTGATTGTGACACAACTTCATCATTTCTTCCCGTAATATAATTTCTGATTCTATATTTTAATTGCAGAGCGGTAAGATGATCATGGAGACCCCCATTGTATCTCATTATTGAAAAGAAACCTTCTAGAGGGTCCTGGTTTAAATGATAGGTTAGGATGTATTTTATGCTGAAATCTTGCTTAAGGTCATCAAAGAGTAGTTTAAGTGATGTAATACTGATCAAAATTCCCTTTTGATAAGGTAGTAAATTATTAGAATTTGGTTTTCTTAAACTAAAAATTGTTTTCGCCATATTGTCCAAAACTTCATTTTGCTCTTCCAGGGCTATACCATAGGCTTTAATTCGACTACGTGAATCGCTAGCGGGAACCCTGCTGTTAAACACATCGAACCAGTCGTTGGTAATTTTCAATAACTGTGAGCATTCTAATCAATTATTGTCACTTTTATATGTACCCAAAGTAATTAACCGAGAGATGGCTCGGCGTTCTGGTCCTTTAACAGTTAAAAAACTTCCATCGATTTTATGAGCGATATTCAAATCCAAATATTTAATGTTCTGCAAAAGTTCCACAATTGGTTTGGAAGTAATTAATTTCCCATCAATTACGAAGCCTGTATGAATGAAGTGATTGCGTATGAGTTTAATCATGTGAGGTGCATCGGCAAATACATAAATATGTTTATTATTTACAGGGTTCGCGAACTATGTTTTATTTTCAGAAATGTGTAAATCTGTCCAAAGTCCTCTGTTACTACCTCCCAAATCACTATTTATTGCATATACTAGATATCCTATATTTTCAATATTCTTTATTATATCGAATAACAGTTCTTTGGTCATCTTAGAGTCATAATCATAGAATATGGGCTGTTTCCAACTTCCACATATTCCTCTGACCATTACCACCTGGACGTTTCGCTTGTCATACTCAAATGATTTTTGTATTTCATTTCATCGAATAAAATTACACAAGCTCTTTCCATTTTAGTTAGTACAGAATGTTTCACAAATTTTAGCACACAGTTTAGGATACCTGAAAAATACAACTCATATTTACAAACAATATAGGTAAATGAATAAATTTAACGGTCGTACATCAATTTTCGCAGCCCATCTTCTTAAAATAGAAACTCGGATAACCTCTTTTCCTAAGTAATCTGTATGACCGAGGACCCCCAGCATACAAAGATATTGCCGAAGCAACATCTACTTTCCATTTCACTTATTTACTAGACTTTAGTTTTCGTATTTGTCCTGGTGTAAAATTTTTTTTAATAACCTGTAGTTCACTCATTTGCTTTTCAACAACATTTTGAAGGCGTGCACATTCTTGTTCAAGTAGGTTCAGTTTTTTTGAGTCGCCTTATTAACAAATTGAATCTCTGAAAGGCATTAATATTTTAGGGACTTACATTTCAGTTTGAGTGGCAATGACATGATTTCATTTACTGTAGACACTTCTTGTCTATTTCCTCATCGACCAGCTGCTCTAGTCTACATAAAAATATTATAATAAAAAACATTTACATACAACTAACAGTTTGCGCGGAACCAAATAAAAATAATTTTCCTTACTCTAAACATGTTGTTTGACAAGACAACAGAGAAACATCAACATAGCAACCGCCTACTACGGTTATCAGTAACCGGTGACGAAAAGATGTTTAGAGTAAGGAAAAGTATTTTTATTTTTTTACGTGCAAACTGTTGGTTGTATGAAAAAATTACAAGAGGGAAAAAAGTAGTCAAATTAGGTATAGTATTAAAAAAAGTTTTGTTGAAATCGGGTATTGCAGAAAATAGTTCTGAAAGAAACAAATCTAGGGGTTGTTTATTCCCGCCTTCCAGAAACATGAGCCAAGGAGTAGATACCACCACAAAATAGCTTTTGACTAGCTGATATTGTGTACCAAAATTGAAATTTCTAAGTGTAACCGTTTTTAAGGAAAAATAAAAAAACTATTTTTTCCGCCATTTTGAGACTCGAATATCTCAATAGAAAGGACCCAAATTGAAAAATTTCACATGAAGATCCCCCCCTAAAATCGCTTGTGAAATACATTAGTAAAATATTTGACAATCATTCTGGAACACCCTGTATAAGCTGAAACACGAATTTCGTTTGTAACTTGAATTTTTGTATTTTAGCACTAGGCATTGGTGGACTTAATATATATTCAGATATAACTTTTATACATTTAGTTCCATGTAAAAAAGTAAATAAAAGTATTATACAAAACTTGCAGTTATAAAATACTAAAATACTTACTCCATCATTATCATCTGTGATAGAAGATAATTTAGAATCACTTATCTGTATTAAAATGTGGCACTTAAATGGGCCATTATAGTATTTGATGGCTTTCTTGTGGCACAGGTAAACCATATGTGGTACATCATAAATTATTTGCCTGTTAACGATCATTCAGTGATATTCTGATTTGCCACATAAAGCCCAAAAATGTCCAATCATTGCTCGGCCATAAATTACGTTATTTCAGTTTTTACTGTGATGGACTTTTTATGGTCAATCATTGGCATTACCTCGCTCTCCTTCCTATTATTTTAAATAAACTTGCTCATGCGCATTGCTTGCCGTTTGGTGTTTTGCGTCAAATCTGCATCCCTTTTACTGATCTTGGTTTACATCCGCCATTCGCCGCCATATTGTCAATGTCAATTGTCATATATATCAGCGTCCAAACGGTTTATTTTATGGTATTTTATCATATGGTATACAAAGTTGTTTTATGTAATGTTTTAAATATAATTTAGTTTCTTTAAATTTATAGTTACTCTCAGATAAATTTTATATAAAAAACGAAAAACGATTCAGTTAATTATACGTATATTCATAGCCGACAGGTGGCGCGGCGCCACTTATATCTCACTGATACTGAATAATCGAATTTTGGTAAGATATCTACAAGATTTGGGCATTGGCAAATGGTAATTGGAACCACGGGCAAGGGAATAATAGATTCCTAATTTATTTTTGGTCACTGCCACACTGGCAGAGGAAACCTCATCGAAAGAGTTTATCCTTGGAGGTGTCGAGACAACTACCTACATATTTCGCAAATTAACTGGTCGAAAATGTCGAAATATTTATAGTAGTTCAATCTCTCCTGACTTGTAAACACTTAAAGCAAATGACAATATTTATTGGTAATTTCGTAATTAACAAAGTTAATTGCGAAATTACCTCCTCTGCCAGTGTGGCAGTGACCAAAAATAAATTAGGAATCTATTATTCCCTTGCCCGTGGTTCCAATTACCATTTGCCAATGCCCAAATCTTGTAGATATCTTACCAAAATTCGATTATTCAGTATCAGTGAGATATAAGTGGCGCCGCGCCACCTGTCGGCTATGAATATACGTATAATTAACTGAATCGTTTTTCGTTTTTTATATAAAATTTATCTGAGAGTAACTATAAATTTAAAGAAACTAAATTATATTTAAAACATTACATAAAACAACTTTGTATACCATATGATAAAATACCATAAAATAAACCGTTTGGACGCTGATATATATGACAATTGACATTGACAATATGGCGGCGAATGGCGGATGTAAACCAAGATCAGTAAAAGGGATGCAGATTTGACGCAAAACACCAAACGGCAAGCAATGCGCATGAGCAAGTTTATTTAAAATAATAGGAAGGAGAGCGAGGTAATGCCAATGATTGACCATAAAAAGTCCATCACAGTAAAAACTGAAATAACGTAATTTATGGCCGAGCAATGATTGGACATTTTTGGGCTTTATGTGGCAAATCAGAATATCACTGAATGATCGTTAACAGGCAAATAATTTATGATGTACCACATATGGTTTACCTGTGCCACAAGAAAGCCATCAAATACTATAATGGCCCATTTAAGTGCCACATTTTAATACAGATAAGTGATTCTAAATTATCTTCTATCACAGATGATAATGATGGAGTAAGTATTTTAGTATTTTATAACTGCAAGTTTTGTATAATACTTTTATTTACTTTTTTACATGGAACTAAATGTATAAAAGTTATATCTGAATATATATTAAGTCCACCAATGCCTAGTGCTAAAATACAAAAATTCAAGTTACAAACGAAATTCGTGCTTCAGCTTATACAGGGTGTTCCAGAATGATTGTCAAATATTTTACTAGTGTATTTCACAAGCGATTTTAGGGGGGGATCTTCATATGAAATTTTTCAATTTGGGTTCTTTCTATTGAGATATTCGAGTCTCAAAATGGCGGAAAAAATAGTTTTTTTATTTTTCCTTAAAAACGGTTACACTTAGAAATTTCAATTTTGGTACACAATATCAGCTAGTCAAAAGCTATTTTGTGGTGGTATCTACTCCTTGGCTCATGTTTCTGGAAGGCGGGAATAAACAACCCCTAGATTTGTTTCTTTCAGAACTATTTTCTGCAATACCCGATTTCAACAAAACTTTTTTTAATACTATACCTAATTTGACTACTTTTTTCCCTCTTGTAATTTTTTCATACAACCAACAGTTTGCACGTAAAAAAGTAAAAATACTTTTCCTTACTCTAAACATCTTTTCGTCACCGGTTACTGATAACCGTAGTAGGCGGTTGCTATGTTGATGTTTCTCTGTTGTCTTGTAAAACAAATCGCTATTAGGTCTATAATTGACAGTTTTTGCAAATATTTCTAAACAAAGGTATTCATATAACTGTTGCCAATCCTGCCGTATGCATATACCATCAATTTATTCGCTAATATTTGTACGGAAGAGTCGGTTGTTTACAAATATTTGCAAAAACTGTCAAGACTGATTTCATTCATAAGACAACAAAGAAACATCATCATAGCAACCGCCTACTGCGTTTATCAGTAACCGGTGACGAAAAGATGTTTAGAGTAAGGAAAATTATTTTTATTTGGTTACATACAACTAACAGTTTGCGCGGAACCAAATAAAAATAATTTTCCTTACTCTAAACATCTTTTCGTCACCGGTTACTGATAACCGCAGTAGGCGGTTGCTATGATGATGTTTCTCTGTTGTCTTATGAAAGAAATCAGTCTTGACAGTTTTTGCAAATATTGGTAGCGATTTGTTTGACAAGCAACAGAGAAACATCAACATAGCAACCGCCTACTGCGGTTATCAGTAACCGGTGACGAAAAGATGTTGAGAGTAAGGAAAAGTAGTTCTATTTTTTTAGCGCAAACTGTTGGTTGTATGAAAAAATTACAAGAGGGAAAAAAGTAGTAAAATTAGGTGAAGTATTTAAAAAAAGTTTTGTTGAAATTGGCCATTGCAGGAAAAAGTTCTGAAAGAAATAAATCTAGGGGTTGCTTATTCCCGCCCTCCAGAAATATAAGCTAAGGAATACACACCACCACAAAATAGCTTTTGACTAGCTGATAATGTGTACCAAAATTGAAATATCTAAGTTTTTAAGGAAAAATAAAAAAAACTATTTTTTTTCCGCCATTTTGAGACTCGAATATCTCAACAGAGAGGACCCAAATTGAAAAATTTTATATGAAGATCCCCCCCTGAAATGGCTTGTGGAACATACTGGTAAAATATTTGACCATCATTCTGGAACACCCTGTATAACTACCCACCGAACCTACAGTTTACAAAATTACGAAATTTGTAAACAGTTTAACAGAATGGAAAATTTATGATTTTGTTAATGATAATAACGAGCCAAAAACATATGCAACATTAAGACCTATAGACTTGTTACATGGAAAGCAAAAGGTGAATTTTATTTTGAAGATATTTTTTTCAATCGGAAGAGAACTGATCAAATATAACAAATATTTGTAGAAGGTAGAACCTTCAATTTTTTCTATAATCGAAAACGGTAAGATATACAGAGTGGTTCAAATTAAAGAAAAGTTGTTCATTTTTATGGAATTCTTTTCTGGGGCAATATTGTTTGATAAATCTTTTATTTGACGTCGGAACTCTCCCAAACTCTTTTTAATAGGCCATTCTCGATAGCTATCGAATTCCACAGCGCCCAGTAGCTTTTTAGAGACGTTGATTAACAGAAATGTGCTGCCAGGTGGGTCTGTCCATGTTTCTTATCTTCCTGGTCTTACTTTGTTCTTTAGCGATGATTTCATTATCCCAATCGTCTGGGCCCTCGATCCTAATTCTTCGGCAAAGAAATTCATCTTCTCTCATTTCTTGATAGTGTTTACAGTTTGGAGGGCATGGTCTTCTAGATAGAGTATCAGCATTTCGATTGTTAGATCCTTTCCGATGTTCAATTTTGAAGTCGTACTCTTGCAACCGTTGAAGTCATCTTGTCAATTGGCCCTCCGGATTCTTGAACTGCAGTAGCCACTTCAGAGAAGCATGATCGGTCCTCAAGACGAACGGCTGACCACTGAGATACTTATGAAAATGCTCCATAGTTTTAACTATGATAAGCAACTCTCTTCTGGTTACGCAGTAGTTCATTTCTTATTTAGAGAGGACCTTATTAAAGTAGGAAATCACCTTTTCGCACCCGTCTTCAATTTATGATAATATTCCTCCAATTCACACAAATCTCTGAAAAGCTTGTTGACATTGTTCCGTCCAGATAAATGGCTGACTGTTTTCTGTCGACTTTCGAATCGATGTAAGGGCTTCGCAATCTCGCAAACTTGCGATAGTAAGTGCAAAGTCCTAGGAAACTCCTTAATTCATGGTTGTCTCTGGGTACTGGCCATTTCCAGAGGGTTTCAGTTTTCTCTGGGTCAGTCTTCACTTCATCAGAGGAAATAATGTGTCCTAAATACTTGAGTATGCACTTCTTGGGACTTTGCTTGAAACGGGCTCAAGAATCGTTTACATGTCTTTCAAAGGTGCCACAAACATATTCCAATGGAAAACGCGCTCTTCTCTTTATCATCTGGGTGAATATTCACTTGCCACTAGCCACTTTTCAGGTCTAATGTTGAAAATCATCGAGATCCAGACAGTGTATTCTTGGCAATGGATAACTGTCCTTCTTAGTGACATCGGTTAATCTTCTATAATCGACACAAAATCTCGTAGAGCCATCCTTCTTCTTTACCAAAACAACTGGTGAAGTCCATGGGCTTTGTGATGCTTCAATGACTCCCTGCTGCTGCATGTTTCTCAGCATTGTTACTATCTCTTCTTGCTTCGTTAATGTGGTGTCGCCGGTATTTATTCGATGCTGCATAAGATTAGTTCTTCCGACACCATTTTCCGTTAATGAGAATACATCCTGGTAGCGCCTCAATAAATCTTCCGAATTCTTGACTTCATCGGATTGTAATGGACATTTGAATCGGCTAACAAGGCTCTGAAGAAATTCTTGTAGTTTTTCAATATTTGGAGATGCTGTTGATTGCTGAACACTGATTCAACTGTTCGCCTCTCAAAAACCTCTCAAAGGTTCGCCTTTCTTGATTTGTTGTGTGTAATCCTTCAGCATTCTAACCAATACCAAATTGTTTTTCTTTCTGTTAATGTCTTTCTAGTTAATATACCCTTCCTATAAAAATTGATCTCTGGTTGTGGTTCTATAATTACAGTCTGTTCAACTGCCAAAGGACTGCTACAAATAGCTTCAACTGCCACTTCTGAACCTGCTGGAAGTTCTATGTCTGTTGATGCCTCAACAGTTCTAATATGCAGGTTTCTGATTTCGGGAAACTGCATGATGATTTCTTCATCTTTGGTTTTTAATAGTCTTCGAGGAAGATCCAGTACAAAATTATGTTCAGTCATGATATTAAGTCCAAGGAAAACATTGTCAGTTATATCTGCTACTAGGACGTTGTGTTGGAAAGTGCTTGCCCCCAAGGCTATTTTAGCTAGATGGGGATACCTTTCACTATTATGACTTCCCCATTTGCTATTTCCAAGATGTAGTTTCTTTCGGTCTGGTTGCTGTATTCTGTAGTAGACGACGATATTGGATTTTATGATGGTGTGACTAGAGCCGGTATCAAGGACCATTTCATAATCCCATCAGCATATACCCCTTGTACTACCAAACTCGTTCCATTATTTTGCAGACGGGTTACCTTGATCTTAATAGTTGGTGGGGCTTGGTAGCACCTAGCCAGTTTGCGGCCATCAAAGCTGACTAGTTGAAGTTTTTCTGATCCTGATTAAGTGTATTCCTAAGGCATCGATTACTAAGATGCCCTTAAACTCCACAATTCCAACACCGAACTGATCTTCGCTTATTGAATACAGTAGTCTCGGTACAAACTTTTTTTTGTGGTAGTTGTCAAAAAAATGTTTCAAGCTCTTCATTAGTCCATCATCATCCTTTTTGGCTTCACGCTGTTCTTCTGTCCTGAATTTGAGTTGTCTTGATCTGCCTTGACCACTCTGGTTAATATTAACGCTTAACTGATTTCGGAATCTCGCAGACCATCGATGAAACTACTCACTGCTAACTGTTCTTGGAATTCTAACGGTGCAGTGGGGTAGGCAAGCTTCACCATCCGCGCTATATCTGCCTCAAATCGCTCCATACTTTCTTCGAAGCGACATTTTAATTGTGCTTGGTAAACGTGTTGTAGATGAGCCTTACCATACCTCTAACGCATCCTTCAGCATTTGATAGTCCCTTTGTTTATCCTCAGTTAGTGTTCTTAATATCTCAATAGCTTCACCTCGTAGAGAAACTATAAGTGATGTCGCTTTTTATTCTTCTGACCAGTTGTTTGGCAAGGCAGCTGCTTCAAATTGTTTAAGGTAAGTACTCCATGACACCTTTCCATCAAATGTTGGTGGCTTATTCCTTGACGACGGAATAAAACTGTTCTTAGTCTTAATGGGCTCCCTCGCGGACAACTGGGATTTCAGATTTGTGCCTTCACTTTGTAACTAAGTGCCATATTTTCTTCTACGACCTGAACTTTATCTTGTACCTCATTTCTTAATTCCGTAATTTCACGGCATAGTTTTCTCAAATTCATTGAGTTTAATTGCCTCTTCTAACTTCTTATTGTTTCCTTGAAAACTGGTTCATTTATTCTAAACTATTCACCTCCTCCTGACTATTTTTCATTTATTTTTTAAGTCTTCCTTCGTTTCATCTTGGATATTTTCCATTTCTTTCTTTAAGTCTTCCTTCATATCTTTCATCATTCCCATTAACTATTTCCTCCATTTTCGTCGCTCTTGATCTCATCACTGGCATTCACTTGTCTAACTCCAAACGTCTTCTTTGTGTAACGTCGCACTTCTGACACCAATGTAACCTCTATGTACACTTTGCGTAGAAACACGTCACGTAGACAAACAAACTTTATTGTCACTCTTGACTGTACAAGAAATATCCTTCAAACAAATTTCACAACTGTCAACGCTTTACTTTGACGTTTCTGTCACTCAGCTTCTCAAGATAAATTGAACTGTGTCAGCGAAACTGATCCGATTATATAAGTTTTTTTCAAATAGAATGTGGCCGAATGTGTTCCAGAAAACGTGAAAATAAAGGCATCACAAAAATTATAAATTCTAACGTAAACAGGAACATAATTAACAAACTAAAAAGCTACGTGAGCTTCCGTAACAATAATAATAATGATAATAATAATAATACTAATAAGTCTTAACGGTCACGATATCATTTTGTAGGTCTGTACAAAATGACCGCTTTTGAAATTTTTTTTACTTGGGATATATATATTTTTTAACACGCTGTAGGAAGAATTATTATGCAATCAAATAGACCGCGAATGAAACTTTAATTTGATATATTGGAGGACAGCTTTTGTTACTGTAGTATTGTAAAAATTAACAAATCATATTTGATTTTCAAAATATATCAAGGAAAAATAAGCTTAAATTAAAAAAAGTTACAGAACAAAGTCTGCAAAGAAATATTAAAGCTTAAAAAAATACAGTCAAAATTTAATTTTCCAGAATTATTTTACACGCCTTGTATCTTAAAAATAGGTGGCTTTATGACATAAGTTTATTAAGCAAACTTCATTTATTTTCAATGTTCAAGTCTAGGAATATTGCCATATTTTTCTAGACTGCCCTGTATAAAATTCCTTTTTTTCAACTTCAACATACAGTATCTCTCTTATAAAGCTACCAAAAAAATATATTGACTCTTAAAACCTTACTCACCCTATATATGGCAGAAAAGATGTATGCAAAGCAAATGCGAAATTTTGAGTAGTAAACATATAATGTAAGTAAGGTATTTTAAATTGTATTACAATTACAAATTTTGAATTTTCAGGGGTAGCGGGAAAATCCAGTTTAATTGAGTTGATGGAGTAATGCTAAATAATGTCATAACATTAACTCAGGATTAAGAAATAAGAAAATGTAGTAATTAATATTTGATTATTAAAACCCATTTTAAATTATTTGTTCTCTTATTATCAGTTTTAGTGAATGGTTCAGCCTTTTAGTTCAGCGAAACAGGGATTGATGAAGAAAATTTGACTTTTTTCCTTATTAATGGAAAGTTTTACATTACTTTTTTACAATGCAGATTAATGGTCGGTTTCTCCATCACTTTTCGATAGGTACATGCCGTTTAAAATACACACGTCTTTCATATTTCTTATTTGGTATAATTACGCGGTAGCCAATTTTTTGGTCATCAGAAGGGTGACATAAAACGTACGAAGAAAATATACACATATTGAATATACATTATGTTCAGCGCCACCTATTCTTGAAAAATTCTTGTGAACTAAAACTATACAAATTAGGCATCTGGAACCCATTTTGACGACCAACAATTTTTTGCGTACGAGTTTGTTGGCACCAGACGGGATGATTTACACGGCAAACTATTTGACGACAAATGCATGCGGTCGTCGAAATGATAGTAAATTGGCAATGTATATATATATATATATATATATATATATATATATATATATATATATATATGAATCTTAAATAAGTACAAATATTTTAACCAGCAGTATAGTTTGGTGTGTAGAACACATAATTAATAGTTTTTTTTACAAAAAAATCAGTAATAAAAAAGTGAAATTTTAAATAAATTTCGTAATTTTTCAGCAGAAAACTTGTTGAGGACCGCTGGCCTAGATAGACCCTTTCATACTTTTATGGGTCATAGTGCTGCAGACTGAACGTGTGGTTCACAGTGTTGCCAGTGTTACACAAATGTCTTTGCTTCAAGGGAGTTTTAAAATCTTGTTCTTATGGACGCAAAATTTGCGAATATTCGCTCGAATTATTTGATGGTGGGAAAAAATCTCAACTTTTAGCGAATTTCGTCAACTGTAACATTTTATATTATTTTTATTATCAAACTGTCATTGACTGTCATGACACATTATCGGAAGCCCAAGTCAAACTTGCTAACCCCACATAATGCATGAAAATAGCAATAATAAAATTTGCTAAAAGTTGACACTTTTCCATTTTAAATAAAAAACGCGTGCATTTTCGCAAATTTCGTGTTCATGAAGACAAGGCTTAACTAGAATTTTTAGACATGTCAAAGAATGACTGTTTATAAAAAATGTGTATGGCCACCTCCTCCCCTCATTGCCATACCTATACCTCACCAATAAAGTACGTCTATGTACAAACATGAAACTGAAAACATAAAACAGATTCTCTACTCACAGATCCAGAATGTGATCTATAATCATTTTTTCTACACTCCAACTGATTTCTCACAAGACTAATATCACTGAACTCATCACTGCACTCCACTGTCACTGCACTCCACTGTTACTGCACTCCACTGTCACTGCACTGCACTGTCACTGCACTCCACTGTCACTGCACTCCACTCCACTGTCACTACACTCCACTGTCACTATCACTGCACTTCACTAAGAATGCACATCACTGTCACTGCACTGTCAGTATCACCGGTATTATAGCAGATGTTCGAAATGACCACCATTGCTTTCTAAGCATGCTCTTGCCCTTCTTATCATCGACTCACGTACATTTTGAAAAATTGTAATATTTCTTCTTATCATATCTCCTGCGTTATCTATACGAACTCGCAGTTGCTCCAAAGTGTTAACAGGTTCTGAATAAACTAGTTGTTTCATATGTCCCCATAGGTAGAAGTCACATGGGTTCAAATCTGGTGATCTTGGCGGCCAAGGTATAGGTCCATGTCTTCCTATCCATTTATCCCTATAATTATTCAACCAGTCTGATACAATTCGAGCACTGTGAGGGGGAGCACCGTCATGTTGAATCCACATTTGTTGCCTCACAGCAAGAGGTACATTTTCCAACAAATCTTCCAAGTTATTATTAAGAAGTTCAAGGTACATTTGACCTGTTAGTCTTCTTGGCAATACATGGGGTCCTATCAATGTATTATCTACAATTCCTGCCCAAATATTTAATGAAAATTGTTGCTGATAATGAGTTTCCCTGATGGCATTTGGATTTTCATCAGCCCAAATATGAGTGTTATGGGCGTTAAACATCCCCTCTCTCGTAAATCCCGCTTCATCTGTCCATAAAATATATCTCAAAAAGTCCTCCTCTAACTCACACTTCCTCAGAATCCATTCACAAAATTCTCTTCGCCTGGGTAAATCGTCTGGTAGTAAGGCTTGCACCTTTTGTACATGATATGGATGAAGTCCTTGCATGTGCAAAGTTCTTAGTATCGTTCTCTGGGATACATGAAATTCATGAGATAATCTTCTAGATGATGTGCCCGGATTCTCCTCTACTGCATTTAAAATTTGTGGCTCAACGTTTCTCACTCTTCTTGTTTGTGGACGACCCCGATCCTGGGTTTGAAGTTTAAAAGATCCATGGTCCCGTAATCCTTGAACAATATTGACAAATGTACGTTCATTTGGTATATTTCTTTCTCCTCCATACCAATTTGTATATAATCTTTTTGCAGCAAGTGCATTTTCGTTGCTTAAAAAATATGCTTTTAGCATGTCAACCTTTTCACTGTTTGAATAAAGCGCCATATTCTACTTAATTACACTATATTTCCCTAAAAATATTAATTAAATACACAAGACACTTAATAGAAAAACACTGCCTGAGAAAATACTAAAAAGATTTAAATACGTTTTATACGTTATATACCAGACTTTCAAAATTGTAGAGAGTGACTAATGTTATAAACCTGCTCACAATTTATAGCAGTCAACACAAAGAAATATACATGCAGCCCTTATATTTTTCCTACAAAATCGTGTGCCGCATATCTCTGAGAGCATACCCGATTACACAGTTTCTGCTACGCATGCGCTCAGTTAGTACGCATGCGCTGCAGTTACTACGTATGCGATGCTGGCATTTCATTGGCTGCGACGAATTGTCGGATCCAACTGTTTCATTTCCAAGGCTATCATGGGCGGGTATATCGTTCGGGCGGGCAAAATTTAGGGTATATCTTTTCGTTAATGTAATTAATTTTGTTAGTGATTTGATCGAAATGAGGAATATCGGATGATGACAAATGAAGAGTTTAGTGCGCGAGGTGAAAATATGAGTGTAAGTGATGTTGAAATTTATATTTCATTAACAAAATTGTACGTGAATAGCTTATGTGTGCAAATAAAAAAGTGGTAAAGAAGTACAACTGTGAAACGGAAAAACGAAAAAAAAAATGTATTGCTATATCTTACAAAATGAAACTTAGTCCATATAAATGAAATCGAAAAGAGTATACTGATAGAAAGGACGAAATAGTGATATGGCGAAGAAACTATTTAGAATAAATATTAAAAAATAAAAATCTGGATCGAAGAATATACTAAATTTTGACGAAACATGGACGTATGAATGTCATACGGAAAGCGGTACGATATATGATTATAATAAGTGTTAATGTATGACCGTTATAGTGACAGTGCGTAACCTATAGTAAATAGTGTGTATGTATTCTAAAGCCTTTTGTCCTTTTGAATGCGGAATTCGCAAATATTTGCACTATTTATTTAATGGTGGAAAAACTGACACAAAGTCTAGGAAAATGTGACGTCGATTTGAACGTTTATGTTTGTCATGATGACAAAACGCTGTAGTAGAATGACAGATGAATGCAATAAACATTTTATTGCACTACTGCAATAAATAACCACTTTTTCCACTAAATATAGTTCAATAAAGTTTTGTTTTTTGCATGAACGTAGAAAAAGTAAATTGTTAATGTGCTAGGTTCAGCCGACGTCAACTTATTTTTGATAATTTTGTGTGCTTTAGCTCTTCTCAAGTGGTACGCTTAGGTAATCATACTACCCGATCTTCCGTACTCATATCTGTGTTGTGAATTAGTCACTCTCTATTATTTTCGACCTTGGGCAATGGAAAATATAAGATAAGAACTTTAAATTTTGAAATAATTGTTATTATTTTTATTATCTAGCGCCTCGAAATTGGTAAAAACTGTTATATCACTGTTTCTACTCTAAAAATAATGGATGTCATGTAATACAATTATTTTTGTCATTTTTGTATATTTTTTATATCTGATCGCATTCAAATTTAGTACACCTATGAAATGTTGCTCCCCGCACGCTTCGCCCGTCGCGCTTGTCCACAAGCTAGCGATTAGTCACTGTCCACAACTTCGTCCGCTCACTATTGTGCCGCAACTCTCTAAACAGGTGCGTTAAGCATAGTATACATTTCAAGTTAAAAAAAAACACGTTTATTCGGTCTCAGAAAATGCAGAAGTATCTCATAATAATTTTGAATACATTTAAACAAATTTGTGCACATTTAAAATATTTTTCATTAAAAAAAAAACAAATAATAAAATCATGTCATGTTGGTTGCGGTTATATTTAATTAAGGAATTATACAAATAAGCAACTCTATACAGGTGTCCTGTTTTCACAATGAAAAACACAATTATTGTCTCATAATAATTTTGAATACATTTAAACTAATTTTGTGCACATTTAAAATATTTTTAATTAAAAAAAAAATTAATAATAAAATCATGTCATGTTGGTTGCGGTTATATTTAATTAAGGAATTATACAAATAGGCAACTCTATACAGGTGTCCTGTTTTCACAATAAAAAAACAATTATTGTTGGGTATATCTTTAATAGTAGTCAATCAGTTCTTACAATAATACCATACAAGTTAGCTGGTTTAATATAAGCCATGTTCTGGAAAAAAACTGCTTCCATGTTGGAGCATGCGCCCTTACTAAGCCTAATAGAACAACCCCTGCTTAAATTATGCAACTAATTTTTAATTTGAAGTCTATTAGGTTTCTTAACAGTACAATTACTTGTTCTTTATCTATTATGTCACTATCTACAATAATTATATTTTCATCTTTTTTATTACTACTACTTACAAACTTATCCTTACAAATATTTCGTTAATTTGTTCAATTGGTTTATTTACATTTTCAATTTCCATATTGATTTTAGTGCCAAACATATGATCTATGATTTGATCATTGATTTGAGTGACGTTTCCAGATTTTTTGCATTTCTGACACTAATACCAAGTATGTTCTAGGTTCTAACATTACGTAAAATATTAATGGTTGTACAAGTTTTAGTGTTAGTTGGTTAGTCACAAATGCTGCTATCCAGTTACTACAGGCATCAACTATAATTAGCATAAACTTACTATGAAATAGTCCAAGTTAATCGATATGTAAAGGTTCCCAAGTAATCTTAGGAAATTTTCATAGTATTAATTGAGCTTTTGGTGGGCTATTTTTGTGAGAAAGACAATCTTTACAAGTATTAACAATATTAGAAATTATTTTTGTACGAAACAAAGCTAAAAAAACTTTTTCGGCCATCCATCATTTACAAATTTCATTACTTGCCTTAATAAAACATCTATTTTTTTGTTAATTTTTAATTTGTTTTACATCAATATTTCATTAAAATAGTCTTTAATGGGTAATAAGTCACATATTTAATATCATCATTTTAATGGGGTAAAAATAGTCCTCAAAGGTTTATGATTCCAAAAATAATAGCTAAAGTATCTCCTATTTGTGAATATTGCTGTTGTGTTTTATTATATCTCCGAGACACATAGGCAATCGGCCTTTCTGAGTTATCCCTTAACATGTGAAATTACAGCCCCGAGGTAAATTAGGGTTATGATGTACTAATACTTGAAATGAACACAAAACAATATAAATGAAAGCTGTCTGATTTTTCTTACAAATTCCAAGAAATATATTTTTTTTTATACAAATTTTATAGGTTGCAAAATAATTAAACTATTTGATATAAATTTATGATAATACCTCGGATAATACTTAACCAAAAGCTTTAAGTTGTGTTTGATTAATCGGTATTGGAGTATTACTAACCGCTAATCTAATCCAAATCTATTAAATTTATGATCTAAATAAACTACCGATTTTTTAAAAAATTCAGTTTTACTTAATAAAGTAGTTAATCAGACAATCTGCATACATTTTTTTCTACATTAAAACCATGTTCATCTCTACTGGTTTCCGTAATAAGTATATCTAAAAATACTAATACTCTTCTTAGACAAATTTAGAAAGAATACACGATAAACCATAAGAAAGTCTGGTGTACTTAAACAGACCTTTGTGTTTGTCTTATTACAGTTAGTTTACATGAATCGCTATCTAATAAAATTTGTCGATAGACCTAAGATAGTTTGGTGAATTCCAACCCACCTTGTAACTGACTAAATAGATCTATTTTAGTAAGCAAATAAGAATCAATTTTTAATATAATATTTACTGTTACCTTACAGTCACCCCAAATTCTTATAGTTTCATCACATTTAATAATTGGTACTACAGATGTACTCCATTCGTTATAGTCTAGGATTTGAATAATATTAACTCCCTCTAATCTCTCTAATTCCATATCTGCTTGAACCTTAATTTCGTAAGGAAACGGCTATTCTTTAAAAAATTTGGGTACAATTGTATCCTTAGCTGCCAGATGTACATTATCTCTACAAAACACCTAATTTAGTCGAAAATTCATTTTTATATTGACTGACTACATATTAAATAATACATCACTTTACTTAATCTTACCTCAGATTTTACCAACATCTGGTATATCGTCGTCAGTACTGTAACTGTTTTGAAGTGAACGAATACTTAAAATCATAATAAAAATTTAAAAAAGGGTAGTCCACCATTACTTTTCAGCACTCTGTAAAATATATTTATATAAATATTGCTTCCAATATTCTTATATTTACATGTAGTGGAATTATGAAATCACTTACCATAAATATTAGATGTCTTTGCACTTGTGTTTCTTTTATCGGTATCAACATAACCTCATCGCAATCTCACTGACTGTCAATCCTTAGGCATAGTTTTGCTTGCTCGACGTTTCCGCCTACTGCCCGTGATACCTACCTGTCGTAGGCACAGCGCGTAGGCACATTACTGAAAACTTGCCTTGATGGTTTTTCTGACCAGCTTTTTTTTATATGCGATATACACCTTTTTAAACATCTTCATGAAATCTGTCTCGAGCTGCGCCTTTTGAAAAGCCCATAATAAATCGACCTCTTAATAATTCGTCCAGCATATTTCCCTTTTCCATTTGTACCGGCAACCCACAACACATTTCATTAGAGAGAAAATATTTTACTTTGCTGGATCTGCCGTCTAAATGTATGCATTTTATACATTTTTTCTTGATATTAAACGCATACGTCAAGCTGCTTATTTTGTTATTTAATATTGTGATTGTATGTACCTTTATTTTTAAAAATTTTTTCACTGATTAAAGTGCGAAATCACTTATGGTTCTGTATTCGAAATAGTTAATATTGACTCATTTCGGGTTATGTGGCGAAAATTAAATTTAATGTGTGAAAATCATAGTTTTTCGTTATTCTTCATAAAATAACTTGAGGAAATTGTGTTTTGTGTCCCTTTCTAACAGTGTACAATGACATTTAACTTGTGAAATGTGGATTACTGATTAAATAGTTAATTTTTTAACAAACAGGTAAGCTTGTGTGCACGTTTATGTATAATTTTTGAACATTGGACATAGTAATATCACGTAATATCTTCCTAAATATTTTATGGTAGTTTTGAACTTGCGGAAATTCATTTTTAATCGTTTAAGTATTTTAAGGTTAGTTCAGATGTTAAAATTTATGTTAATATTGCTGCGTATCATACTACATACCCAATTTTACTGTACTTATGCTTAAAACAAGTATTTTTAAGGAGGAGATATGGCAACCTCGCAACAAATCATATGTTTCATTAGGTTGTTGGATGAGAAATCAGCCAGCGGTCCTCAAAATGTGGGTATTTAAAAAAAAAATTAATATCTCCGTAAATATTAGAAATTTTTAAAAATGGCTTTCACTAGACTGATCTATATGACGAACTACACCAGCAGTTAACATATTTGTACTTATTTAAGATTCACCCTGTATATATATATTGTGCTGGCACGTTTGTTGGGCGCCAATTTTTATGTGTAGGCACGTACGTTGTGCACCAATTTTTTTATGTATAGGTACCACGTTGTACGCTAATTATTATGTGTAGGCACAGTCGCGTACACTAAATGGATATGTGTTGATATAGGAGAAATTTATAATTTATCTGATGATATGAATTTGTAATGTATTATTATTAATTTAGCATGTGAAATAAAAAAAAATTGTTGAGCGCCAATAATATTAATAAAAAAAATTCTCCTTATGATTTTCCCTGTATGATTTTTGTTGTAAATAAAATTATCTCTATACTTACTCTATATTTCTATATCTCGGCTAAACACTCTCACCTCAGTTAGCAAGTTCAAAAAAACGAAACTTGTGGTCCAATATTGTTTACTTTTTTCCTATATTTTTAGCTAACTTAGATTTTATTTTATTTATTTTCTGGGATTTGAATTATCTGCAATTTTCTAATTTATTTATCTTGTAACTATTTATTAAAATGAGATGGTTCTATTTTATCTATTGAGATTTTAAATAATGAGAAATTTTTATCTAGTGGAATTTTATGTATTGCAATTTCTAACTAATACCACAATTTTAATACAGAAATGACATTTAACGAATTTATCTGCAATGGACACGTTTCGCAAAGAATATTCAAAGATTTACATATATACAACGTTCCGTGGTACAGGTAAATTGTTATGTTTTCTTATACTAACTAATAAAATTATCTAACGTTACTTTTTATACTTTGTAGCTCCTGGATGTCTTGCGGTTCTGATGTCTCCCTCGATGTTTTCCAGCGTTGAGTAACTCTCCCTTCGTGGTTTTCTTTTAATTTCCACTGTTGATGGAACTGCAATGCTGATGTGGAAACTCGCACTGATTTCGAAGCACTACACTGGTTTTTATTTTTACCCCCTTGGCACACGTTGGCTATTGAGGTTAGGTTACTTTTTAATTTTTTTTTTTATAAGAATTTGTTTTATTACTGTGGACTTTTTCCAATTAACACTATGGCTTTATTTGCCTTCTTGCACTTTATACTTTTACTATAAAATTATACTTTTGACTTTTATAAGATTCACTAATCACTTTGTTGTGGAAACGAGTTATTCAATTGTTTTGATTTTGACAGATGTTACCTGTTTGGCTTTATAAATTGAACAGAGCTCATGTCAGATTTGGGTCTGACTATTTATAGTTTTTCTCAAAACAATTGAAAGTTTGACATGTTTTCCTAGCAACAGAATTTTTGATTTTAATTTTTGAAATTTGTGTCCTTATACTAAAATAAAACTTAAATCTAACACTGTAGTCTTTTTTTCCATGTCTTTCTGATTATTTTGATATGCCTAAGTGGCCATATCGTTTACTTTTTAACTATGTGTCCGTTTTACACATTTTTGTCCTTAATTCTAAATAGTTCACTTTTTATGTCCTAAAACTACTCTAAAATTGTTCTTTTCACACTTATACAAGTCTCTGCTATTTTCTTATCACTATTTTCATAGGTTTTTAGCTTAAATTCTTATATTTAAATTCCAACGTCAAACATTTTTTTAACATTTTATGTTTTTTAGATATTAAACTTACAAATTGAACCAATCTATTCAAAAGGATAAACTAGAACTTAAATGAGTCTTCCTGAGCATATTTACAAGAGAGTATTACCTTTCTTGTAAAACGAAATTTGAAAAATGTGTTCGAGCTGTCAAATTCAGAAAATTTTTTCAACGATTTGTCCCACAAATCACTACCAAACTTGAAACTGTAGATGTGAGAGAACTCAGCCTAGAGTCTAATTAAGAGAAATAAATTTGCTTTATACAAATATCCTTTTTATATTCAAGTAAGTAATTTCATTACGTTACGTTCAAAATTTTGACATTTTAGATTTTTATTTACGTTTTGCATGTTTATATATTAAATTTCCGTAACAAATTAGCTTAGTACTTCTCTATTGTACATTTTTTAAGCCTTTCTGTGAAGAGAATTTCTTTATTTAAAATTATTTTTGACATTTGTCATCGTATCGCTACGATGCTGGTTCCATGTAGGTTTTTCTTGGATGAACCATTTTTATTTTAATTTGGGTGGCTTGTAAGTACATTCCAGAACAATATATATATATGTATGTATATACCGGGTGTTCCCTCTAAGACTTTCAGTGCGAATATCTCAGCTACTACCGCAGCCATTGCGACGAAATTTGGTATACTGGCACTAGATGGCGTGTAGAATTCGATGATGGCATTAGTTTTTATACAGAGTGTTGAGTTTTGCAGATAATCGATTTAAGTTCGATTTTTTGTTAGTCAATCTCGGTAAAATTTGTATTTAAATTGAAATATTCTTAATTATGAACACATTCTGACAAAAAAGTCCAGAAAAAAATTAATTTTATCATAAAAACACGTCTATGAAAAGTACCCAAATTTCATTGTTTTGTCATGCAAAATGTGTATAGCCTTGAGTCCATTTTACACACACGCAACAACCGCATGGATAGACGTCAAAACGTAAAGTGACAGAAACTGTCAAAGCAAGTATGACTATTTTTGTAGGAATTTTATTATAAATACGTAACACCACGACGTATTTGCAATAATGCTAATTTTGTTAAAAAAATGGAATTTAGAGGTTATTAGCTGTTCGCGTACGCTGAGCTTTATTTGGCATAAATACTCTGAAAATATGTGAAACATTGTTTCTTTAATTGTATAATACGACTATTCTCGGAAATAATAAAAGTGATAAAGAACAATACCTACGAGCAGAAAACTAAGTTTATGAACACGTCACGCACTTGACTCGCTGCTTTACCACAGAGGTTCTCTGTGGCTTTACTGTTTACTGTTGTTTACTGTGAATATTGCTGAAGAGCGCAGGCGCAGACGCAGAGCCCTAGAGTCTCGAGACCAGAACGATATGTAAACTTAACCTACCTAGAGTTTCAAATAATGAAAAAAATGAATAAAGCCTCTTCAACAAGTGGTAAAAATGTTTTAAAGCCTAGAAACAATCATAGATAAAAATGTAATGGATTTCTTGAGTTGAAGCTTCAGTTCCAGTATTACAAAAATATATCTGTTATAAAAACTACTCCACAACAAATATGAGTAAAATTTCGAGCCATATACCTAGGTGTGCTAAAAATTACATTCATACAGTAAAAAGCTTGATAGTACGAGATGTGTAAGTACTAAGTATAACGATTAATGAGAACTGAGAGGAAAGACGAAGGAAACATATCAGTGTACTTAGTAGGTAATTATAACTTGTTATATTATTTTTCGCCTTTTTACATTGAATATACGTTGTAGTTTCTTGTACTTATGTTTCATATTAGCTACTTCATTTCAAAGAACTATAGGGTTAAATTTATAAGAAATAGCCCAGTTACGCAAAGGCTAGGATTATCTTTACCTAATTAGTTTCAGATGGAGATGCTATTGGGGGCTTACTTTCAAGAACAGAGATGAGGAAACATATTTCAGTATTTTTAGGAGAACAGCATGAATATAAACATATTCATTTCACCTTGTGGTGGGCAGAAATTAAAAATGTCTACGAAAATGTTTCGTCTCACCTCTAGGTAGGAACCTAGAAAACAAAGTGCTGTTATGGAAGCAGGTTGACATACACAATTACGTTAATCATTGATTAAAAGATTCGATAAGATACTGAAGAAGCCAGATGCCAAGATTAGTTTATATTCGTGCAACAGACAGATGAGAGACAAGGAAAATTTTTCTAGAACACATTAGACTACGTTTTGCCATAAATAAGAACATACCTAACTGCCTGTACTTAGTTTAATTATTTAATAAAATTAAAGTTCATGGAATGTGTAAGTTAACGAGTGAATTAAATAAAAAATGTAAATAATACAAACACGACAAACACGTTCACATTATAATCAAAACGATTTTAGGAGTCGTTTTGTTCGAATTTATTTGTTGCTAAATAAGTAATCAATAATTATTACAGCAGTTGGAAAAGAGGGATATTCTTTAGGTACTTACACAATTTTGTAAATTATTTTGTGATAAAAATACGGGTACCTAATTATTAGGTACACTGTAGTAACATAAAAAAACAATTTACTGAAGTTTTATTACATTATAATGGAACAATTTAAAAATATCCACAGATATTTTACACAATATTCACGCTGTAACTCTAGCTGTAGCGATAGACTGCGCCGGCACAGCGACTCCAATGCTCCAAAAGCCTCAACTCAAGTCTAAATTCTTTTCGACAAGTCTCAATAATACCATTGTGCATACGTAAATTGCATTACATACATTATTAAGCGTCCCTTATGTCGAATAAAATACTTTATGCCATTAATATTTGACAATTCAATGACAATTCATAGTTTTGACGTTTAGCGATGTTAATTTCTTCTGTGTAAGTCTGGCTCAAGGCTATGCACGTTTTACATGACAAAACAATGAAATTTAGGTACTATTTGGAGGCGTTTTTTTATGTTAAATTTTGAAATTTTTTAATGTTTATTTATCAGAATGTGTTCATAATTAAGTATATTTCAATTTATACATAGGTTTTAGCAGGACTGACAACCAAATAATCATAATTAAATCGATTTCTTGGAAAATGGAACACCCTGTATAAAAATTGATGTTATCATCAGATTCTACGCGCCATCTAGTGTCTATATACCAAATTTCGTCGCACTGGCTATGATGGTTTCTGAGATATTCGCACTGAAAGTCTTAGAGGGAACACCCGGTATATGTACAGAGATATATATAGAGTGTTAAAAAAAGAGTGTAAAATATTTCAGGAGGTAATAGTATGAACCAAAATAAGCAGAAAAGTCTTAATAAACATGGGTCCGCAAAGTAACGGTTGCAGAGGTATGGACCACTATTCGTTTTTCAAACATTTTATTTTATTAGGAATAAACCGACAAAAGAAGCTTTTAACAAACAAAAACAAAGTTACAGAAGATGTTCAAAGTGCCCTCCGTCCATTTCCAAGTAGGCACGACATCTTCGTCTCAACGATATTCGAACTCTTTCGAAAACACTCTCCTTGATTTGGATTTCTTGATACTTTTGATTAATCCGTAGCTGCAGCTCTTCCAGGCTATTTACAGGAGTACCATACACTAATGTCTTCAAATATCCCCAAACAAAGAAATCTAGAGGGTTCAGATCAGGTGATCTTGGAGGCCATAAAACAAGTCCTGCCCTTCCTACCCATCTATGTAGAAAAGTTTGGTGTAAATGCTCTCTAACGGCCATACGGAAAAACGGAAAAATAAGTTGGAGCACCATCATGCTGGAACCACATTTGTTGCCTCTAATTCAAAGGAATGTCTTCCGAAAACTCATACAGTGTGTTCTGCAGAAAGTTGAGCTAAGCAGCGCCTGTTAATCGGTTTGGTAAAACAACAGGACCTAGAAACCTGTCACCTACAATATCTATCCAAATGTTTAATGAAAACGTGCCTGATGTCCAGATTCTATTAGAGCATGAGGATTTTCGTTGACCCAAATATGCATATTGTGAAAATTAAACACTGTATTTCTTGTGAACCCGGCCTCATCAGTAAAAATAAATTTTGCAAGAAAACGAGGGTCTTCAGCATCATGACTTAGAAACGCGGCAAAAAGCCAAACGTGCTTGATGATCATTTATTGAATGTAAGGCCTGTACTTGTTGCACATGGTATGGATAAAGCAGTTGCTCGTGAAGGATTCTCCAAACAAGAGAACCACTAATTCCTACCTCGGCTGATATTCTCCGCACACACATTGCTAGAATTTCTTCTTCTGCTCTAGGAGTGGATACCAACCTTGGTCTTCCGGATAAATGGCACTGTTTGCTCAAGGAACCAGTATCACGCAATCTTTGGTGAATTCTTCCAAACATGCGTTGTGAAGGAATCTGGCGATTTGGATAAGCGTCAACATAAAGACGTCGCGCTTCGGTAGTGTTCCCATCAGCACGACCATACATGAAATGCATGTCTGTTAAATCTGCGTTAGAGTAACCAGCCATAGCGAAAGAAAACTTGTGCACTGAGAACAATTGTCAAATACGTACTGTTTATTTCACTAAACATCAACCAACTATTATAAAAAAATACACGTTTTTGCAAAATAAAAAAGGGGCTAAAAACATAAAACATTCCATATCGCCGCAACCGTAACTTTGCGGGCCCATGTTTATTGAGACTTTTCTGCTTATTTTGGTTCATACTACTACCTCCTTAAATAGTTTACACTCTTTTTTAACATCCTATATATATATACTGGGTGTTCCCTCTAAGACTGTCAGTGCTTATATCTCAGAAACTATCGCAGCCAGCGCGATGAAATTTGGTATACACACTAGATAGCGCGTAGAATCTGATAATAACATCAGTTCTTATACAGGGTGTTCCATTTTCCAAGAGATCGATTTAATTTTGATATTTTGGTAGTCAACCCCGCTAAAACTTATGTTTAAATTGAAATATACTTAATTATGAACACACTCTGAAAAATAAGCATTCAAAAATTTTAAAATTTAACATAAAAAACGCCTCCAAAAAGTGCCCAAATTTCATTGTTTTGTCATGTAAAATGTCTATAGCCTTGAGCCACACTTACACAGAAGAAACTAACATTGCTAAAAGTCAAAACTATGAATTGTCATTGAATTGTCAAATATTAATGCCATAAAATATTTAATTGCACATAAATAACGGTAAATAATGTATTGAATGCAATTTACGTATACACAATGTTGATATTGAGATTTGTCGATAAAAATTTTAACTTAGTTGAGGCTTCTTGGAGCATTGGGATCGCTGCGCCGGCGAAGTCTTCTGCTACAGCCCCGTTCAGTGAATATTATTGTGTATAATATCTGTGGATATTTTTAAATTGTTCCATTATAATGTAATAAGACTTCAGTGAATAGTTTTTTTTTGTTACTACAGTATACATAATATTTAGGGATCCATATTTTTTATCACAAAATAATTTACAAAAGTGTGTAAGTACGAAGTACCTAAAGAATATTCCTTTTTTCCATCAGATGTAATAATTATTGATTACTTATTTAGCAACAAATAAATTCGAACAAAACGACTCCTAAAATTGTTTTGATTATAATGTAAACGTGTTTGTCCTTGAACTGAACTTGCCTCGCAAAAGAAATCAAAGAAATATCACTAAAGCATGCATAAAGTATGTTTAAGAAAGAATCTACATCTGTAAAATAGTAAACAATGTTCCATTTCTGTATTTTATATGATACAGAACTAAAATAAAGCAACTGGTTTTCTAGGAAGAATCACCTGAATATTTACTAGACCGAGAAGGTACCTATCACATAGTCATTTAAAACTAGATAGTGATTTGAAATTATTGTTTTTATCTTTCAGTAGTACCAAAAACTATATTGAAATAATTCAGAACATAGGACACTAAAAAGTATAAACGAAAAATATCACACAGACATTTTCTTATAATTAATTATAAACATGGAATGGTGGTTATAAAGAAGCCCCTAACTCACTTTGAAGAGGATTCTATAATACATTAAATTCAGTTGTTGTCTGTCGTGAGATTTAAAATTTCTAAACAAATAAAATTAAGAAAAACTAATTTCATAATTCTACGTACACTACGAAAACATCTTGTTAGAATATCTTAAAAATGATGAAAGCTAACTGTTGTTATAATACACACAACATAACGTAAATAAGGTATCGAACAATGAAATGGCATGATTCGTTTCTAATCGTACATGCATGACCATCCCTTAGATTGAACGGTGTTCTGTAAATTAGAATACAGAACAACTGTTTAACATAAAATCGATTAAATGTATGTAAGTACTTAGATACTTTTAATTTATTATAATTTTATTTTATTGTTAATAAATTAAAATTTGTATTTGTCTTTTTAATTGAAATTATGCTGATTACAACTGAATAATAACTAAAATAAAATACAAAAAATCATTCAGTCTTGAAAATGTGTTCCTTGTAGAACACTTTTCAAAGTGAGTTTTTTATATTATTATCTATCATTTCATGCTTAAAATTATACCTACCTTATTTAAGAACTGAATATTAACAGTTATCACTGATATTTATGTTTCAGACATGTTAATTTTGTTATAGAATTATTAAACACAAGGAATATTTGCTGTAGTGTATAATAAATACAAACAATAACAATTTAATAAACTTTAATTTCCGTCATACTTGCATTATTTACATTTTTTATTTAATTCAATCATTAACTTACACATTCCTTGAACTTTAATTTTATTAAATAATTAAACAAAGTTAGGTATGTTCTTATTTATGGCAAAACGTAAAGTCTAATGTGTTCTAGCAAAATCTTCCTCGTCTCTCATCTATCTGTCGTACGAATATAAACTAATCTTGGCATCTGGCTTCTTCAGTATCTTATCGAATCTTTTAATCAATGATTAACGTAATTGTGTATGTCAACTTGCTTCCATAACAGCACTTTGTTTTCTAGGTTCTTAAATAGAGGTGAGACGAAACATTTTCGTAGACATTTTTAATTTCTGCACACCAAAAATGAAATGAATATGTTTATATTCATTCTGTTCTATTATAAATACTGAAATATGTTTTCTCGTCTCTGTTCTTGAAAGTAAGCCCCCCAATAGCTTCTCCATCTGAAACTAGTTAGGTAAAGATAATCATAGCCTTTACGTAACTGGGCTATTTCTTATAAATTTAACCTCATAGTTCTTTGAAATGAAGTAGCTAATATGAAACATAAGTACAAGAAACTACAACTCGTATATTCAATGTAAAAAGGTTAAAAATAAAAGGCAAGTTATAATTACCTACTAAGTACACTGATATTATTCCTTCGTCTTTCCTCTCAATTCCCATTAATCGTTATACTTAGTACTTACACATCTCGTACTATCAAGCTTTTTATTGTATGAATGTAATTTTTAGCACATCTAGGTATAGGTATGGCTCGTAATTTTACTCACATTTGATGAGTAGTTTTTATAACAGATATATTTTTATAATACTGGAACTGAAGCTTTCACTCAAGGAATCCATTACATTTTTATCTATGATTGTTTCTAGACTTTATTAATTATTTTCATTATTTGGAACTTTAGGTTAAGTTTACATATCGTTCGGGTGTTCGGGTCTCGAAACTCTCGGGCTCTGTCTGCGTCTGCGCTCTGCAGCCTGCAGCAATATTCACAGTAAACAACAGTAAAGCCGCAGCGAGTCAAGAGGGTGACGTGTTCATAAATTTAGTTTTCTGCTCGTAGAGATTGTCCCTTATCACTTTTATTATTTCCGAGAATAGTCGTATTATAGAATTAAAAAATCAATATTTCATATATTTTCATGCCAAATAAAGCTCAGCGTATGCGAACAGGTAATAACCTCTAAATTCCATTTTTTTTACAAAACTAGTATTATTGCAAATACGTACGCAGATTCAATGTACCTCGTGGTGTTACGTATTTATAATAAAATTCCTACAAAAATAGTCATACTTGCTTTGACAGTTCCCATCACTTTACGTTTTGACGTCTATCCATGCGGTTGTTGCGGTGTGTAAATTGGACTCAAGGCTATACACATTTTGCATGACAAAACAATGAAATTTTGGTACTTTTCATAGGCGTTTTTTATGATAAAATTAAATTTTTTCGGGACTTTTTTTATCAGAATGTGTTCATAATTCAGAATATTTCGATTTAAATACAAATTTTACCGAGGTTGACTACCAAAAAATCGAACTTAAATCGATTATCTGCAAAACTCAATACCCTGTATAAAAACTAATGCCATCATCGAATTCTACACGCCATCTAGTGCCAGTATACCAAATTTCGACGCACTGGCTGCAATAGTAACTGAGATATTCGCACTGAAAGTCTTAGAGGGAACATCCGGTATAGATATATATATATATATATATATATTACAAAACAAAATGTATCTTTGCGAATCAATTTCGTAATTTCGTAACAGAATAGCACACTTTATAAAAGCAAAGACAATTTATTGAATTACCTGAATGGGTAGTTGATTTTTAATATGTTCAACATTTCTGTAGCTTTTTCCATCAACGCAAGAATATACAGTAATAACTGTTTCAGACACTTTACACTTATTAAGAGTTTTTCTAAAAGGTTCTACAGCAGGAGCCATTAAATCGCAATGAAATGCACCATTTACAGCCAATCTCTTAATTTTTCGAATACCAAATTCTTTAAAATGGCTTTCAATGAATCCTATTGCCTAAAAATTTTAAATTATGTATGTAAGTTGATATATTACTTAAACCTTACCGATTCACTGCCAGATATAACCTTACAATGGGGATATAGATAATTGCCTACTTTACATTCCGGAAATACATCTCCTTTATCTTTGGCCCATTCTTTAGCTTTCAAACAAGCATACTTTAGTTTAGTATCAGGTCCATAAATCACTATAGCCATCCCTCCTTTATATATTTCACTGGCTAACTGCATAGCTTCTGCTCTAATTTTTACTAAATGTAGTGCTAAAACATTAATTCATTCATTAAAATTTTATTAAATATCTATGTAGTAATTAACAACGGGAATTCAAAGCACCAACAGAGAAAAACTATGATATACCGACCCGATTTTCAATGTCAAATCACAAATTTTAGAACTTCATCGATATTCTTTCCACCTTCAACCATTTCTATGTATGTCTGTTGTTAAATGAGTTAGAATTAAACTACTTGCCTTATATTACATTTACTTGGCAGTTTGTCCCAACTATCTGAGAGGAAATGATGAACTATATGTATACAGGGTGTAACTTTAAAGGGGGGTCCGGTTTGAAGGAGAGGTAGTCCGTGTTCCCTAGAATGCTAATCTGAAGTTAGTTTTTGTTAAATCAAATAAATAGCCGAGTTATAATACATTTTTTTAAACTGCACCCAAATTGCTATACACACCGCCCCTGTACAGCGTCCGCGTTTCACTGCAGAACCATATCTACGGTGTTGCCAGTTAGTTGTTACCAGTCTAGACGCCGCACCTTGTTCCGTCATTTCGGGGTCGTATTCTACGCAGCGCAGTGCGACCGAAGCTGATGTTTTATAATGAATTCAGTACATACGTACGTACGTGATGGTGTGCACTACGTGTTAATTATTTACATTACGTTCACGAGTACAAGTTAACTGTATATAATGTCACGGAGGATACCGTGCAGAAAAACCACAGAAAAATAGATTCACGATTTGCCAGAGTTAGTATTTAATGGTACTGATTTGCAATGTAATCTATGTAATATTTCACTTGACTGCAAATGAAAATCAACCGTAAAAGCCCGTATTCGCTCCGATTTAAAAGACAAGTATTTATTTTTAAGTGTTGACAAAACAACTACCCCACTAAGCATGAAACATTACAGCATATATGTGCAACGTTGCATACAGCTGAATTTGAGTTGAATTACGATACATAATTAATGAAAGTTGTGAAATGCTTTTAACAATGTTTCATAATATATTATTTAAAAATGTTGAGGGTAAATTAATTCTACAACATTTCTGCAACGTTATAATTATCCAGTCGATATACCATTACTTTTGCTCAAATTACAGCAATGTCTATACTTTCATTATTGATATAAGGTTGACAGAGGCATGTTTTCACAATATTATCGTCTCATAGTTGTAACAATTTCGTAAACAGTTTCACAGTGAATTGTTGCGTTAGTAATGAAGTATAGTAATTGCTGGAACATCAACTATAACGTACCCACTAAGCTCTAATGCAAATTCAATTAAAATATTTTATACAATTTTTTGTTATCATAAATATCTGAGAATTTCGTAATCATTATTGTTTTCGAATATTATATAGAATGTTTTAGAATATATATAACTTATCGATTATCATCCAAAAAAAGATACAACATACAATTAAGATAAAACTATATTTATAGATAATTTACTGAATGTGTTAATATTTATGTTATTATTTTGACCATAACATTATTATTATTTTGTATGTTAGCTTAAATATCGTCAATCGGAACGCAGTATTTTTGAAATGCTTAAATCTAAAGGACCTCATACATTTCGGATATTTTCCACCAATTTATCGGCGCGGATCGACTCGTACGGATAAAATTGACAATATATGGTGGACACTCCGTCCAGTTTTATCAGCGTAGATGAAATCTATCAATGCTAGATTTTATCGGTATTCTTTAAAATTGTGGAATATGCGTTTTTTATAAAAATAACGAAACGATTCAGTTAATTATATGTATACTAATAGCCGACAGATGGCGCCACTTATATCTCACTGATACTGTGTAATCGAATTTTAGTAAGATATCTACAAGATTTGAGTCTCGGGAATTGGCGCCACGGGCAAGGGAATAATAGATAACTAATTTATGCTTGGTCACAAAATCCCGAAGGAATATTGTATTTGTATTTCAAAAAAATATTCAATGGTTACTCCATTCCTACCAACATTACAAATGCAGTGTCTAGAATGTTATAAAAGAACATTGCACTGCGACTTGTGTGAAATAATGTAACAACATTGCACATACGTTGATGTCATGTACATTTAGCGATGTTGATAACGTTTTGCTAAATAATGTAATTACAATATTAATAGAAATTAAAATGCAATTTGCTAGTAATGTTTTCTCTTAGGAACCTTACACTGCAATATTTCTAGCCTGCAGGATAAAGGTCCCTGGGACATTGCATCTAGTTAATCATAAGTCTGAGAGCAACATTACAGCTAGAACAGAAATGTTTCTATAACATTGGAGAAACTTAATTATGCTTAGTGGGACCGCTGGTGGATGGAAAATAACACGATCTAATAACAGGTGCATTGGATGAAAATTTTGCCACAAGATCTCATCTGTGATCGCATCAAAAGTACTAGAACACGCAAATGCAGAAGCTATAACAAAAATAGTGACATAGTTTGACATAATTGTGGGCCGTGAAATGTGAAAATGAGGATATTTTAGTGAGGTAATGTGAATGCAGAAGACAATAGTCTGGATATGCAAAACTACAGCTTCCAATTTATTGTGATGAGATTTCGGCGATGCGAGTCACTAGAAATAACATAACACCAATTCAATGTAAATACCTATGTTTAACATATTTTTACATGTATACACCTCAGTTTGATCCTAATAAACCGCCAATGATACGACAAGTTCCGACGTCTAGATGTTAAGTAACGGAGATACAAAAAAGAAAAAACTGCAATGAATAATGTTTTAAATATGCTTTTTTATAACATTGCGACTCATCAGTCATTATACTTTCCTGTCAATCCTGATGAAGTATGGATCCTAAAACCATTTCCGAGTGTTGTAAAAATGTACGTAATGTAAAAGTACGTATACAATACAATTTTTTACTGATCTATGAACTAATTATTATTATTAAATAATAGTATTGGTAGGTGAATTTTAATACGTTACGTTACCTACTAATTATTGCCAGTAAAATTTAATGTTTTAAAATAATTGTAGCTGTTTTATAAAATGTACGTAATTAAAAATAAGCAAATTATTAATCTGATAGCTTTAAAATGTTAAAAAAAACAGTTTCAGTACAAAGGATTTGATACTATTTTTAAGGGTTTCATCAATGTCCCTTCAATAACCGTGACATTGACCGAGTTTATAAAATAAAAATATCGCATAAATACTGCACACAATACATGAAACCAGACTAGGTCGTTTTATGTAAAAAATATACAGATATGAGAGAGAGAAAGCAAGTTATTTGCGTGATTTTTTACTGAAATCGAATTAGAATTTGTTTAATGCAGGGTTGTATTTTGCCAAGTTTAATTTCGTAATAATTTAATGTGGTATTTTGTGGAATGTGTTATTCAGTACAAGTGTATAACCTTATAAAGGTCAGTTTTTATTACCAAGTGTGTGTGGTATTATGAAAAAAATATGTATACAAATTAAGAAAGAGCTAATATGTCTTAAGCTTCGTTTTTTCATCAAAATTAGACGGCGACTGCAAGAAAACGATATCAGATGGATTACCGCGATAGACACGTACCGTATAAGACAATGTTTGTATGATTAGTTCAACATTTAAGAGATTATGGGATTTATGAACGCCAATACTCCAATGTTGAATAAAAACAAACTCGGAAAGTAATAATCTTGAACCAAATATTTTAAATGCCGTAGAAGAACACTCTAAGTAAAAAGAATGAAGTATGTATTTATTTATTATTGAGTTTTCTGTTAGTCGACTTGTTTCTGTTTTATAGTGTGTTATCAGTAAAAGAAAACATTTTTTATTTTTTATTTATATGTAATAATAAAGCGAACACCCACTACAAACAAATGTATGTGTCAAAAAGCACTGCCTCACGAGTGGCGTGGGCCTTTTGCTTTCTAATAGAACTTCTTTTCCATCTTTCCATGCAACTAGATATGCTCAGCGCTTATCTGCCCAATGGCGTACTATGAAAATTGCGAAAAAAAAGCAATAACAAAATTTTTGTGACAGAATTTAAGAAAACAAACTTATGTGTCTGTAAAGGTCACGGGTACCCCCCCTCCAAACCGGACCCCCCTTCAAAGTTACACCCTGTATATCAAAAACTAATCATTTAAAAGAGTATGAAGAATAGATTTTATTTATGTATTTATTTGAAATACAGCATCCCATGGGACTAACCCAGTTACAGGATGAGGACACAATACAGTAGATAACAAAATTATAGTAAAGTTTACAATTTAAACAAAACTTAGTCAAAGAATACAAAATTAAAAAGAAAACATTAAAAACAAAATTTCTATGACTATAACAGGATAGAAGCAAAAAACTCAAATTATCAGTAAAATGATTATACAACAAAAAGACACAACTGTACAACAAACATTTCTATAAAAAAAACATAAAGATACACCTAAGAAAAAATTTTTGATTTGCTGAATAGAACAAACAAATACAGGGTGCGACATAATGGATGGGTGTTCTTGGAAATGGGAATAATGCGGGGTTTTGTTTAAGTAAAAAACTATTTATTACGGAAAATGAAAGCTTACATATTGCCATTTAAATAATCAAAAATGTAAATCAGAAAAAAATATATTAATGTTCGGAAAACGATATCGGACAGGTGACGTCCATTGGCCGCTATGTACTGCACCATTCGTTCCAGAAAGCCGATACAGTCGTTATGAAATTCTGAACCTATATCTGAGGACCGCGTCACGTTTTGGGACCGAACCATGACGGCCAATATTGAAATGCCGGCGGTAACGCCGTTGCACGACAGTCAACGACTCGTCCGACTTCAAATATGCCTCGACGGCGAACCCACCGTGTTTTCTCGTCTAGACTACAGTGCCTAGATAAATGCACTTATCTAGACACTAGTCCCCACAACCATTGCGACTAACAAACGGCATATCCCACTGAGTCGAATGATCTCAGCCGCAACGCTCTACACCCCTTTGTTCGCGTATACCATCCGTCGCAAAAACACCCATCCATGCCGCACCCTGTACATCAAGCAAATCCTCGACATCATGGTAATGTTTAATCATTTGGTATAATGGTGACAAGATCATAGCGTTTGTGCGCGCTACATGATTGTTTCTTGAATTAAATGTAGGTACTCTTAGAAAAAATTGTGAAAGAAGCTCCTCAGATTTAATATAACTATGTATGACTTACAAATAGGAAGACTATTCAACAAACTGCTCTACACAATGAAAGACTACACAAATTAGTACGCTGCAATAACATCTCATTAGCTATTCTTCTAGGCGCATATTCTTCATCAATCATCAAAATTGCAGACTTCATGAATCTGCGTTACACTTTTTCTATTGAAATCAGATGACTATTATATATAGGGGACCAAAAGACAAACTCAAGTCTACATAATGTAATGTTGCTAAGCTCATAATCATATATCTTGTTTGATTTCTTGGTGTAGGACATAACATTACATTTGTTAGCATTTAATGGCATTTTATATAAGAGATACCATTCATTAATATTATTTAAACATTACTGGAGCATGTAGCAGTCTTGCCGAGAGTTAACTTCTGTAAACATTTTTAGATCATCCGTATATAAAAGGCATTTAACATTAAAATGTTTAATAATTTTGAAGAAGGCACACAATTAATTTTTATCACTTACTGCTTGACTACAAAAGATTAAAAAAAAAAGTTTCAAGTCATTATTCTAAAGCCAAGGACAAGAACTTAATCTTTGATATTGGAGAAAGTGAATAGAAACGAACACTAGTTAACTCCAATCTCCGAAAATCTAGAGAATATAAAAAAACACCATTACTATAAAGCGTATAAAATATAAAATGATTTTTAGCTTTAACATTATCTTACTGGAAAGGCAGGCAAGCCGGCACAATTCGACTTGGACTTTCTCTCGGCACTCGAACCGTGCTGCGTCATGGTCACCGCTGTACGGTGCGCTCACGTTGATTAGTAGACAGAATTTCTCTAAAAGGTATGTACAAACACAAATTCCTGAAGCTAACATATAAGAATCTCGTTCAATTTACGTTAATCCAAAAGTTGATAGTCTCTAAAATTATCATTATCATATATTCAGCTATTATTTTTTACAATATTTTGTAAATATTTACCTTAATAATAGGCTGATTTGCACGGAATTGGGCATCTAGGGGTATTTTAGTATAAGAAATCGAGATCTGATCACAGTTTCGGTGTACATTGCAGAGGGCGTCACGAATAGCACTTCGCCTGCATGTAAAGCTACATAACTTTTTTGTGCCTTAGTATATTCAAGGTCTTGGTCATCCTTTATCCAAAAAAGTATTCCTGGTAGTTGTCCCTTCGAGCAGCCGTTTCAGAGATAATCGAATTTAAATGTTTTATTGCATACTGAAGCACCACGTAGCAACAAGTTAATAATGGTATAGTATCGTCATTAGCTACAAAAAAATATTCTCAAACGCTTCAGTCTAAACAAAGTTCCAAATTTAGGTATCCGGTGCTCTGATCTTCTTCAACTCATTCTAAAGTTTCTTCTTCAACCTGTCCTAGTCGTACGATTCCGTTTATAATCAACCATTCCAGAAACAAAGCTACCAGTTGCTCGAAGAGATCTTTCAATAGCATCAAATGTTTGATGGTTTGGTACTGGTCTATTATTTGGAAATATTTATATGTACACTATCACCAACTCTCGACCATTTCTTTGGCAATAATCGTAATATCATATCGGTAATTTCTTTGTTAGTGTAAGGTACGATCATAGCGACAAATTCAAGAATTAAATGATAAAGGTTTGTGAGATTCAATCGTTTGAGCATACTCTTTTGTAACTAATACCAGTACTTATCACTGTTAACTCGTTGTTACGATGAGGAATTACGAGCAATTATGTCGCAAACTGAGCTTTATTTTAGGAGAGAGGTTATCCCATTAATTAAGGAATGCAATGATTGTTCTCAATTATAATCTGTTTCCCATGCATCAGTAGTCCAAAACAAACCTGCTTTTGTGGTGCAACCGAAGGATAAAACGCAAAAAGTACACACTACTAAATTAGATATGCTGAAGACGATTGACCCAGTTGATTCTAATATATCACTTTCTACTGTCAAGAATATCAGCATGTTGTGTGTAATTTTAATGTACTGTATTGATTTTGATGTTTGAGATGAACCACGTACACTTTCGTGAGGATGATGCTCTAATTGAAATAAAATACTGTGTAACTGCATAAACTATATATTTAGGCGTGTCACCCATACGATGTACATAAGCCAACTGACTCGGTATAACGCTTGGTACTCAGTACCGTACATTTTAATCACTGCGCATGAGCAGCAGTTAGGCGGAATTTATTTGAATTATAAACTTAACATGCCGCCGGCCTTGACAACTTTAGCAAAGTTTCAACATACATACATATATAAGTATATAAAGAGATTTTTCAAAGAACAAGTAATAAGAACATAAATGTTGCCAAAGGAACATATGACAAATCAGGTAAGATATTCATACTAGGTAAGTACATATAATATAAATTGCAATAGAATAAACACAAATAAATAAAACCCTTTCAGGAATCGTCAAGAGGAAGCGGACATAACTTGGATACTGATCGCTTGCACCGCACTTCACTGTCACTACTCGAGTAACTCCGCCTTTGCCTGGATGAAGTTGGACAATCCTTCCCAGATGCCATTTCAGAGGAGGTAAGTTGTCATCTTGCCCATTTACTCCGTTGCTGTAGTTCATGGATATATTCCTTAGACCAAGTAGACCAAAAATGTTGGACCATCTTCTGAATGTGTTGAAATCTGCTTAATCTGTTTTCAGGGACGGTTAGGAAATTTGGATCAGGAATGGAAGTAAATGATCTACCGATTAGGAAATGTCCGGGGGTTTGCACTCCAAAATCGTTTGGATCTGAACTTAATTGAAACAACGGTCGTGAATTTAGTAATGATTCAATTTGTGTAAACAAAGTTGAAAAATCTTCATAAGTCAAAGTAATATTTTTAAGGATTCTTTTTAGGTGATGTTTCATGCTTTTGACTCCGGCTTCCCATAAGCCTCCAAAATTTGATGAATATGGTGGTATAAAATGCCACTCAATACTTTCATTTGTAGCATAATTAATAATAGAACTTGAATTATTTTTTAAAAATTCGCCTATTTTTTACATCTCATTTTTAGCACCAATGAAGGTTTTCCCGTTGTCACTGTAAACCCTTGCCGGTTTGCCCCGTCTAGCAATGAACCTTTTGAAAGCTGCTAAAAAAGCTTCTGTAGATAACCCTGTTACCAACTCTAAATGAATCGCTTTAGTTGAAAAACAAATAAAGAGACTGATGAAACATTTCGTTGTTTTATTTCCTCTGCCTTGTCTATCTTTTAGTAAGTAAGGACCAGCATAGTCTACTCCTGTACAATAAAAAGGATACGTCATTTCCGTGCGCTGAGGAGGTAATGATCCCATAATAGGATTAATTGACTTAGGTTTGCATCTGAAGCATGTTATACATTCTCTTGTGATCTTTTTTGCGAGTTGTTTTCCACCGATTGGCCAAAATTGTTTGCGAATTGAACTAAGTAAAAATCTTGGACCTGGATGACATAATTTAGTGTGCATATCACGAAAAATAAGATTTGTGAAATGATGTTTTTTGGGTAGTAAAGTAGGATGACACTTGTCGTATGTGAAATTAGATCGTTGTAATCTTCCACCTACTCTCAATATTCCTTGGTTATCCAAAAATGGTGATAAATTTAGGATACTACTTTTAATATTTAATGACTTATTTTTGCCTAAATTAGTAATTTCTTGATGGAATTCTGTGAGTTGAACTATTTTGATGAGTATTGTAAGTGCGTTATTCAATTCACATACAGTTAAAGGACCATAAATTCTATTTACCCTTTGTAAAAAACAATTGCTTTTAAACCGTAAGCATGAAGCTATTATTCGTTTTAAATGATTTATCGAAGAATAATTTTGAATTGGAAAAACATTTTCTTTTTCAACTGTAACTAATGAATGTAACAGATTGCGTATCTCTGGAATGGCTTGAATTGTTTGAATACTTGTTTGATTAGATGTTATTGGCCACTGGCTTATGTCTTGTGATAACCAGTCTGGACCTTCCCACCAGAGTGAACATTTAATCAGTTTATTTGGAAGCATACCTCGTGAGATCAAATCAGCTGCATTGTCTGATGACTTAACATGATGCCAATCAGAAACATTGCTTAAATTCTGTATCTCAGAGACCCTGTTTGCAACATAAGTTCTCCATTTATTTGAAGATGCATTTATCCAACAGAGAACAATTTGTGAGTCGCACCAATAATATGTTTTTTCAATTGGTATTTTTAGAATTGACTTAAATTTTTGTACGAATTGCGCTGTCAGCACAGCACCACATAATTCCAACCGAGATAATGATGTATTTTTGAGAGGAGCTACACGTGATTTGGCTGCCAATAATCTAACAGTAACTTGATTATTTTCACATAATGATCTTATATAGATACAAGCACCATAACCTTGTTCAGAAGCATCACAGAAGGCATGCATTTCAATAGAAATTGGTTTAGAACAAAGTACATGTCGCGGAATATAAATTAATTGAATAAATTTTAAATCGCCTTGGAATTGAATCCATTTTGTGTGAATATCAACAGGAACTGACTCGTCCCAGTCTAGATGTAGTTGCCATAGTTTTTGAACAATGAATTTCGTTAATATTGTGATGGGAGATAACAGTCCTAGAGGATCATAAAGTTGTGCAGTAGTTGCTAATATTGAACGTTTTGTGATTCGTTTTAATGAGTTGAATTTAGAAACAGAATATGATATAGTCTTTTTGAGGATTCCAGTGAGTACCTAAGGTTTTTCTAAGCTGTTCACCAATAGATTTTGACTGATTATCTGTGGATTGACCTATGTCGATATTACTAGAGAATTTTCTAAGATGAAATCCTGACGAGCTTAAAATTTGCGTAATATTTTCTTTGATAAGTAATAAGTTTTCTCGAGAGTTTGTGCCTGTAAGTAGATCGTCTACATAAAAATCTTCCTTAATAATTCGAGCTTCTATAGGAAATTGCTTTTCATTGTCGATTCCACATTGATATAAAGATCTGATTGCAAGAAAAGGTGCAGCAGTAGTGCCATACGTGATAGTATTCAAGACATATGATTGAAGGACATCAGTTGATTTATCACGCCATAAAATACCTTGGTAGGTTCTGTGATCAGGATGTACACAAACGCACCTATACATTTTCTCAATATCCCCGGTGAGGACGTATGAATATGTTCGAAACCTGGCAAAAATGGAAAATATATCATCTTGAATAGTAGGCCCTGTACACTGTGCCTTGTTTATAGGGATACCATTCTCTAACTCACATGAGCCATCGAATACTACTCTTAACTTGGTAGTGTCACTCTCTTCTTTCAAAACAGCATGGTGCAGATAAAAGAAAATATCATCAGAATTTGCAATTGACATATGTTTTAAATGTTTATATTCTTGAATGAAATTGGAATACATTGAATACAATTGTGTTTTTTTTAACCTTTGTTCTAACATATAAAATCTCGATTCCGCTACAGAATATGAAGTACCTATTTTTGCAAGATTTTTGTTGAATGGAATTTTTACAACGTATTTTCCTTCTGAATCACGGTAAGTATTTTTTGTAAAATGGTTTTCACAGAATGTTTCTTCTGGAGTAAAATCAGACTTATTTGATATGAATTCGTCAACTTGCCAAAATCGTTCAATGTCCTTGTTTAAATCATTAAGTGTTAAACAAGAAATGCTTTCGTCATGTGTTACATAGAAGTGATTGACTAATTTTCCCGATATTAACCAGCCTAGCTTTGTTTTCTGAAGAGTAGGAGAGTTTTTAGTTTTTATTTGTCCCACACAAAGAAGATCATAAAATAATTCAGCACCAATTAACATGTCAATTTGTTTTGGCTTGAAATACATGGGATCGGCTAATTGAATATCAGAAGGTATGTTCACAAGATGCGGATTAAAACCTTGAGTAGGCAAAGCATTTGTAATTTTTGACAATACTAAGCAGTTAATATTAGCTTTGAATGAATTTATTCGTGATTGAATTGTCACTGACACCCTGTGTGAAATTTTCATTAAACGTTGATTAATACCTGATACATTTAGGTTGAATTGTTGCATATTTAAATTTAGTTTTTTGCATAGTTCTTCTGTAATAAAATTTGATTGTGACGCAGAGTCAAGTAATAAATTAACCTCGTATTTGTTATTTTGTTCATCAAAAAGATTTATTTTAGCTGTAGATAAAAGTATTTGTGAATGGCAGTTGGAAGAATAACATCCTGTAGTATTTGAACACGTATTTGTAATTTCGTTAATAGATTGCTCTGATTGTTGTGTAGAATCAACATTGTTTTCACTATTACTGTTTGAACTTTCAGGGTTAGGGCGTAAATTTGGTAAATGAAGCATCGTATTATGTTTTTTCGAGCATTTTTTGCATGTTGATTGTGACAGACAGTTTGATAACAAATGACCCTTTCGTAGACAGTTAAGACACAATTTTAATTCTCTTATTCTTTTGTTTCTGTCATGTTCACTAAGTTTTAGATATTCACTACAATATTGAATGTAATGTTCCTTTTTGCAATGCATGCAGGATATATTTGTAATGGCAAATGATTTTCTTGTGCGAAAACTAGTATTAGAATTTTGTTTTGTTTTATTGTGGTCACTACTCTTGATATGATCAACAGTTTCAAGAGTATTTAATTTATTTTGCAAAAACTGTAAGAATTCTTCAAGCTTAGGCATAGTTTCCTTATTTGTTTTATTATTTAGTTTGTTTTCCCATTCTTTTATTGTGAATAAATCAAATTTACTTGTAACGATTGGAATTAATATCGCATGCCATGAGTCAACCGGTTGGTCTAGAGATTTTAAACATTCTGTGTGTGTTCTAACCGTGTCAGTTAATTGTTTTAGAGCTACAAATGACTCACGATTCATCGCTGGAATGTCTAATAATGCTTGGATATGATTGTAAATGATTTTTCGCTTATTATCATAGCGCTTAATTAACGTATCTTTCGCGATATTATAATTTTGGTTTGTATTCTTTAGGGAACGTAATAAACCCAAAGGCTCACCCTGTAGAGATGACTTTAAATAGGTTAGTTTTTGTGCATCCGTAAGATCTGAATTTTCGTCAATTAGTGACTTAAATGAGTCAAAGAATTCATGCCACAAAGTAAAAGTACCATCAAAAATAGGTAGTTTGATTACAGGTAGTTTTATTGCATTTTTTCTTTCGTTATAAGAAACTGGAGTACTATTCACGTCACTATCACCACTTTTATTAGAGCAACTTTCAACTCGCTCTTCATAATTTGTTAAAACAACATTAACTTTGCTTGTTAATTCGAAAAATGTATTTTGAAATTCTTCAAGTTCAGTATCATCTTCATCGTCATTATCCCTTTGTAACATGTTGATTTCTAAGTTAATTTCACTGAATAAATCTAATAAGTTTTCAATTTGCTTCAATCTATTTTTTAAATTAAATAAATCACCGTCTGTTAAGTTTTGTGAAATATTTATTGAATAACGTTAATTGTTTTTTGTAATTAGCCTCTTTTAATTTGAATAGCTTCAATTGTTCAGACATGTTAATAAAAATAAGTTTTTCAAAAAAGTCAAACAGATTTTAGAGTGCTAAGAGTTAAGGACTTACTTGGATTAGAATGTGTGAGGAATTTGATGCCTTGTGTAGCTGCCCAATTCACCAATGTAGTAAAAAAAGCTTCGTTTGTTTGTTTATCCGCTGCCCTGTCCGTTTGGAAGTCTAACGTCGACCGCAGGTGCAGATGTCCCGGAATTTGCAAATCGTCTAGCGTTGCTGCTTTTCGCCGTTCGTCGTTGCCTTGCTAATGGCCGCCTTGATCATTCACTTGTCGTTGAGTATCTAATGTGGCTCGAATTGACCAATGTTGTGTGTAATTTTAATGGACTGTATTGATTTTGATGTTTGAGATGAACAACGTACACTTTCGTAAGGATGATGCTCTAATTGAAATAAAATACTGTGTAACTGCATAAACTATATATTTAGGCGTGTCACCCATACGATGTACATAAGCCAACTGACTCGGTATAACACTTGGTACTCAGTACCGTACATTTTAATCACTGCGCATGAGCAGCAGTTAGGCGGAATTTATTTGAATTATAAACTTAACACAGCAAATATGTAATTTCTTGCAAGGATCCTGATGAATGCGTAAAATTTAAATCCTTAGAGGTCGAAAAATTAAGCAATAATTATGAAATGAAAAAAGTGATGCCAGGTTGTGGGAATTTCTGAATGTGCCTCCGAAGACACAATATTAAAATTTATAATAAATCAAAACAAAGATGTGTTTGCTGATAATCATGTTTGTAAACTGTTAAACGTATCTCCTCTTAAAAAGAATAGACATATCTATCAGGCCATCCTCCAAATTGTTAGAGTTTCGTATAATAATATTATGGCCCGGAGGAAACTATTTGTGGGCTATGATTACTGTACTGTTTTCGACGCGATCGATTTGAGACGCTGTTTTAAATGTAGTGGGTTTCACCATATTGCAGCCAAATGTTTCTCAAAAACTTATAGCTGTTCTCATTATGCAGAAAACCATCAGTTATCGAATTGTCGGTGTCAAATTGTATGAATCTAAGTAAAAAGCATTTTGATTTAAGCTTAGACCTTAATCATAAAACCTGGGAAAAAAAACTGTGTTGTTTATAAGCAGGAACTTGACAAATTCAGATCAAATATATTAAATCCTCAATCAGTCCTATGATTGAACATTCAGGTTGGCGTAACCGATAGCAGTTAAGTTAGGATAACTGGGTGGATATAACTGAGCTCTTAACCGAAATGGAAAAATCGCTATGATCGAACAATCAGTTATTCGTGCCTGTTATTATGGCCAGATAACCCTGTCATGGCAGTTAATTTTTTACCATATATCACCTGTTATCATATATCAAAAATTGTCAACTAACACAATTCAAATTTAAAACATAAATACTTCAAAATGGGTAAAAATGGCAAGAAGATTAGGGCGCACGACCCAATGACAATATGAAGAAATGCTAAATTTCATTAAATCTAATAAAATAATGCTGGGAGGCAAAGTAAGTAAATCGCAACGCATGTTAATATAGGTATTTTGGCAAAACTTTGAAGTACATATAAATTCTAATAATGTACGGATCGGAAATAAATCCCCAACAGTGGTGGCAGGTACGTTAAATATTTCATATTAACTTATCGACAATTATTTAAATTATTTAAGCTTCATGTAGAGTGGAAGCAGAAATTTAAAAGGAACAGCAGAAAACTGCATCAGGAGTCAAAAACTAGTAAAACTGGATACAAGTATTAAAGATGTATACTCAGTTTACGTAGGTAACCAAAAATGTACCTTTAGGCATGTGATCTGTGCTAATTACAATTTACTACGCCTTGGTGGAGTCAATGATGCAATATAGTATAATTGGATGGGATGCATTCCATCAGTGTTACTATAATCCATTAGAATTATTATCAAAAACACATACCTAATAACGATATTTAAAATAGATAAAATGTATTATTCATACCTACTTCTTTATAGAATCTAAATTACTATCAATAATTAAAAACTAGGTAACTGTTATCATTATGCCTTCCCCTATTGCATTCATAAATTAATTATTTAATTATTAATAATATTAGATAATAAAATATATTTCTTTTGATTTGTTAATATTCATTTAGGTATCGCTATCATACTCAAAATAACAATCTTAATTGTACAAAATTGTAATCTGATTTAGAACAAATTTCAGTTTTTTTTTAAATTGTACCGTCAAACTAGTAATACTGTATTTTATTTATTATGTAAAACTATGATATGGCAATAAATCGAAACTGAATTGTGCTATAGACAAATAATAATATTATACATTATATTAATATGCCAAATGTCATACGTCAATTACCAGAAATAAAATTAAAATTTCTGACCAATAAAAAGTTCCGGTTACATTTAACGGCAGGTTATTCCTAGCAATTTCATAACTGGGTCACGTAATCATTGTTAAGTTAAGTAACTGGGAGAAATAAACTTGACAGAAGTGTTAATCATATGAATTTCTGATTAACCTAAAAGTTACCTTTAACAGGCCTGTTGATGCTAACTGGATGTGATCAATCATAGGCCCGAATAGCAGTTAATGAAAAATGTCTATGATTCAACCTGCAATTTACACAAATGTCTCTCATATTATTATCAAAATATCTGAGGCCTCTGCTGAAGATACAGTTACTATAAGAATCGTGTGTGGGGAGCGATAGGTAAGTTTATGCATTTTCCGAAACCTGGTTGCATGGCGGTGGAACTTTTTGACACGAATAAATATTATGTTTTCCGTAAAAATCGCAAGAAAACTAATACTAAGCAGAGGGCGGGGAAGTATATTAATTGCTACTAATAGGAATATCAATGCCTCTGAGGTTGATATCTATTCGTCGTGTAGAAATTTAGTTGACTTATACTGTGAAGTGTAAGTGTAGTGTTGGTGGTATATGTGCCAGGGGCTACAGAGATATTGGAGAGAGAGGGTAGTGTGTAAGTTAGACTAACAATCAGTCTGAGCCGAGCTAGGCACTGATATGTATTTATTTTTGTCAGCATTTCTCCTTTGTATGTAACTGTGACGTTCATTATGTAATAAAAGTTATTATATAGTAGCATCCAATTTCTGTTTGAAAAGTGTAGTATAGGAACTGTCCAACAGCCTACAGATCCAGTGCCATTGCAGCGGAGACCTACTACGGGTTAAATCGCAACAAGGTTTAACGCATTACATGTGGCGTCCAACAGGGCCCGTTTTAGCAAGCAGGGACTAAAAGGCGTTGGCAGTGGTGAAAACACACGTTAGTAATCTAAAATAAAGGACATGAGGTTGACATTTCTCAATGTGAGTACCTTTTCAATTTATTCCATTTCTGCGAGGGACGAGATAAGGCTCTCATTCTCTATTACTGGGAGCGAAGCCGAACTAACTGGCATCTAAAGATGAGTCGAATCCGTATGATTCGTTTAAATTATTCGAATCAAGACACTGATTCGTATGATACGAATCCTCTATATTAAAATGATTCGTACCAGTCGTACCACATAACTGAACTTCCGATAGAAAACCGACACCAAATTTATCTGAACGGAACCGTACCTACGCGACGCGACTGTTGATTCACATTCACATAACAAATAATTATACAGTTCACAGTTCGGTTCGGAATACGAGCACGGACCGGGCTATTTGTTAGTACTTCTTACTTACTTTACACTCAATTTGTGTTATGATGATACGAATCTTTGGTACGAATCTCATGGTACGAATCATTTTATAAAATTATTCGAACGATACGGATCTTGAAAAAGATTCGAATCGCCCATCTCTACTGGCATCGGCACAGCTGTGGCTGTGGCACCGGCTAGGTGGCTACGTTACTCTTGGGCGAGTGTTGTTTAATTTGACATTCCAATTCCGGAACGAGTTCTATATTTTGTACAATTTGTAGTTTTAAAGTAACATTGCACAAGGAAAACTTTCAATAGTTGTATTTTTGTTGTTCACTTAATAACCATTTATATTACTTAATGTTAATTAGTTAAGAATCGGGAAACGATTTAATATGGCTGTTTTGACACGGCCACCCTGTAACAGCGGCCACGTGCAAGGAGAGAGGCCAGCGCCAGCTAGTGTCGGCGAAACTAACCAGGAAAGAACAAGTTCAGTGCGATCAGAGACTTAGATTTATAATATTGCTTAAATACAAGTATTGTGTAAATAAGTTCAATAAAAAAAATTAATATACAGTCCGCTGCTATTCGTCATTCAATTGACTCTATCGATCAAACATATGGTCCAATCGAGCAGTATTAAGAAACATCGAGATATAAATCAGTTTGGCTAGTCAAGAACGAGAAAGAAGTCGCCATTGTTGTGAAGCGAAGCAGTTACACCGCATAGCAACAAGCAGGCAGTCTAGGAGGGCAAAATCCCGTGAGTCCATTTCATCTTCATTTCCTTATTATAGCAGCTCTTTGCAAGTCAGTTTAGGTAGGTTACATGTGCCTACAAATAAGTATTTGTCTAAAATATTGCATCGTTCATTGTTTTTACGTAGAGTAAACTTAAAAATTCGCCGAGATGTCGGAGCTAAAAGACAGAATTAAAATCAGAGGTTCGTTGAAAGCGCGTTTAACACATTTTTCAAATTTTATTAGCAATTTAGAGTCTAGTTCAGAATTAAGTGAGTTGCAGATTATTGAAATAGAACAAAGGCTTACAAGGTGCTTATATCAGAATTTGATAAAATACAGAGAGACATAGAAAATTTAGATGACGATACGGAATTACAATATGAGGAAAGGGAAAAGTTTGAAACAATTTTCTTTCAAAAAACGGCATTAGCGCAAAAAATACTAAATGATGCAAAACCTTATAACAGTTTAAATCAACAGGGAGATATTGTAAATGATCAGTCAAATAGTTTAGATAATGTATCAGTAAGACCACAAGGTAGAGGTTTCAGAAAAGCAGTAAAACTTCCGACAATACAATTACCGAAATTTTGCGGTACTTATGAAACATGGCTTGAGTTTCGCGACACGTTCGAATCACTAATACATTTAAATGAAGAAATAGGAGAAATAGAGAAGTTTCATTATCTTAGGGCCTCATTAGAAGGTAGCGCTGCGCAATTAATAAAATCACTTCAGTTTTCAGCTACTAATTATAAAATTGCGGGGGACCTGCTGTGTAACAGATTTAATAACAATCGTTTGCTTATTCAGAACCATGTAAGGGCGCTTTTTAATTTAGAATCAAATCAAAGAGAGTCGTCAGTTCAGATAAGAAGGTTAGTTGATAACGTTACAAAAAATTTACGTGCGTTGAGTGTGTTAAATCAGCCAACAGATCAGTGGGATACGTTAATAGTTTTTATTATTTCGACAAAGTTAGATAATGTTACCGTGAGAGAGTGGGAAGAATATCGTACGCAAAACAACATTGATACACCCTCGCTAGAAAATATGATTATATTTAAAAAAAATCGTGCTGATTTGTTGGAAACTATCGAGGCAAATAAAACGGAAAAAAGGTTATATAGAAACATAGAATCTGCTGGAAAAATCAGGGGTCTAGCATCCACATCAATTGATGGGAACGCCCCTCCTATGTCATGTTCTGTTTGCAAAAAAGAACACAAGGTGTACACTTGCGAAGAATTTTTGAAATTGTCGGCTCACGAACGATTTGAAAAAGCAAAGGCATTAAATTTGTGTTGGAACTGTTTGAAAGAGGGGCATTCGTCTAAAGTGTGCAGGCTACGTCCGTGCAACAAGTGTTCTCACAAACATAACACGTTGTTACACTTTGAAAATGCGCAACCAGGCTCAAGTAATGCAAGCGTTCCACAAAATGATTCAAAAAGCTCGGAAAATAATGTTTCGTTGGCATCATATAATAAACAAGATCAAGTTTTATTAGCTACGGCCCTCGTACAAGTTGTTGATAAAGAAAATGTGGGACATTCGGTTCGCGTTCTATTAGATGCAGGATCTCAAAGTTGTTTTATCACTCAAAGTCTTTGTAAACGTTTGAATTTAGATCTGACAGATGTAGAAATGTCTGTAGCGGGGATAACTAATACAGTGTCAAAAATAACAAAAAGATGTGATGTTAAAATTCGTTCAAATCATAATGAGTTCAGTGTACTTTTAAACTGTTTTATGCTTGCAGAAATTACAAAACATCTTCCAAATGTAAAGATTAATCCAAGTGTATTAAAAATCCCTCAAAATATTCGCTTAGCAGATCCGTCATTCTACAAATCGGCGGCGGTAGATATTCTAATCGGGGCGGATGTGTTTTGGGATTTGATTAGTATCGGACAAATACGACTGGGTGAAGGCTACCCAGTGTTACAAAAAACACGCTTAGGTTGGATTGTGTCGGGTCCAACAAAGGGTGTAAGTCAGAATACAACCATTTGTAATTTCTCAAAAAATATTGAAATACAAGAACAGTTATCTCAGTTTTGGGAATTAGAAGAAATCTCTCAGAAAAATCTTTGGTCGGACGAAGAACGCGCGTGCGAAAATCATTTTATTAGGAACACTAAACGTTTAGATAATGGACATTTTTTGGTTTCAATTCCGTTTAAAGACAAAATTACAAAATTAGGGGATTCGTACGAACAGGCAAAAACTCGGTTTCTGGCACTAGAGCGAAAATTACAAAATTCACCACAACTCTGTGAGAGATATGTAGACTTCATGAGCGAATACGAACGTCTAGGGCACATGAATATAATACCAGAAAAGATAGAAAATAATATTTCATATTATATGCCTCATCATGGCGTCTTGCGCGAAGAAAATTCCACGACAAAGTTGCGTGTAGTGTTTGATGCGTCGGCAGCTTCGTCAACCGGAGTTTCGTTAAATAATTTGCAGATGGTAGGGCCGACCATACAGGACGATTTACTAGCTATCCTATTGAGGTTCAGACAGCACCGGTACGTCATAACAGCTGATATTGAAAAAATGTACCGTCAGGTATATGAAACGAAAAGCAACAGTCGTTGCAAACAATTCTTTGGCGATCAAATCCCACCGAGTCCCTTAGAATGTACTCATTAAATACACTCACTTATGGTACAGCTAGCGCTCCATTCTTGGCTATACGATGCTTGGTAGAACTAGCTAAAGAATGTAAGGATTAATATTCAAAAATTGCGGAAATTATACAGAAGGACTTTTACGTGGACGATTTAATAACCGGATCAGACAGTGTTTTAGAAACTACCTATATTTGTGAAAATATAGCGGTCGAACAAGACGAGTATTCTAGAAAATGTGAACGATAATAGTAAAATTGACAATTTTGTGCATTTCACTGACACAAAGGAATTAAAAACCTTAGGTTTAATTTGGTCGTGCGAAGACGACGTTTTAAAATTTAATGTAAACATAAGTCGAACGAGGATTATAACGAAACGGTATATTCTTGGATGTATAGCGCGCATCTTTGATCCGTTGGGGCTGCTCAGCCCATGCATCATAACTGCAAAAATAATGTTGCAGCAATTGTGGCTTGAAAGACTATCATGGGATGACCAAGTATCAAATAAATTGCAATCATTGTGGCAAAATTACGTAAACGAATTACCGGAACTCAATAAATTACAAATTGAAAGATGTGTCTTAGGAACAAATTCCCGTATTATCGAATTGCATGGGTTTCCTGATTCATCAGAACAGGCTTATGGGGGTGTCTTTATATTAGAACTATTGACGATAACGGGCGAATAGTTGTAAATTTATTGTGTTCTAAGAGCAAGGTTGCGCCACTTAAACAAACGACTATACCTCGTCTTGAACTTTGCGGGGCTCTGGTACTTGCAAGATTGACAAAAAAGGTAATTGAATCATTACGACTAAAATTTGATCGCGTAGTATTATGGTCAGATTCAACAATTATTTTGGGATGGTTAAAAATGGTTCCGAATACATTAAAACCTTTTGTAGCGAATCAAATAATTGAAATCCAAGAGTCGACAAAAACATATGAATGGCGTTATGTGCCAACAAAAAACAACCCTGCGGATTTACTGTCTCGTGGAGTCAGCGCGAAGTTAATTGATAAAACGGTATTTTGGTGGCACGGGCCAGAATTCTTACTATCCGGTGAGGATACATGGCCAGTATTAAAAAATACAAATGAAAATTTACCGGAGATGAAAAAACAAACTATTTCATTAGTCAGTCAAAGGCAAAGTTTATTTCCATTTGAGATTTTCGAATTTTCTCAGGCTAAAACGATGTATGGCCTATATTATAAGATTTATATCAAATTGTAGAAATGCACCAAACAAACGGCAAACGGATCAATTAACGTTATCTGAACTGAACCAAGCGTTCATAAAATTAATATATCTATCACAGCTTGAATCATTTCAGAATGAATATCACACTTTAATCAATAAGAATCCGCTAGATTTAAAACTCAAAGAATTTGTAAGGCTTAGCCCTTTCATAGATTCAAACGGTTTGTTAAGAGTAGGAGGCCATCTAAGCAATTCAGATTTTGATTATGAAAAAAAGCATCCTTACCTACTTACTAGCAAGCATATTTTGACCAAAATTATATTTACGTATGAACATAAACGTCTGATGCACGCAGGGCCCCAACAATTGTTGTATTCGGTACGTGAATTTATTTGGCCTCTAGGAGGGAGAAACTTAGCTCGTTCAACAGTACATAATTGTTTAAGATGTTACCGATTTAAAGCCAAATGTATAAACCCCATTATGGGAAATTTACCTGAGCAGCGTCTACGATATGATTACGCATTTCAAATAACAGGGGTCGACTATGCGGGGCCTTTTACTCTAAAAGACAAAAAGGGACGTGGTCCTAAATTATCCAAATGCTATATAGCTTTATTTGTCTGTTTTAGTACTAAAGCCTTGCACCTTGAAGCTGTCAGTGATTTATCAAAGGATGCATTTTTGTTAGCATTTAAGCGCTTTATTGCCCGACGTGGTAAGCCACTGGAAATTTTCTCAGAAAACGGGACAAACTTTGTAGGGGCTTATGCAGAAATTAAAAAAATTAGCAAGTTTTTTAAAGAAAACGAAAATCAAATTATTGATGCCTCTACTCTAGAGGGAATTAAATGGCATTTTAATCCAGCCTATGCTCCACATTTCGGCGGATTATGGGAGGCGGGGATCAAGGCCATGAAATTTCATTTGAAAAGAGTTGCAGGTGACACACCTCTTTTATTCGAAGAATTTTCGACTGTACTTGCACAGATCGAATCTATATTAAACTCCCGACCTGTGACTCCAATTTCCACCGACCCATGTGACATGCAGCCATTAACTCCAGCCCATTTTTTTATCGGGAGAACATTTACATCATTGCCCGAACTAGATCTTCTAGACATTCCCAAATCAAGACTTTCCCGGTATCAATTAGTCGAACAAATTCGTCAACATTTGTGGAGGCGATGGCAGAATGAATATATATCAGAACTACAGGTAGAACTAAATGGACAAATACTCAAAATCAGTTACATAAAGACACTATGGTACTCATCAAAGATGATCATTTACCTCCACTTAAATGGTCCATAGGACGAGTTTTGGACACTTTTCCTGGGAAAGACGGCATAGCCAGAGTCGCTGCAGTTCGAACGTCAAAGGGAATTATTCGAAGGGCATTCCCCAAATTGTGTTCTTTACCACACGATGTTGAAAGGCATGGCTTTCAAGGCGGGGGGTATGTTTTGACACGGCCACCCTGTAACAGCGGCCACGTGCAAGGAGAGAGGCCAGCGCCAGCTAGTGTCGGCGAAACTAACCAGGCAAGAACAAGTTCAGTGCTATCAGAGACTTAGATTTGTAATATTGCTTAAATACAAGTATTGTGTAAATAAGTTCAATAAAAAAAAATTAATATACAGTCCGCTGCTATTCGTCATTCAATTGACTCTATCGACAAAACAATGGCAAACAAAGAAAGAACACAAACGACAAAAAGAGACTGGTAGAGAATGACGGGGAACCTGAAGCAAGGGCAGATAAGTTAGAGGTACTTGTTTTCAGATTAGTAGATGGTTTGAGTGAAATGCACTTAGGTATAAATAAATTAGCAGAATGTATGAAAAGTAGTATGGAAAGAGAAAATAAGGAAAGAGGAAAGGACCCTATTAAAAATATAAATATCGAGTCACGACAATATATATCAGTATGGCGGGAACTAGGGGGTTTAAACTTAACTTTTAGCCCTAATGGTAGTTTGCACCCTATGGCATTTTTGAAAAAGTTGAGTAGTTTATTTTATGACGCTGGAATTCGAGAATCAGCTAAAGTTGGTTTAGCGATTAATTGTTTAAGGGGGTCTGCCCCTATTATTCAGGTATTTGAAACATTATTTAAGTCTAGGTACTGGGGAGCTGAAAGGGAGTTATATAACGAAATAAAATATGGAAAATTTTCATCGGAAAATCGTGGAGACTATGTATTAAATATTGCAAGTAAAGCGGCATTTTTGACCGAACCTTTGAAAGAAAAGGAGGATAACATCGCATTTTCCTAGTGAAATTAAGAAAGGGTGTAATTTTATCGGGGTGTACAACGATAGAGCAATTAGAAATGTTTGTAAGGCAGTTAGATGTAGCACAAGATAATAGAGAGACAAGGAGAATAGATAGAGGTTATTAAGGAAATAATGGAAACAGGGAAGTAGGTGAAAATAGAAACAGGGACGTAGGCGAAAATAGAGGTCGCGAAATTAGATATATAACAGCATTTAATGATGATAGCAAGAATTTATTGAGTGAGGGTGAGGATATAGAAATAAACGAAGAGGAGTTTTTGTCTCCTATAATGACAGTTAAAATAAATAATAAAATGACCGATGTACTTTTAGATTCGGGTAGTATCGGAAGATTTTGTAAATCGATTATGTCAAGAAGATTTAAATATGCCAACGTTACCGGTGAGTAAGATGTATGTATCAATGGCAATAGGGTCAAAAGTTAATAAAATTAAAGATCAGGTGTATTACCGTTTGAATTAGGAAACAAAATAATAGAAATATCATGTGTCCAATGGGGCCTACCGAAGTTGAATGTTGATGTAATATTAGGTTGTGACTGGATGAGACCTGCGGGTGTGAAACTAGATTTTCATAAAATGGCGGTGTATATTCGTAAATATGACATCGAAATAATGTTTAGATTGGAAATTTGTGATGAAAAGAAAGTAGCAATAAATTTTTTGTCAGGACAATCTTATGAAGCGACATGAGTATTCGGATTTTGAGATTAAAGTGGCTGATTCTGCTGAAATGTTTAGTATTGAAGAAAAAACTCGATTAAATAGCCTCTTAGGGAATTTTAAAGATATTTTTTCAGAAACACCGGGATAGATAAATTGCTACGAACATGAGATACGCATGCGCGATGAGACACCATTTTTTAAACGACCATATCCTATTCCATTTGCATATAAAAATAATGCGCAGAAACTCATGCAAGAAATGATTAAATAGAAAATCGTAGAACCGGCACAAAGCGAATATATTCCTCCGTTAGTAACGGTTGTCAAAAAAGACAAATCTTTACGACTGTGTTTGGATGCACGTTTTCTAAATAAACAAATGGAAAAAGACCACGTATTACCACCTAATCCAGACGAACTGTTATTCAAATTTCATAAAGGTCAATATTTAAGTACGTTACATACGACGTCATCATATTAGCAAATTCCTATCCGGGCAGATGATCGGAAGTATACGGGTTTCCTTTACGAAAATAAGACATATGTTTTTTGTGTTCTTCCTTTTAGGCTATCTACCTCGGTAGCGAGCTTTATTAAAGGTTTAGATAACGACTTACCCAACGTCGTCCTCTTACTGGTAGTAAAAACAGTAGAGTAAAGATTGTCTACCTCAGCTGACTGTCTACAGTAGGGTGTTTGACCAGCTCAATGAAGACGGGGTGGGTTGAGTTTATTAGTAGAAGTAATATTGTATTACTTAATTAATTAAGATTGTTAAGGGCGCCAGACAAATTTTTCCACCACCAAATCACCCTCTACTAACATCAGTACTTGATCGAGAAAACTTGTCAAACAAGATCAATTAACACTCTCACCAATAATAACTATCATTTATTATACTGTACTCTATTATAAAAAAAAACTTAGACTATAAGAAGATGAAAAGATTTATAATTATTGTTAAGAATCGCAACTTATATGTGCCGCTCACACTAGTAAACCCATGCTATCATTGGTCACAGCAGACCGAACTACAGTTAATGGCAGTAATTCGCAAAATAAACGGAATGATAAAAAAAATTAAGGGCGTAAGGTAAAATACGATTAGGCGAATTCAGAAGAATGCGTAGTCAAGCGTCGCGTGAGTTCAGGCGAATCGGCTTCATATAACCCTAAATTAGGTAAGCAACCTTTTATGAAAATAAGCAATTAAAATAAACAGCCACAACACCTTAATTATTTTTCAATCCCAAACGTAAGACTATAAGCCACTAAAATAGCTTAAACGCAATGGAACATTTACCAGTATGGCGGTTAGATGGCGTAGGTAGTTACCAAAATATATACTTATATGTATAAAAAGAAATATGAAAGTACAAGCGCAAACAACTTAAATGAATATCAGCATATAACTAACTTTAAGTAAATTAATCAAAGCTTTAATAACACAATACCCACTTTTCAAAATTCAGAAATAAACTTAATAATAAGTAGAACAATAGTAACAAGCGTCACTATAAACTTGATATCTGGATGCACTAAAATTACTAGCAATACTAAATTTATTACTAATTACTACTAATTTTTTACTTATAGAAAAGTTATACTAAAAATATTTAGTTCTGAGCGTATAGCAGAACAAAAACTAGGCATACGCGTAGTAAACAAGTGCAAAAGTAATGCTTAAAGGAAATACAAGCAATATCATAAACTTGGGTGCGTCCAAGTGAATCTAGGTGGTATAATAACTGCAGCGTGGCTAGCAGCAACTCCAACAGCAACAAAAGATGGCAAGTAATGGCTCAGCACGAAATGGTAAGCTACAGCTCCAGGGAAACACCCAAAACTTCTTAACTCCACGGACTGCCCAATATAAGAACCCTAAATAAAATTAAGTAAAATAACTATCCGCTAAATGACTTCTTTGGAACAAATAAATTAAATGCAGCGAAATGTGCACCTTCTAAATACTTTAATATAATTATAATTCCTGGACATTGAATTTTTCTGAGAAAGGAGAAATTCAGTTCGGCAACATCGCAAATTGAGCACATGGTAACCAATTTATTACAAATTTATGTAAAAGTCTTTTATATGGAAAAGGAAAGTTTAAATGACTAAAATTTACATATAGAAATACTTACCCTTGGCCAAAGGAGTTCTTACTATTATTTGAACTGCACCGGATCGTCTTGATCACAAGTTTAAACGAATGTAGACCTTATGCACACTGTAAATACGGTATAAATTAGAATGCAAATTTGCACGAAGAAACTTATCAGAGAAATGACAAAATATAAAATTGCAACTTACTGGAAGCCTAAGACGGAATCGCATTCTTGACTGACGTGGTGTGAAGATACAGATCCTTTACTAAGAAAGTTTCCTGATTAGGTTTCACAAAAATCATCGAATATCCAACAAAACCTTAATAAAAACCAGGCGTTTTGAAAACAAAATCCTCGAAGAGATGATTTTAAAAATCACACAGATTTTCCAAACACTACCACACACCTAATATTCACAGTACCAGCTACCGGAAGTAAAATTGTCGAAAAATTAGCGCAGATCCCGTTTCCTAAATTTCAGCTGCAAAAAAAACTATCCTTGACTCCCAATGGCTGGAGTCTAACCAATTGGAACTAAGGAAACTAAAGTAAACACTTATTAACTCTAAAATTAAGTTTAAAATGATTTACCACGCAGTAATTAAGTTTTCTAAACATAATTACACAGAAAAATACACCATTCAACGTATATTTATTAAAAATACCTCCATAAGGAAAAGTAGTAATGTGAAAGATTCTTGGAAAGAACCGGCAACATCGCGCCGCGCCAAATCCTGTTGGGATTTGGCCGGTAAGTAGGTGGGGTTTCAGCAGGAAAACGAACAAGGCAAAATGGAGAAATGTCAACATAAAATCTAACCTTAGGAGCAATTGACTTAATACCAACCATTATTCTACGGATCTCCAAAATATGGTAAGTACGAAACAAGTAAATTATTGTCTTTAATTAATTTTGTCTGTACAGAGTATAGTGTAACGATAAACCGCTAAATATTAGTTGTTTACATTCAGGTTTTCGGTGTAATTGTCATGTTTATTTTTGTTTTAGGACCTAGGCAGGCCCTTAAGAAATTGTAATATGATTTCCCTCAAGGATCGAACGAATGGCATCAATCAGAACGCGTAACATTATTTAATAGACCTGAATACGGATGCATTGAGGTAACTACGGTAATTGTTTTGGTTGGTTAAACATTTAGACCTTTAATATATTTTAGGGCAACACACAATACACGACCTGGTAGTTGAGGTGGCAGACTAACATTAATCACTGGAGAGACAGCAAATATTCACAATGAAGCAATACAATGATACAATGTAATGTAATATAATAACAATAAAGAGTAAATTAAGTATGATATTTATTTATTTATTTTTTTATGAATAGACGTAAATTGTAACGCTAGTGTTAGGACCGGAAGTTGAAGATTATGCACTATCTTACGTGGACGATCTATTAATATTTTCTAGTTCGGCATAAGAGCATTTAAATCAATTACCTATAATATTTGAAAAGTTTAGAAAAGCAAATTTAACAATAAAATTGCGTAAGTCCGTATTTGCCAGGCGTGAGGTAAAATTTCTTAGGCATATTATTTCGTCAAACGGGGTTGCAATAGATGCATCGCGAATGCGAATTATTAAGGAATTCCCACGTCCAAGGAACATACGAGAGTTGCGTGGATTCCTTGGTTTCGTGAACTACGAGAGGAGGTTTTGTGAAAATTTTTCAGAATTGACAGTACCCCTATTGAAAGTTTTTATATATTTTTAGGTATTAATAATATTGTGTGAAACTAACCACTCAGTGAACAAAAGCCCCAACCTGCGTTGAATTACACCCACAATATCTACCCATATATTCCTTATTATTAGCTTCTGTAACATTTTTTACTGTTTTAGAAAGGTATTTTAAGCTAATATAAATCAAATCTCCTACAATTCCTATCAATGAAGTCATATGTATGTTCTCTGATACCAAACATCTAGGTATGTTAATGAACAATTCCACAGACAAAGCTCTATTCAATAATTATCTAAATAAAATAATCTAATTTACTGACCTGCTAATGAAACACTATAAATATCTAACTTCACTTTTTGGCAGTGGGAACACGACAAATTCAACCACAATAGATGAGATCTGACCTATTTCTGCATTTTTAGGATTGCTTTTTCAGGTGGTCTCCTTTAAGTTGAATCAAATATCTATAAACTATAAAAATTATAAAAATTAAAATTATTTGAAGTTAAATATCGACAATGACAAAAAGTGACATCCTGTCAATGAATTAAATATGACAATACCTACTTGAAAAATGTTCACCTTTCATGTAAAAGTTTTTATATATTTTTAGGTATTAATAATATTGTGTGAAACCCCAACCTGCGTTGAATTACACCCACAATATCTACCCATATATTCCTTATTATTAGCTTCTGTAACATTTTTTTACTGTTTTAGAAAGGTATTTTAAGCTAATATAAATCAAATCTCCTACATTTTTCAAGTAGGTATTGTCATAATCTCGATGGATGTGGGGCGAAACAGAGCAAGATGCTTTTGATCAAATTAAACACGCGATTCTACAGGCAACAGTAGTAGCAAGCCGATAGCTCAGGATTTGCCTTAGGAGCATGTCTTTACCAGTTGGACGATAATAAAAATGAGCGTTGTATTGTCGCCTATATGAGTCATACGTTACGTGGTAGCGAACTGTCTTACACTGTTAGGGCTATATTAAGTGATAATGGCACTCAGTTTCGATCAAAGGTGTGGTCAGAAGTGCTAACAGAAAATAAAATATTAATTAGGCATACCTCCACTTATTTCCCAGAATGAAATCCTACAGAGAGGGTAAATAGAGTAATTAGACGACTTCTCAAATCTATGTGCCATGATAAACATACCAAATGGGCATGTATGATTAAATATGTAGAACATTGTCTAAATAATATCATTCATTCGGTTACGGGGTATACTCCCATTTATTTGGGAGTATACGCAAGGGTATTGTTGGTGAAAACAATATCAATAAAATAATTTCCTTTCCGGCATCAGAGTCACCACATATACCTAGAGAAGTTATTTGGGAACTAGCGTATGATAATCTTAGGTCTAAGGCCCAGCACAGAAAAAATAAACATGATGGTTTGATAAAACCCGTTTCATTTAAGGTAGGAGATGCTGTATTGGTTAGGAGTCACCCGCTATCCTCTGCAGAAAATAAACTAATTAAAAAATTATTTTTGTTATATGTAGGTCCTTATTAGGTCTATAAAATAGTTGGTCCTAATTCATATGCTCTCAAAGATTGCAATGATATAGATAAAGGCATTCATAATATCATCAACCTAAAACAGTTTAAATCTTTTCCCGATCAGTTATATAAAAAAAATCAATATTATATTGCAAACTCAGAATAATTAAGTTTCACTTTTGTAATAAATTTTTATTTATGTTTGTTAAATTACAATTTATTAAGGAGGTAATGTGAAGTGTAAGTGTAGTGTTGGTGGTATATGTGCCAGGGGCTACAGAGATATTGGAGAGAGGGGGTAGTGTGTAAGTTAGGCTAACAATCAGTCTGAGCCAAGCTAGGCACTGATACGTATTTATTTTTGTCAGCATTTCTCCTTTGTATGTAACTGTGACGTTCATTATGTAATAAAAATTATTATATAGTAGCATCCAGTTTCTGTTTGAAAAGTGTAGTATAGGAACTGTCCAACAGCCTACAGATCAAGTGCCATTGCAGCGGGGACCTACTACGGGTTAAATCGAAACAAGGTTTAACGCATTACAATACTTATCGAAATTGTTGTTAAAATGAAATGCAAAAGTAACTATTATTTCTGGTTGTCCTACGAGTATACATTTCTCCAAATACAAGCATTCTTGATATGACATTCTCTTTGAAACTCTCGAGTCTTTCTCATATAGTGCATGCCTCATGTTTAGTTATCTTAGAAGATTTTAATATTTCAGAAATTAATGCTCTTGGAAATTTTTCTGAGTTCTATAGTCTTCAACAATGACGTAAATAACCGAACCTTAGACTTAGTTCTTTCTAACTTTTGTTGTAATGTTTGTGATTCTGATGGAATATTACCTACTGACTCTCATCGCCCTCCACTGGATATTAATTTGTTACTTACTGTCTCTCAAGTGAACAATTTTCCAAATGCCTTACATAATACTTTATCCAATTTTAAGAAGGCTAATCTTATTGATCTTTATATGCTATGTCAGAGGTTGATTGGGAATTTATTATGAGGACCAATTCTGTGGATGACGCTGTCCAGCAGTTTTATAACAAAATAAATTTTGCCATTAAGACCTATGTACCTCGGAAATCTTCTACTACTGCGTCGTACCCAGTTCAGTTCAATAAGGAAATTATTGTAAATTTAAACACAAAAACAAGGCGTGGAAAATATACAGGGTGTGTATTAATTGAATGCCGATACTTAAGGGTGTGAATCCTTCGGTCATTTTAAGAAGAAAACTTAATATCAATATATGTCCTAAACCTCTTAATTTTTGAGCTACAGGGTGTTACAGTTTTAAGAAAAAATTTACCTTTTTATTATAATTTTCTTATCTCCAGATATTTTTATGAAATTTTGTACACACCTATTAATCATTAAGGAACATTATTTGATGTAAAAAATGTTTTAAAATCTTTGCCAATGACGTCCGTACGAGGTTTGAACTAAACATTTTTGAAGAAAAAAATGGTACGCCACTGCTTTTTCTAAAAACTAAAATTATTTGTAAAATCTCTATTTATTTTACAGCAAATTCGGTCCCTAGACTTACTCTCGTACGACGCACCATTTTCACGTAAAAAATGGGTGTCTACAACAGTGGCGTAACAATATTTCCCGGGGCCCCGCAATAATTGATAAGGGGCCCTTCTTACTGATACACTGTAAAGAAAGAGAAAAAAGAACAAAAACCCACTTAATTTTGTATTTATCAATAAAATATTCAAAAAAAAACATTTATTTCTATACAATATACATGTCAACAAGAAACAAACAAATAAAATATAAGTAGATACAAACTTAAGACTTCTTTTCGCTTTTGAGCGCCATTTTTGTAAATTCTTTTAGAACTCATTTTAAGTTAGTAGGTATGTAGGTACCTAGTTGCTCTCACAGCTCATACTCATCTGGCTGCTACAACAAGTTCAAAGGAATGCAGAACTTTCTTACCCGCTCAGGTGTCCGGCGGGCGGCATATTATAAAAGTTTGTTTTGTCTTTAACGCTTTTGCGGCTCGTGCCGCCTGATGCTTGTCGGCTGTCACAGTCATCCGTCCAATTTTTTATTAAATGGCATTCGGCGTCGTCTTATCTCTGGAGTCTGTTAGTTCATTGCGCAAAAATTACATTGGGATATTTGATTATTTACATAAATCCATTAATAACCAATTAATTGTTTTGTAGCTGATTATAAAGCAGATAAGGTTTTGTTATTCTTAGAGGGGGCCCCCTTGAATAGAGGTCCCTCCCGCAGATGAGATGCGGCGGGCCCTATTGTTACGCCACTGGTCTACAAAATGGCAAAAAAATACCAAAAGCAGTCTCAAAAAACTTTTTTGGTTTTAATTTTTTTACGTGAAAATGGTGCGTCGTACGAGAGTAAGTCTAGGGACCGAATTTGCTGTAAAATAAATGGAGATTTTAAAAATAATTTTAGTTTTTAGAAAAAGCAGTGGCGTACCATTTTTTTCTTCAAAAATGTTTAGTTCAAACCTCGTACGGACGTCATTGGCAAAGATTTTAAAAAAATTTTTACAACAATGCTCCGTAATGATTAATAGGTGTGTACAAAATTTCATAAAAATATCTGGGTGATAAGAAAATTATAATAAAAAAGTAAATTTTTTTCCTAAAACTGTAACACCCTGTAGCTCAAAAATTAAGAGGTTTAGGACATATATTGATATTAAGTTTTCTTCTTAAAATGACCGAAGGATTCACACCCTTGAGTATCGGCATTCAATTAATAAACACCCTGTATAATGGAACCCATAGTATGGGAGACTATGACTATTTAAAAAATATTTGTGCGTCATTAAAAAAAACAAAAAACTGAAGTCTTATATAGATCCTTCATACATAGTAAATCTGGTTCTTATTATATGTCCTCTGCATTGTCTTACAATAACGAGCAGCTCACGAATCCTATTGACATTGTAAATTCGTTTGCAGAATATTTTTCACAGTCATTTTCACCTGGCAACAGGCCTATGATTGAACATTCAGGTTAGCGTAAGTTACGATAACTGGGTGGGCATAACTGAGCTCTTAACAGAAATGGAAAGATCGTTATGATCGAACAACCAGTTATCTGTGCCTGTTATTATGGCCAGATAACCCTGTCATGGCAGTTAATTCTTTAACATACGTCATCTGTCATCACTCATATGTTAAAAATTGTCAATTAACGCAATTAAAATTTAAATCATAGGTACTTAACAGTGGATACAAGTGGCAAGATTAGGACACACGACCCAACGTCAATATGAAGAAATAAATACTAAATTTCATTAAATGTAAGGAAATATTGTTGGGAAGCAAAGTAAACCCAACACATGTTAATATAGGTACTTTGGCAAAATTTTGAAGAACAGTGGTGGTAGGTAAGTGAAATATTTCATATTAACCTATTGATACAATTATTTAAATTATTTTAGATTCATTAAGAGAGGAAGCAGAATGTAAAAAGGAAGAGCAGAAAACTTCATCAGGATCAAAAACTAGTAAAACCTGGATGCACATATTCAATATTTATACACAGTTTACGTGGGTAATCAAAAATACCACATACCTACCTAATTAAAATAATATTTAAAAAAAGATAAAATGTATTATTCATACCTACTCTTTATAGAATCTAAATTATTACCAATAATTAAAAATTAGGTACCTAACTATTTTCATTGTAACTTCCTCCTATTCATAAATTAATTATTAATAATATTAGATAAAATATATTTATTTTTGTTTGTTAATATTCATTTAGGTATCACTATCATACTCAGAATAGCAATCTTAATTATATAAAATCAACTTTAGGTTTTTTTAGGTTGTATTTACTGTCAAACTATTAATACCGTATATTATTAATTATGTAAAACTATGATATGGCCAGAAATTGACACGTGATCATTGTTAAGTAATTGGGAGAAATAAACTTAAGTGTCAATCATACGAATTTCTGATTAACGCACCTTTAACAGGCCCGTTAATGATAACTCGTGATGTGATCAATCATAGGCCCGAATGATATTTCACTACCTAGATAAGGTTAATGTTCTATCACTGCTTGTAAATGAATTTACTGATGAGATGTGCCATTGTACTGTGCAAACTGTTGTGCATAATATTCATTATTTTTAAAAAGTCAATATTTTCAATGTGTGGAAAAAAGCTAAAATCTGTCCAGTTTTCATAAAGGGTAACCAAAATGACCTCAGAAATTACCGTCCAATAACTTTTGTAAAGTTTTTGAAGCAGCATTGCACAACCGGATCTCCTATCATACGAAAAATATTATTTTTGAAGCTCAACAGTTTCTTGGTTGGTTACTCAGCTGTCTCAAACTTTATATGTAAGACACAGTTCATTAGTGGGATCATTGATAGGTGAAATCAAGTAGATGTAATATACACTGTTTTTTCAAAAGCTTTTGATAAAATTGATAACAAGATTCTACTATTAAAACCAAGATCCTATGTTTTCTCAGACTCACTAGTGGACCTGTTTTGTTCTTATTTGTCTGACTGTCAACTTTATGTGCAGCTGCAAAGTCTCGTGAATTTCTTCAATCAACTGGGGTACATTAAGGTTCTGTACTCGGTCCAATGTTTTTATTTTGTTTTTAAATGATATTATAGAACAGTTAAATGTTTAGTTTACGTAAATGATCTAAACATTTTCCTTGAGGTAAACTCGCTGCAAGATTGTTTTATGCTTCAAAGTAATTTGAATCGAATTAACGAATGGTGTCGTCAAAATAACTTACCTCTGAACGCTCAGAAGAGTAATGTTATGTCCTACACAAAGAATAGTTAAAATACTATTCGATTACATGCTGGGCAACATTATAGTCCAAGAACCAGTGGCCGGCAACCTATAAATGATTATACCTGAAATTTTACACAGTGAGTCTCTTATACCTATCACTCATGAGGTGGGGACTCGCTAAGCCCGGCGAGGCCGACTCAAGAGTTCTCAGGTGCGAGAAGTATGAAAATGTAATCAATTTCGTTATTAAAAGAATAAAGCTGCTCTTTGAAAATTTTAAAATATACAATTATTATTATATAAAAAATAACAAAGGCAGACGATTACCGTGCTTCCAAGGTCATGGCAGACACTTGTGAAATTGGAAAAAATTATAAATTTCAGAAGTATTTGATTAAATCTGATTTTTGACGTTAAAAAACTGTCAGAAATGTCAAGCATTGTAATCGACATCACCAGATCTCTGAACCTGTGCCAGAAATAGAGGTAATTTGTTACTTATATTATTTTAATATTAAAAGGTGCTAAATATAATAATAAAAATAAATGCCCAATTTCTTAGATCTGAGGGTGTTGATCGCAATGCCCGTTTAGAAAACCAATGGTACTATATCGAAGATAATAAAAAGTGACTATATGTCGCCTATAACATACGTACGCTCGGGCAGTAGGTAAGGTTTTGCTGTCTGCCGGCATGTTATACTCGGAAAAAACATCATACATGAATAATGAACAACATATTAAAAATTAAAACGGAATTAGCGAGCCCACCTCATGAGTGGTGTAAGAGACTTACTGCGCAAAATTTCAGGTATACTCATTTACTTATAGGTTGCCGCACACTGGCTCTTAGACTATTACTATTAATAGGCCCGAGAGCCTTAAATTGCTGTTTTGCTATTGTTTGGTCACCTGTTTATAATAACTATCAGACAGCGATTGAAAAGATTCAGCGAAGATTCGATGAAATCTACGCATTATTTAAATGACGGTGAGTTTGTTCCTAGGTGAATAGCAAAGAACATTTTTCTGCAGCGTACTAAACTTTGTAGTCTCTTCAAGAACAATAACCTCTTGAATTATTCACTTACACAGAATTCTGCATAGCTCCATTAAGTCAGAAGAACTTTTATCTCAGATCGCTTTTAAAATACCATCTTTTAATTCGCGAAACAGTGCTGTTTTTAAATTGCCTCAGGCACGGACAAATTCTATGATCGCGTCCATTGGATCAAATGATCACGCATTATACAAACATCGAGAATTTCCTTGATATATTTGTCTGTTCTATTGAGCATATTAAGCGAATATATTCTGTTTAGGTTTTTTCTCTCCATATTTTGTCTCTTTTATATTCTGTATTTATGATGTTTTTTTAAATTTCTAACTCTATAATATGTATCTGCGTGTGTTTATACAATATGTGTATCTATTTTATTCATGTATAACTTTTTATTGGTGTTGCTTTATATATATTTTTTAGATTATTTTATTGTACTCAACTTTATGTATTTTACTCTGATTCCTCATCCATTAACTTAATAGTTTAAACATCGTCTGTTAAATCGCAGTGGCTGTGGAAGGTGACGCAATTTACCAGACGATGGTTTAAACAACTGGTTATTAAAGAATGATCCAAATGTCAGGGTTGTTTTCTTCAGTTTTAAAGTTTGCCGAGTTACAGGGCGTCAAAGTTAAAAATTAAATTATGTTTTTCTTGCTAATATTTCAAACAGTTTTCGAGATATTTGCTTCAAAATTAGCAGTTTTTTTAAGATTACAGAAATTAATTTGGCTGAAATTATCTTCTAGGGAGCGCTGTATGCGGTCTTTAATGTGCAATGTGTGTCTCAAACATTTTTGTGAATTGAAATGTGCAAATTTTGGACTTTGTGTGGTAATCCTAGAAATATTATCATTAAAATAACTATATTTCATTCATTACTCTAAAGTCAACCGTATACGAGAAAATCGCATTTTAAGTTGGAGTTGCAAGTCAGGTAGGATATAATAATTATTAAGGTAAGCTATGTAAAGATAAAGAATAATCATAGTCAATTTAAGTTAATTCATTTATTAAATAATAGTACTATAAAAATTATAAATTCAATTTTAAAGCAGATGCTCGAAATATCTACCATGTAGATACCTCAATACATTTCTTACATTTTAATAAAAAAAATTCTCCTCACTGCAAAAAAACACTGGTTGTTATTTCGGATTACATTTAAAGTTTTGGAGTTCTCTTGTATTAATGGGACCAGACGAATAAATTAGATCTTTCACGTAGCCCCATGACTATTCGTTTCCATTTAAATCCAGGCTACGGGCAGGCCGTGGATGTTCACTGCCTCGCCATTTATGAGAAAATGTATTTTCTAAGAAATTTCTCACTTTCACACTAAAAGGGGGAGGAGCGCCGTCTTGTAAAAATCACATATTTTAATAGATATTCAGGAGATCATCTTCTAAGAGACCGAACAGACTGTTTGTGAGAAAATTTAAATATTTTTCTCCGGTTATTTACAATCCCACACCAAATATTTACCTCAAATTCATATTGGAAATGCCTTTCTCAAGTAGCTGGCTACTTACCATATGGCTTCGTCTGTACTGTAAATAAAATATTGTTGACAAATGGTGAATTTTGCATTTGCATTCTTAACATCATCTCACAAAAATTCAACCTACGTAAATAATTATCTGGTAAAAGATTTTGCACCGAGGTGTAGTGGAATGGGCAAAAAACATTATTCGTGTTAAGACTGCAGATTCACAAGTTACTCCAGTCAATCTGGATATATCACGAATACTAATCAACGACCGTTGTAATTTTTAAAACGGCTACCAGTATGTCTTAATCATGAAAATAGTCGCCTTTCGATTTGGGTAGAAAATTGCGCATCTTCTAACCGCTGCATGTTCAATAAAATTCTCTTGTGAGTAGATCGCATCATATCGGTCATTTCGCTATTAGAAAATAAGTTATGTCTTGGTATCGTTTAATAAGATAAATTAACGAAGGAATACTGTTTGACAGTTAATCACCAACGATTTACATATTTTTCATAGCTCACCTTAATAATTAAGTCTTACATGACATACACCTCTAACTGCACCCATAGTGACAGGTTACCGCGTTGACACGTATATCCGTTTACGCCGCTTTGAAATAAAAAAAAATATATATTTACAAAATGTAGATTATTTAATGATTTAATGAGAAACACGGTATGGTGGCACAGGGAAGCAGCACCTACCTTACTATTTCCAGGGTTGATATTTGGAAAGATTTTAAGAATGTTGTATCATTTTCTGTTTTCTTGTTTAAATTAAAACCTGCAATTGCAAAGATTTTTGTACTTGCTGGGGACCTCTCTTTCCCTCGACCGTCCTTTTTGTTCAAAGCGAGGTACCTACTTGGTTCGGCGGTCATGACCTGGTCGATTACTTACGTCGGGAAAAACACAAAGGATAACAAAAAAATACACGCAAATGTACACAAATACATAAAACACTGCCACACGTTTACCGAAAAGGCATTATAACAGTTATAAGAATAATATTTTGCATACTCGGAAAACGTCTTTAGTATTACGCTACCACACGATAATATATACTTGTCACGCTCCCATAAATCAGCACCTTATCTGTCATCTAGGCATTTGAATACGATATGTTTGTAAATACACAAAAAATATGCGAAAAATTAAATTTGCGAAAAGCAAGTACTGAAAAATTATTTTAAACTAATCGGAGTATCTTATACAGACGTCATCTGTATGCCACTAATGCAAGGTGCACTTCACGGCGATAAATTTTTAAATTTCTTGTGTTGTTGGGGGATTAAACTCTGTTAATACTAATAATAGCAACAATATTAACAGTAATCGACGAAGTTTGCATAAAATAATTAGTCATATTTTAAACTATAACATCCCAAGATGTTTAGTGTTCTGTAAAAAAGTTTCTTAGACCCTTAAAATATAACTAACTTCGCATGTTCTTTAAGGTTTGGAGAGCACGCAACTAGCAATGCAGTATTCTAGGTTGTTATGTTAAAACAGTTAAGTGAAATTTTAAACGTGTTATAGTAATTAAATAAAGTATTTTAAGTCGGATATGTTATTGGATAATTATGATGAATCTGCAAGGAGTGAAAATGTAGTTTTGGTAGTGTGCAACGAAAGAACGAAGAACTAATACAAAATACTGCAGCTAACCGGATTAACTATTATCTATCAGGTACTTAGGCATTATTATTATTATTATTAAAATTGTTTATTTTCATCGTTTCTACACTTGACAACGCTGCCATCTCGGACGATGATTGATTGTCATAGGCGCCGACTTTCCGTAAGAAAAGAGGGTTTTGCCCCATTTTTTAAACATTTAGCTAGAATTCCGAAATATATTTTTTATTGTCTTTTAGACCTCCCTGAGCATGTGGTTAAAATTTTTATACTAAGAAAGATATGACAGAAAAAGTTATCAAATATACCGAAAATCTCATTCCAGCTAATTTAAGTACAAGGGCGTCGTGATTGATTCGATCGGATGCCTTTTCAAAATCAGTATATAATACACCTGCCCTGTCATATCTAGAGTTTCACACTTACGTCTGAAAAAACTATCAAATTAGTTAATATAGATTTCTTTACCACAAATCCATTCTGATATCTTATTAATTACATGATAATAGATTTTATTGTGAATTATTTGCTAAAAATGTTTGCAACTGGTGATAACACTGAAATTTTTAACATCGCCTAATGAACCATATTTATGAACATTTTATTTGATAACAAATTATAATCAATAATGGATACACCAACAAAGTACCAATACCTTTTATTATGTATGTTGGGATACCGTCTGGAACTGCTGACTTTTAGGTTTTAATTTTTTTATGAATTGTGTAATATATTCGAGTGACATCTTACCATTATCTAAAATGTCACGCATAATACTAGAATTAACTCTGTGTATATTATTTAAATTATACGTTGACTCTTCTCCAAATACAGAATGAAAGTACTTTGAGAAATCCTGACTAATATCGTTGTTACTATTAAAGCTTTTACCTTCTTTATGAAAATCAATTTTCGTATTTTAACAGTGTGATTTAATAAGACCAATTTCAATATCACTTATATATTTCTTTTTTGCTAATTTTATGAGGTTTTTGAGTTTTTGCGTAACTCTTTAAATGTTTCTAAATGCTAAGGTGACCTATTTTTATATTTATAATGTATATTTTTGTTTTTAATTTTATTAATAACTCCAGAAGTAAACCGAAACAGGATATCGTGCATTTGAATTTCGACATTTTATTCTAGATACACATTGTTCAAACACCGTATAGAGACAAGCATAAAAATAATCCACTGCAAGGTTAACATTTTTAAAAATGTATAATGGTTCCCAATTCATTGTCTCTATTAACTGGTAGATGAGGACAAAATTTGCTCTTCTAAAATCGAATTTGTTTTCTGGATCTTATTAATTGGATTGTATTTATCTTTATACCCCCGTTAAAACAATATCTCCACAGTCAACACAGGATGGTGCATCTCAATGGGGACAAGCGGATCAGCACAATTGTTAATATTTAAATCAATGTTATAACCAAATTGCGAGTTTTATGATTAATATTTTTAAAGTTACTTTTTAAGTTTAAATTATATAACTGCATAAAGTTAAACAAACCTTTTGTTGTATTGTTACCTTTTGTTAAATCAAAAGCAGAATCTATTATTAAAGACATGTTAAAATCTCCAAGAATAATAATAATATTCTTATTAAACATGTCGACATGCTAGCATAAATTATAGAAAAGTTGTTTACAGATTTCGGTAGAGGTACATGGAATGTAAGAATTTATTAATATTACTCTCTCTCTCCATAATATATGGAAAATTCTACAACTGTACAATTAATAATTTTAGAAGTAGGTACTGATATAATTTTAGGTCTATTTTTATATTTTAAAGCCACTAATACACCACTTCCCCTAGTTAGATTCAAATCTGAACTAACTCTGTCATCTCTAAGTACTAGATAACTATCATCTACAATCTCCCTATCATAAATCAATCAATCGATTATCCAACCAAATTTCGGATAATGCTATTATATCATTATATCATAATTTTCTGTCTTAGTATTTAGCCTTCTCACATTCTGATAATACACACTCTATAGTTATCATTTCTAACTATCTTATAAAAAAATATGTAGGTATATAAAAAAAATAAAATAAAAAAAATAAAAAATTATAGCTTAAAAGTTATTAAATGCTATAATATGAAAAACAAAAGTAAATAAGAGAAAAAAGCAAATAGCTAGTACATGGAATAGGTATATTAATAATTAAATTTCTAACAAGATGCTCTCTGCGTTTTACCCAGAACTCGGACACCAAATTACGAGACTCTACAAGCATTTTTAAATAGGTACCAGAACTTTCTGATTATCCTTTATTGCAAAGATTTTTCCACTACTCGTCCAAACCTTCAACTTTCCATACTTTTTTTTAACCTGTCTCAAAGCAATTACTCTATTTACAGTTAAAATTTCCATTATAAAAACATTAGTTATTTTTAGTAATTTCCTATTTTGCATAACAAGCTTTTTAGTGTCATAATTTCTTAGTTTTACAGTGATTGGCCTAGTGTTTAATTTCTTGGTTATTTTATTTCTGTAACATTCAATATCTTCCTCCATTGTACAAGGTGTAACAGTAGTAAGTATTCAAAACTTGTGAGCTCGTAAAACAAGTCGAAAAATTACGAAAACCTTAGTACAACTTTTGTCAGTGGCGGCTCCTAAGGGAGATACGTCCACTTAAGGGGTAACCTCAGAAACAGTTTTTAATGCGTAACATCAAAACGGTTCATCATTAAGTCACGAAATTTTGGTGAGATATTAACCTTGACGTGCTTACTTAAGTCTCATACATTTCAAAATTTTCTACAGGGGCGTGATAAAATACATGGCTCTGGTACAAAATTAATTATACCTTTTTTGTAGTTAATTTTTTCTAGTTTCTGACTCCAAAATATTAAAATATTAAGTATTTAACATAAAAAATGTACTCTTGTTCAGTAAAATCGATTTTAATCATTTCTAACGTAATCCACATTTAACATCCAATACATAGAGAAAAAATTCATTGCAGTGTACCATGGAGAAAACAACTAGTCTGACAGTTAACAGAAATGTCAAGTATTTTTAGTTTGAAAATTGTGTTATTTGAATCTACGCAGTGCTATTTCATAGTAAACAAAAATAGATAAAAATTATTTAAAAATGCAACAGTATACATATTCTGAGTATGTAGATATGCTTTTGACGTTAAGTGGTGTATCATGGGAGCGCAAGAGCAGCCGCACACCGATATAGTATAAAGTTCCCCAATAGAAATGTACCCAATTATAAAATATTACTTTGCACCGAAAGACGTTGTTTTTCTGTTATTTATATTACGGTATATTTATTTGTACTTTTGTTTTAATTGTTACTGTTAAGAGTGTTAAAAATACTTGACATTTTTGTTAACTGTCAGATTAGTTGTTTTCTTTATGGCACACTGCAATTAATTTATTTGACTATAGAAGTTGAGTGTGGAGCACGTTAAGAATGATTGAAATCGATTTTACTGAAAAATGGTACATCCTATTGAAATTTAACAAGAGTACCTTTTTTATGTTAAATACTTCAAATTTCAATATTTTCGATTCAGAAACTAGAAAAAATTAACTACAAAAAAGATATGATTAAATTTGTCGCTGAGTCTTGCATTTTCTCAGGTCCCTATAGAAAATTTTTAAATGTATTTTATGAGACTTAATAAGAACGCTCTTCATAGGACGCCATCTTGTAAATTCCTATTTTTCGAATTTTAATCTTAATATTCAATGAAATGGGCTCATTTTTTGTATGGAATTATAAAATTAATATAGAAATGACGGTCCCAAACTTTAAGAAAAAATTAATAATAAAGAAAAAAAAATAAAATATCTTCCAAGTTGAAATGATGGACCGTCCGCGATTGTATATAGAAATACAAACAAGCACTTCCTAACTGTGTTACCTGAAAAGCTTTATTTTTTTCTAAAAACGAAAAATGGCAAAACATATTTACTCCTCCAGGAAGTGCTGCCATCTAGTAAGAAACTTAAATACAACCAATCAAATATTGTGGTTTTAAAATATGCAACTAAATATACATCCAACAAAAGAAGAAAATGTGAAATATAAATATATAAATTAATATTAGTCCCTATGAATGAACTAATGTAATTTATATTTAAGGGTCAAAATTAAATGTTCAGAAACTATTTTATCGATTCTCCATTGAGTCTCGGTAGCATATGGTATATGGTCTAGTTATATGTATTGTGGTATATGGTACATGCATACATAGAAAAATCCAAACACTTGTGTTTAATTTGTCGTTTTTGCGCATCTTGACAATTTCAGTCGTCCTTATCTATTATTTGAGTTTGAGTATTTGAAAATTGAGATTTACGCTCTTTTACCTCTGTTAGGTATATGCTAAATATTGATTATTTTAGTGTTTTCAAATACTTCATATGCTTCATATTATGAGAAAAACTTGTGAATTGTGAAATTTATTCAGGATGGGAAAGATTCAGAACTGGACTCTGAAAAAGAATAAATATTTATCACCCAAAAGAAAAAATAATAAGTTAGTGCAAACATCCAGAAATAGGTAAGTACAGAGCTGATTTATTCAGTAAATGAAATAAGAGTAAGTTTAAATTAAATAGTTCAAATGAATAATGTTATAAAATTATTAATATTAAGAAAAATCAAAGTTGATTACAAAAAATAATATGAAGTGTACCTATATACTTTTTTTTCCAAAAGTGAAATAGCGTTGTTGATGAACTTCCCTTAAAATGGAGTATAAATTTAATTAAATTATATATATATTAACATATTAATACTGCTAAAGCTAGATCAACACGTACTTACAAGTTCAATACAACAAAACGCCACTACAAAAATATTTATTGTAATAAATACGTTCGGTTTCTGCTTCTTTATAAAAATGTACCTAAATGGATGGTGGATGAAAAATGCCTAAACAATTTTATTAAATGAATATCTATTGTATTCAATCTCTGTGTATTATTTATGTTACTCACTTGAGAGTAAAAAGTAATAATAATTATTTATCAAAAAATATATGTTATTAAAATGGAAAGCTCTACTATATATTTTTACACATTTCTTAGTCTAATAGTTTGGAACGAAAAAACAAGTCTCTTATCTCTAATTGCTTAAATAGTAAGAGAAATTCATTAAAAACTGTTAACGTAACAAAGTCACTAGGTAACTTAAGTCTTAGTGTATTAAGCACAGTAATGTTTATGGTACTCTTTTCATTATTTTCAGATGTTCGAAACTTCATAAAGTTCAGATGTAATGTCTCCATAAAAATGTAATAAGTACATAATATATTTTTGTCTCGTATAGCATCATACAAAAGGTGAATGTTGTGTAAACAATGATTCAAACTTTTTTTATGTTGCTTTGATTATTTTTTGTTTGGTATTTGCATAAAAAAAATATTAATATTTTCAGATGTAAAATTTTTCTCCATAATTTTCACTATTTCTATAAGACCTATATACCTTATTATATATAGAGTGATGTTTTATTTGGTTCCAAATGTTTAATACACAATATTTTATATAAAACAACCATGAACTGTTATCAAATGAAAAATGATGGAAACGTACTAGATTTATCAATGTGCAAATTAGATAGTGGAAAGGAAATTCTATGCGTGTAGAAATGTGAACTTTATTTTTTACTCAAAGCCTGTAATACTTATCAAAATATTGTTAGAAATAAAACACATTCGAAATTCAACAGGCATTAAAAAAAAAATGTTTTTGATCGAAAAAATTAACCTAAAAAATCTAATGACAAATATCCAAAGGGTCCTTTTTTTCAACACCTTATAACAGGACAAAGATAATAACAAAATACACATCCAGAAAAAGCTGTTTTATCAGCTATATGCCTTTCCAAATTTCACTTCGTAATTTTAACGTGATTGGAAGAAATGAAATAAAACTTTAAATTTATCACCCTTATTTATGGGGTCATAACTCCTCAGGAAAATCGAGTTTGAGTAAGCGGCTGTTTATTTAACCCACGTGAATGTTTAAAGTTGTTTTTCTCAAAAACGGCTAATTTTTACGTGATATAACAAACGAATGTTTTTTAAAGAATTCAAACTTATAAAAATGTTCAAACAAAAATTTCACTATTTTAAGACCAAGACCAGTTTAGGCCTTTGATGTTGGAGGGTATGTGTCAAATTAAGAACATAGGTATAAAGCAACACTAGTGATGACATGTACAAAATTAGAAAAAAATCGGTACTCACAAAAATATAAAAAAAATTTACTTCTACTATGCTCCTACTATTAATCTTTGTGATCTTTATTATAATCATATAACCTTCCTCATCTCGTCTCATAAAAATTATTTCAAAAACTACAACTCATTTATACATTTCAGACAATCAAGCTCGGACATGGTCAGATATGGTGGAAATGAAAACATGATAGAAGACAAAGTTGTGGTGGAATTGTTACAATGACAAAAGACGAGGTTGGATATGCTGGAATTGAATAGATGACGGAAAACGAGTAAGTATACTATAGTATTGACTAAGAAATACCTATGCCATCAGTGCCATAAAAGAGATTTTTCTAAAAAGTATATTTAAAAACTAGTTATGTTATGTTGAATATATAAAAATGACATCCAAATTAGGTTTTTTTTAATATATTTTCTAATTTATACTTTTCTTTTTCGTAGATTTATCGTAGAAGTGATGTTTTATACCAGAATGACCTTGTTGAAACAGAAAATATTTGCAGAGTATGTGTGTAAAAAATATTACTTAGCAAACATTTTATTATTTATTTTTAATTATTATAGGTCACTGCCAGAATTACAAGTAGAAGCAACAGTTCAAAATCAGGCATCTTCGGCAGGACGAATTGTCAGGGAAGGTCAAAGAACAGTTGACAAGTCATTTATTAAAGAAACTGGCAAACATTGGAAACATATACCTAATCAAGGAAAAAAACACAAGACTGAATTCTGCAATATCGTTAAAATGCAGAATGTGTAATATTACAAAGTCGATCAACCTATGTGTACAAATTATGTAGATATAAATAAGGCATTTGTTTTGGACAACATAGCTATTAGTTCTGGATATTTGGCCTTTCGTACTGTAGCTTGGAAGACCAAAGAAGATGCTGGAAAAGAGAAAGCAGATATGACAAAGAATCTGGGTGAAGTAAACAAAGATGGTATACCTCTTATTATTACAGTTGTTGCCGACAGTGGTTGGGGTAAAGGTTTCTATTCAGTAAATTATGATGCCAAATCTGGAATGGCAACAAATGTTCAAATTATTTAATACCCTAGCAACACATTTGCATTTAATTAACGTTAATAATTCAACTAAATTAGTGGTTCTCAAGCTGTGGTACGCGTAGAATGGAAATGCAGCATTGTGCAACATCGTTGATACACGATAAGACAATGAAACATGGTTTTGGTTGTTAATATGATTTTGTTGATTGTTTGGTATGTACTGTTGACTTTTTTTATAACTTTCGAGGGACAATAAAAATTTTCCCAAAATCCACCGCACGTGGCCTTAATTGCTACAGGTAGGTACGCAACTGAGTAATAGTTACACATCAGTGGTACGTGAAAAAAAAATAGGTAATATAAACATCCTATTCAACATCTTTTTAATAACTGTTATGTACGTTTGATTTCAATCTAAGTATGAAAAAATGTTTTCAGTAGACATTACTTTCATGTTTGGATATGCATAAATTATGTCTATGATATCAAAATTATGTCGACTGATAATGTCTATTTAGTTTTAATACTCAGATTGAAATTAAACGTACACAACAGTTATCAAAAAGATGTTGAATAGGGGCAATTCATTTTATATGAATATATATTTATCTCGGGGACTTTTATACACTATCTATAGACTGTACGTTTAGTTGTATTATTAACGTTAATCAAATGCAACTATGTTACCTGGTGCTAGTGCATTTGTTCATGTGCAGAATCAAAAGACATGAGCATACTGGTTCACAAATGTTATAAGAACTATCGGTCTATGGCATCTACTAAGAGGATTTAAAAAAAAGCATGGTGTGATTTTTAAACGATGAGCAGATGGAGACAGCAGTTTTTACACTATATTGGTAGAGAGCAAACTATATGGGAACGTTCTTGTTGAGAAAATTGAATGTTGAAATCATATTCTGAGAAACTATATACAGGGTGTTAAAAAAAAGCAGGTGATCCGATTAACTGCATATTTTCACCGACGTTTTAATTGTAGGTACTTGCATATATACAAAAATACCTTTACCACTTTATTTATCAAACTTTTCATTCCAGATAACTATGGGATGCTGGTGCTTTCTAGGGTCGCTAGTAACTGTAAATTTAATAAGTACAATTTTTACATAAAATTTATAAAAACAAGATTTTATTTCTTTTTACGATGTAAATCCACAATAATTATTGAACAACTTTAGTTGTAATGTTGTATTGATTTATAATAAAATAGCACTAACCGTACAGTTCAAGACGAGTCTATATACGTATAAGTATAAATTACTAGCTATTTTTTTCATGTTTTCGTACTTACATAATTGTCCATTATTACTAACATTGTATGGTGCACTATATTTATATTTTTTCCTCAGTCGTAGTAAAATTATAAATTATCAATTTACAATAACTTTATAGTTTTTCAAAACCATAATTTATTATTAATGAAATTTTGGTGGACGGCAATTTTTAGAAAAAAATTAATATAAATGGCATATTTTATTCACATATTTCTCTTTCGAGGAAAACGACAATTCAAAATAGAAACTTATTTTTGTAACAAGACAGTCATTCTGTTCTGCAAAATTTTTTGCAGATACCTAATTTAAATTTTTTGAAAATAATGTAGTTAATTCTGAAACTGACAAAAATAATTTAATTTTGCATATATTTCTGAAAAAATACGTATTTCAATAGATTACATACATTATTTGAAAGGAAAATATAAATAGCTATAGTGTATGTTTGGTTGCGGTCAACCAGTACTAAACTCATTGGCGAGGGGACATTCCGGTGGAGACGTAAGGGACAAGGAATTTCAGCGCAGACTTGATCAGCTGGTAGAGAACGCCCTTAAACACGTCAAGGTTTATATCTCACCAAAATTTTGAGACTTAATGTTGAACCGTTTTGATGTTACGCATTAAAAACTGTTTCTGAGGTTACCCCTTTAAGTGAGCATATCTCTCTTAGGAGCTGCCACTGACAAAAGTTGTACTAAGATTTTCGTAATTTTTCGACTTGTTTTACAAGCTCACAAGTTTTGAATACTTACTACTGGTACACCTTGTAGAATAAATTTAATTTATTTTGAAATAATTCAGTAACCTTGTCTTTTAAATTTTCGATGTCATCTTCTCTCCCTAGTATTCTGATATTATTCTTTTTCACAGGTTATATAATTTTTTTGCTGCAGTTTTTTATTTTCATCACACAAATAATTTATTTTTGTTTCATACTACTTTCTCATTCTTCTCAACAATTTTTGCCAAATAACTGAACTTTTGATGAACTTACAGATCTGCTGTTGGTACAACTGATTATATTTTACATTTTTAAAACACTCAGAATTTCGTTAAAATGCACACGGGCAGACCTTCAAAGTGGAGCCAAATTCGAAAAAACATATTTCTAAATTACTTTAACTTGGAATAACCAAATTTGTTTATTTAGGTTTATTATTGGTCTTCTTTGCCTATGAGTTCAAGTAAATTGAAACACTACAAGGGGTTCATTGAGGCGAGTCGCCTATAAATTTATATAAAACTTTTTCTACTGATCGAATTTAAAATTTAAAAAATGACAACCTGCGCAGAATTTAATTTAGAACTTTTTTACCCTTGTTAGTCTAGTCCTTGTTGTTTTACCCCGGTCAATGGTCGCACGGTTTAAGGCGTCAGTACTTGAATTGAGGTGACTAGATCCGTGTTGGTTCGCGCCCAGCTGCCAGTAGACCGTATATAAGCTATATTCGTGGAGAGGATTGGCACCCTCTCTGCGGGTATGGTAGAGTGGAAGAATGTTGGCTTGGGTCAATGTGAGAGATTGATACCGGTTGATATTTGACTACCCCCTAATTAATGAGGTTTTCCAAGTTTCCCTCATTCCGGCACTGAATAGTGGTTAAGGCCTACCAACGTAAGTCGTTCCTGGGCTTAAATGCGGCCGGCTTAATAATAATATGCCGCCCCCTCTCCCGCACAAGTCTCCGACTTCTGGGCTAATCCCTGTGATTAGAATGAGGGGTAGAGAAATTATCATTAAATTTTAAAAAAGGTTTCAAGAAAAAATGCATTAATTAAAGCAAAATTTTTGAGGGATTCCATTCCAAAAGTCGCCTTATCCACTTTTCCGCAAAAATAAGATAGTGCTGTATATGGCATCTGTTACCATCTACCTATGCGCTAAGCCCTTTGAAACTTATCAAAACTCGTTATATCCTATCTTAGAACCATATAAAAATTGACGCATCATTCCATAACTTGCCTTATTATTCCAAAACTCGCCTTATCTTGACGACCAATAAATGCTTAGAATTTAAATCACATGGCTGACAAGCTGATAGACGTAACTATTATTATCGTCATAACCACAGTAGAAGTCTTAAAACACATTTTTGAACTAGTGTGTAAAATCAAACAGGTCTCCCAATGCAGACCATGAAGTACAGTTTCCATCAATCCTTCAAAGGTGGCAGGAGCATTACATAGGCCAAATGGCATTACATTGAACTGCCACAATCCATTTCCGGTAGTGAACGCTGTCTTTTCCTTGTCTTCTGGGCTGACCTCGACTTGCCAATATCCACTCTTTAAATCCAAAGTAGAAAACCATTGCACATCAGCCAAGGTGTCCAGAGTATCGTCAATCCTCGGTAATGGGTAACTGTATTTCTTGATGATGTCATTTAATTTTCTGTAGTCCACACAAAATCGGGTGGAGCCGTCTTTCTTCTTGACCAGGACTACAGGAGAAGCCCAAAGACTCTGAGATGGCTCTATGGTACCTTGGTTTTGCATCTCAATTAACATCTTGTTAACTTCTTCTCGCTTGGCTAGTGGAAGTCCTCGTGGTGCCTGCTTTATAGGAGACGATGAACCAGTATCGATTCGATGCTTCACTACATTGGTTCTCCCAAAGTCGCCTGGTTTAAGTGCAAAAACATCTTCATTTTCACTTAGCAGCTCTTCCAGTTGTTTCCACCTCCATATCTGTTAATCTTTCCTTGGCGCTATCCACGATGTCCCTTAGACATTCTGGTAGACTGGTCTTATTTGGTTTCTTCTCCGTTTCGTTGATTTCTTTGAGTGTTCTGGCAATGGTAACAGGTTCACAGACTCCTACTTCAGTTCCCTTTGTAATTTTCTGTGGAAAGGTTTTTAGGTTAACTACCCGTACCATTGTCGTTTTCTCAGGTTTAATCAGGGTACGTCCGGTGACTACAGACTTACTGAACAAATCTGGATTACTGGGCTCCACCACTCCTACACTGTAAGACATTTCCCCATCCATAACTGTGGCAATCAAGGCAAGTAGTACCACATCTTCTTTAATAACGAGTTTTCCTCACCCATTATCCGCAGCGTGCCAGCATTCAAATCCCCCCTTTGCTCGTAGTAAGTCTAGTCCGAGTATGACATTGTCCGATATATCTGCTACCAAGGCTCTGTGTTTGAATTTGACGTCTCCTAATTCTATTTCAAGCTCGCATTCCCCCTTGACTGGCAATTGTTGTCCATTGGCTGTTGTGAGGACATAAAGTTTGACAAGGTTGTTAAACGCCAAGCATGAATAATATCCGGCCGTACAATAGTTCTTGTTGCTCCAGTGTCGATTACCATAGGGAACATACGACCAAAAATAATGCCTTCTACTAGCAAGGCGTCAGAGTCCTGAAGACGTAATAACGTAACTTCTTCTCGTGAGACATGGTAGGAGGACGCAGCCGGCTTTTGCCCCGTCAAGCCGGCTGACTCTAGTTTTCCTGTGCAGCTGCCGCTTGGGAGTTGCGCTTTTGCTGATCCGCGACTGGGGCCTTACACTGTCTCTTTAGATGTCCTGTCTGTCCACAGTTCCAATATTTAAGAAGGCGATCCCTTCGACTATCAAATTGTTCTTTCTTTGGTCTGGTAGCTGGGCTGAGTTTATCAATGACCTCCTTCAATGTTTTGAATATGTCTCCATTTCCCATATTATCGCTGTTATCACTGATGGCACGAACTTTAACATGTCTACCAGATGCCATCTTGGCTGCCTCGAATTCCAGTGCATGCGTCGTTCAACGTTTTAGGCCTAGCGAGTCGTAGTGCCTGCTGGGTTTCGCAATCTCTTAGGCCGTCGGTAAAAACTTGGATGGAGAGCTGGTCGAATTCGGACGGGGCTGTCGGATAAGCCCATCGAACCAATCGTGCAACATCGGTTTCAAAATATTATATATTTTCTCCACTCTGTTGGTGACGATTTTTCAATTGTGGCTGCAGGTGCTTATCCCCATATCTCATTTCCATATGCTGTTTTAGAATGTCGTAGTTATTCTGATGCCCAGCAGGAATTCCTTGTAAGACGTCAAGAGCTTCCCCTCGTAGAGCAACTATTAGAGCAGTAGCCTTTTCACAATCAGACCATTCGTTTGCTGCAGCTGCTGCTTCAAACTGACGCAGATATATATTCCAGGAGGCCTTGCCGTCGAATTCTGTAGGCTTCGTTTTCTGAGTTCAGATAACAGGTCCTTCTGATTTGATTACGCCCTCATTTGTTATCTTGTCTAGCTTATGTCGAAGCTCTTCGCAGGTTTCTCTAACCAAGTTTATTTCTTCGTTCATTTCCTTTTTTGTGCTAACAGTTTATCTTCTACTTGTGTCACTTTATGTGACTGCTTCTCAAGTTTTTCTTCTAGTGTATTCTCCAATTTTTCTAACTTTATCTGCATTTCTTTCGTCTGATTTTCCATTTTACGCCCTTGCTCTTCTAATTTCTCTTGCATTGTCCGTCCCTGTTCTTCTAATTTCTTTTGCATCGTCTGTCCCTGTTCTTCTAATTTCTTTTCCAATTTATCCTGCATCGTTTGGGACTGCTCCTCGATTTTATGCCCTTGTTCCTCAAATTTTTCTTGCATTGTTTTCGTCTGGTCTTCCATTTTATGTCCTTGTTCTTCTAGTTTCTTTTGCATTGTCTGTCCTTGTTCTTTTAATTTATTTTGCATTGTTTGTCCCTGTTCTTCTAATTTCTCTTGCATCGTCTTCGTCTGGTCTTCTGTTTTATGCCCTTGTTCTTCCAACTTTTCCTGCATCATATGTCCCTATTCTTGCATCGTTTGCATCATTTCTAACAGTTTCGCCAGTTGTGCATCCATATTGACTTGGCTTCTAGTTATAGGCATTCACTCTATTTTTTTTGGAAAGTTCTAGAATGTTCGAGATTGTCCGTCGCAGATACCACCGTTCACTTCTTTGAGTCACGACGAGTGCGGTGATGTGTCACACTTGGGTCTTTATTCCACTCACGTACAGGGTTCCAGAAAGTTCTTCAAACTTTGTGGGCGTGGGTTCGAATCCCACTTCTGATGTCAAATTGTCACGGGTTTCCTACCCGTCTTTTATTACTGCCAGAGAAACAATCCGTTAATTAATCACTTATCTTTATTAACTACTCTGTACACAGCTGAATACTAATTACAGCTCAACTAAACACTATTTCACTTTTAATCCCTATCTAAATCGCTCTAAACACTCCAATTCAAGACTGTAATGCAAGACTAACTGACTCGGCCGTTTATTCTTCTTTTATAGACCAAACGAATATTCCAGATATTTTCTAGTCTCTCTAGACCCATTTCCCGAACGACTCGAACGCTTCTCGTCGATTCTACATGTTTCCAGTTGCATCTCGATACCCGGCATTACTTGTTTGTTTACCAGAATTGCGTAGGGGCAATCGGGGCAATCTCGCGTTTTGCGATACCGCAGTCGTCGAATTGGGTGCGAGCGGGGCAAATTCCGTAACACTACTAAACGATTATCGCGATAAACTGGATTATCAAGAACTTCTGTATACTGAATTCTTAAACGCAATATACTACATCCATATCAAATTCAAAAAGTGCAAGAGCTATTGCCTCATATTTGGATTGACGAGTGACCTTTTCCGAGTTTATCTTGCATCAGGATATTAATTTTCACAAGGAAATTATTTTCACTGATGAGGCTTGTTTCACTCATAGGGGAATTACAGATGTTAACAACTTTCATGAATATTCCGTTGTTAACACCTATGCAATACCTAACTCGTAAACATTTTCAATGTGAATTTGAGATAAATATTTGAGCTGGTGTTATTGATCGTTATTTGACTGGGTCAATTATTTTGCCAAATTGATTACATGGTGAAAGTTATTTGAAAGTTCTGCAAATTACTTTCCTTGATTTAATCGAAGATTTACTATTTATATTTTATACTATATCAACTTAGACTAGGGTTTAGGTTTATGTATGAGGACACCGCCTCATTTTAGTGCTACTGTTAGAGACTTTTTGAATTTTAAGTTTCTAAATAAATGGTTAGGATGAGGAAATAATTGTCCTCAAAATTGGCCACCACGATCACAAGCTCTTGTGAAGAGAGAAGTTTCTCCCACCATTTGCAACTGGATATCAAACATGCTCACTAAGAGAGCTATACAAATCAGTGTGGCGGATGTCTCCATGAGAGGAATTGTGGCAGTGCTGTTCTATCATCACTGCTATGGAACTTGGTCCTGGACAGTCTCTTATGCCGCTTCAACATAGAAATTGGCATCTATACCATCGCTTATGCCGATGATCTCACTATGCTGATTAGTGGAAAGTTCAAGGCAATCCTTTGTCAAAGAATGCAAGCGGCCCTAAGAACAATCGAAAAGTGGTGTGAGTATCATGTACTGTCTATCTACAGAAAACGCAGGACAGAAAATGTTGTCTGCCCAAGGAAGAGGAAAATGGGGCCAATACTCTCTTAAACACTAGGATAATCTATCATCAGATGTGAAATACCTTGGAGTTATACTTGATGCAAAACTAACATGGAATCTTCATTTGGAGAGAAGACTAAAAAAGGCATACATATCCTATAAGCAGTGTCGCAGACTGTTGGTAAAACCTGAGAAATGAAACCGAATGTAATCATGTGTGAAAAAACTCTTCAATAAGTTTCAAAGAGTCCTACAATATCTAAGGCATTATCTGTAACAAACTCTGAAAACAAATCAAATCCCGCAAATATTGACCTAATATTGAAACGTGAAAAATTTAAATAAGAATTACACGGTATAATGTAATAATACAAAAAATTACATAATATAAACTAATAAGAAAGCAAACAATTAATGTAATGTTACCACTATATTAAAAAGTCAATATATGCAAAAAAGTCAAGAATTATTAGATGATCAAATATACTACACTAAACTAAACCGAGATCCAACAGGCACTTTACAAAATAAAGCAAATAACTTTGTCTTTTTACAATTCCTGTGCACCTCGTATTTATACACTACTTAAAATCAATATACCTGAGCTTGCGATGGGTCCTAATATTTCTTCAGTTATTTTAACTAAATCATCTTAGAATACAGACAATGACTTTTATGTTAAAGATTCATTGACATTTAGTGCTTCTATTAATGACTGTCAACTCGTCTTTCAAAACTCAATTTCAGTGTATCGTTCGTTACACGATATGTAGATGACTTAATCTTAGCGTTACCAACAAACAGCATCGATGACATTCTAAACGTTTTCAATAACTAAGACAACGATATTCAGTTCAGTTAAACGTGAACAAAATGGCTACATTGCCTAAACTAAATGATACAGCCTAAAACCCATGAGATATCTTAATTTCCACTCTTGCCATCGTAGCAAAATGAAAGCAAACAGTACAAAATCTGCCATGATTTAAAATCCATAAAACACTGATTTTTTCCATCTGTAAAATGCTGTTTCTATATGAGATACGACAAAATGTTATTAAGAAAAGTTTCTCAGAATGAAAAACTGAGTACGTGTCCAAATTTCGCTCGTTTCCCAGATTTTTTTCGTAAATGAAGTTCATTTTACGTGAAATACAATAAAATGTAATTGTTTTTCCGAAAAAAATCAAACTAGGCCTAGGACATTGAATTGTTTCATACATACTCAGTTTCTCTTTCTGCAAAATTTTTCTTAATAACATTTTGTCGTATCTCATATCAAAACAACACTTTACTGGTGAAAAAAATCAGTTGTTTCCAAATTACTCATACTTATTAGATTTTATGGATTTGCAACCATTGCAGATTTTATTTCTTAAACAGGCAGAGCTGAATCTCAAAAAGTTATTTTTCAGCACCAACATTTGTTGTCATTTTTTTACACTCATTTAAAACTATATTTTGGAAAAACCAGATCAGAGTACTCGTCGATTAAGTGTGGCAACAGGGATAAATGAATCGCCTATCTGGACAATGGAGTCATTTAGCTTTTGTTTCATTACATTTTCCGATAGATTGTGTCATTTTAATGCAAACTGAAAATAATTATAATTATCTGAAGCCTTTAAAATAATTTGAGGACATGGGTGTTGCATAAACCGCTGTATGACGTCACTGTCTCCTGTAGCATGCCCGGTTGTGTTCGGTACCATTTACTTGCTTTTAAAATATAGAGGCCCTCGGTGTCAATAGAATTAGTTTTTACTTCAATTATAAAAAATTCAAATTTATACTATTAGAGACACTAAAAGAAAACAGTCAAAATTTAGATACTGTGCTACACTCAAATGTCCCAGTACAACAATAAAATGCCCAGATAAATTATTTATTAAGTTATCCCGGAATTCCAAAACTTGTGACAGAAAGCAATGAAGCGCGATATATCTCTTGATTCCAAAACAAATAAATATGTGTTGTATAATATATATAAAGGCAATTTAACAGTAATTCTTAGGTACATACATATACCTTTAAAACGAAACTACCTACTATGTATTAAGTATCTTATTAGTCTCTAATATCTATATAGTTTATAGAATGCTTAATGTTTGGTTTTACATGGTTTCCCAATAAAAGAAATCAAATTAGTAAATTCGATTAAAACTATTGAAATATGTAATTTGAATGATAAAATTTATAAACTAAATATCAGTCTACTTAATTATTTTTTCAGTTATTGTGTAAAATTGGAATTTTCTCTTAGTTAGAAGATTTGCATATTTCTCTTTTATTTTGAACATAAACCACTGCATTGTCTTTAATTTTTTTGTGACAATCTGAAATAGAATATTTTTTTAGATATTTTAGGTTTTTATATAAAATTCTAAATATTTATCTTAAACAGAATAATTTTTTAGACATTTTCATATAAAATTGTAAATATTTAAAGTTATAAAGAATAGATTTGAAATTTTGTTGACACATCCTGTATAAGTAAAACCGAGGGGTTTCGCGATCGGCAGTGGTGTACAAAATAGCAGCAGTGAATACGGCAGTTAAGGCACTGCTGTCAGCAATATTTGCATTGATTAGGTAGTTGAAGGTATTGAATAGGTAGTAAACGGCAGTGGACGGTATTGTCGGCAGTGCTTTAGGCAGTTACAGGAGTGGCACCGTAATTGTTGGAAATGATCGCAGTTTTGCGGCAGTAAACTAGTAAATAATGGCACTGATATACAGTGCTTTCGAAAAGTAACAAATAAATTCATTATTTTTGAAATTGAGAAGTTTTCGAAAAAATCCTCTGGCACGTCGATTTTGTTTTTAAAACGGCACTTTTTGGCATACGACCCACACTCGAATCCACATTTGTGACGTCATCGTTGTTCGAGATATGACGTCCTCAACAATTTTTTAAATAACAATCCCAAATTTTGATTATGCCATTTGAAAGAGCGTGTCATTCTACATACATACATCATGAAAAATTATGGTGTTACATAACAAAAATTTAAAGAAAATAATGCTTGAAGATTTTAAAATTTAATTTTCACAATACTGTGCACCTCCCTATTATGCAACACCTGTCCGTGCTTATTTAGATGAGCTGTTCCCGAATTGTTGGATAGGGAGAAGGGGACCGATTGAGCGGCCAGCCAGATCGCCTGATTTGACACACCTAGATTATTTCTTGTGGGGATACTTAAAAAGCAAAGTATACGTTACTAGACCGGTTAATTTAGAATATTTGAAAGCAAGAATTTGTCACGAGATACATCGTATATCTCCTATATTATGAAGTTATTGATAATGTTCAAAAAGAATTTATTAATCGTCTTGGCTACTGTCAGGCAGCCAACGGCGCACAATTTGAACATTTAATTTAGTCGATTTTTTACATAATCATTATCATTTTCAGTATTGTGAAAATTAAATATTAAAATCTTTAAACATTATTTTCTTGAAATTTTTGTTATGTAACACCATAATTTTTCATGACGTATGTATGTAGAATGACACGCTCTTTCAAATGACTTGATCAAAGTTTTGGGTTGCTATTTCAAAAAATTGTCAATGATGTCATATCTCGAACAATGATGACGTCACAAATGTGGGTCCGAGTGTGAGTCGTATGTCAAAAAGTGCCTTTTTTAAAAACAAAATATCAGGGGATTTTTTCGAAAACTTGTAAATTTAAAAAAAAAATGGATTTATTTGTTACTTTTTGAAAGAAATGTATAAATATAAGTAGTGAAGAAAGTGATTCAATCAAAAGAGAGCAACGTTTGCTATACAACCGAAGAGATCGAAAAATTTATCTAAATCTTAGTAAATTAAGTAAAGAGGTAAGCGTAGCTAGTAATAATATTTCGACAGTTCGCCAGCAGATACATGTCTGTCTGTTTCCCAAGTGCATAAGTCGGGTAAGCCTGGGCTGGCCGACGAACTGTAGGTACAGTATTTTGCATATTTGGCACATAAAAATTACAAAGCATGTCGACCCAAACCTTTAAGGGGTGATTAAGTATTCTACATTATACATAATAATATCAAATGTTCAATATTATCTCGCGCCAAAATTACCATTACATTAAATTTAGATAAAATATGTTACGTAAGGCACACGATAAAGTAAATAAATCGATTTGACTAAAATGTCATAGTATTTAAAAGCATTCTGGATAATTATTTACATTAGTGCAAACCCCCCAATCTTAATAAAAAAATTCCTACCCCCACATTTTCGAGGGTGCTGAACACGAATATAAAATTAATTTTGTGCCGTCTACTCTAGTTTAGTAGTTAGTAAAACACCCGAGTCAGAAGATGGCCAAGTCAATTAAAAAAAAAATGTATATGTGAGAACAAAGTGAGAATCATCAAACTCAAGGCAGTGGTGACCAACATTAACAGAATTATGGTCGACACTGCTGGCATTGGTGTAATGACGCTAATTTTTAAAGAGCACTGCCTAACAGTATACAAATTTTTAATACGTGAAACACCCCTCGAGTAAAACTTAAGTAACTCAAAAATTCTAGCTAATAGGTATATAACAAAACAAATGTTTTGGTTTGTTGTAAGTACCTACATAAAACTTTTTAGAAACCAAAATTAAAGTATTAATTTTGTAATATAATAAATAGATATTTTGTAGCTACTTAAATACATATCTACATTATTTGAAAAAACTAGCTATTATTAACGATTTCATTTCAACATACCATTACATTTTTAAATTTACCATTGGTAAATTAGACAAATCTTCTTTTATATAGTCACGTTCATATATTGTGAATTTTAAAAGTAGTATGAGCTTCTGCTAATCTGCTTTAATTTGATGACAGTGATGTCACACCTTGCAATTGGGGGAAAGCTCTTAATTCTTCAAATATTTCATATATAATATCGGATAATATCGGATTAACTTCAAATTTTCAGTGTTGACCATACATGATGTTTACTTCCCTCAAGGCAAGGAAATAAATTCCAAAGTCTAAGGTGTGTATTTTGTTTATCAACAAAATATACAACCAGAGCTGGGCAAATTACTTTCAAAAAGTAATTAATTACCAATTATCATTACTTAAAAAAAAGTCATTAATTTCTCAGGAATTTAACTACTTTAAAATAAAAGTAATTCAATTACTAATTACTTGGGTAATTGGTAACTGAAAAAGTTACTGTATCGATTACTTTGCTAAAAATGTTGAGCACACGAGGACTTAAATCTTTGAGAAATATTGAAAAGTACAAATAATGAATAAGCAGGAGACAGTAATACAATTTATTAACAAAAAAACTTACATATTAAATATATTTACCCTATATAAAAACACCAGTTGTTCAAACAATTCATCTGTAAGAGCATTACGTCGTGGAGAATTTATGTATGTCACGAAAGAAAAGTCTTTCGACGGATGCCGATGATAGACTTGTATTATATTTAATGAAAAATTTCTTTTATCGATTGATAATCATTTAGCATATCTATCTCTCCTGTCTTCTAGGAATTTGAGAAGTTCTAGTTTAATATTACTTTTCAATAAGTCCTCAAATCTGTTATTCTGGACAATGTCTCCTTCATTTAACAAGGAATCTTCTTTAAAATAAAAAAAGTCGTTAACTGGAGAGCTATTCTGGTCGAGAGATTGATCCTATTTACTATCTCTGAATCAAATAATGAGATTTAATTGTCTAGGACTAGTTTTATTATTATTTTGGTGTTTGCGGTGGGTTCAGTTTCTTTGAACACGTTTACCCAACGTAGCTTGACATTAGGCAGAACAGTAGCGGCAATGACAGCATCTTGCGAGTCTTTATTAATGGTATAAAACTTATATTTATATATATTTTTCTTAGACCGTTAATTTTGAAAGTACTTTCGTGTAGAAAATTACAATTATTTAACAAAAAAATTTTTAATTACCAATTACTGGTTTTACAAAAGTAATTCAATTACAATTACTTTTACTATAAATGTAATTTAATTAGTAATTAAATTACTGAGTAATTAATTATTGCCCAGCTCTGTATACAACTACACTGTGAATCATCCCAATCATCATTTATCATTCCAATAATATGGTACAATAGCTCAGATTAGTCCATATCGTTTTTTTATTGCACATGGGGGTAGGGGAGGTAAATCTCAATCGTTCAGCAAATAAAATCGGAGCGGTCTGACGTTCATCAAAATGGTCCAGAGTTTTAGATCGAGCAAAGCGATTGAATTTAATTTTTTGTCAACTGTCTGAATTTAGAGTGTGTCGGTCTGACAGTTTCATGCATAGATATTTTATTTTTTATTTATAAAAAAAGGGTATTTTTGAAAGTGATCGATAGCGAACAAGATAAAACGTATATATTGAATATCGGTAAGGAAGAATATAATGAAGTTGTTGAAAAAGGCAGTAAGAACAACATAATTTGTATCTAGATTGGCCCTGTTTGCTTCGCAACTTCGCACAAATTTTGGAAATGGTTTCCAATCGTCCGACGCACTCGCTTTGCACTTATAATAAGTTATAACGTTATCATTGCTTATTTTTCCAAAGGCATTTCTGCATGTCCAACCTTTGGGATTCCGTTCTTTACCACAGTATTTAATTTTCTTACAAGTCTTCAAATTTAGCAGGGACATTCTAAAATGTTTTTTAAATTGTTTGTCATTAAAATTCGGTACTGTCTCCTCAAGAAAATTTCCAATTTTTTCTGCTGTACTTATATCGTAGTCGTACTCATCACCATCTTCAAAAATAATTTGGTGTCCCTGCACCACAGCTGTTAATGCAGCTTCCAACATATTTAAATTTCGTAAAAAGTTAGAATAATAAATTATTTCACAAATAAATGACATAAACACGAAATGATATGCATATCATATGAAAAGTGAGGATAATTAATTACTGATAAGTCTGTTTGATCTGTAGTCACGTGACAAAAATCCACTCGCATCTGGGAGCATATTGCCGAACGCAACTATAATCAATTGCCATGTATTGATCTTTAGCCAACATAGGACAACTTTTTTGGAAGACAGCCCAGCAATTCAAAATATTCGTTACTTTTCTGTACCACATTTAAGCAATCTTTACAATTAAAAAATGTTTATCAGGACATGATGGTGTCAAATTAGCGTTCATGAAATTAAAATATAAAGATCCAAAACTATACTGTTTAGTTTATTGCATCCCTTGCATGGACTGTGAATTGAAATATATAAGGCAAATAGGTCAAATAGAATTACTGCACACAAACGTGACATAAGACTGGATAAACACAAATGTGTGCTTCCTAATTATTGTTTATCTTGTAGCCATAATATTAATTAAAATAACAATATTTGACACCATCATGGTGTCAAATTAGCGTTCATAAAATTAAAATATAAAAATCCAAAACTATACTGTTTAGTTTATTGCATCCCTTGCATGGACTGTGAATTGAAATATATATGGCAAATAGGTCAAATAGAATTACTGCACACAAAAGTGACATAAGACTGGATAAACACAAATGTGTGCTTGCTAATTATTGTTTATCTTGTAGCCATAATATTAATTAAAATAACAATATTGGATTTAAAAACAAATCATAAAAACTCAAATTCTTACAGGTGTCACATTTCAAGGGAAATAAATGCAATGAACGCAATGTCAGTAACCTATCATCACCCTGAACTTAATGGAGGGCCAGATATGATTTTTATAATTTGTTATATTTATAGTACTTGACTAGTAGTATAGTCGACTTCCAAAATTGTAGAGAGTGACTAATGTTATAAATCTGCTTACAATTTATAGCAGTCAACACAAAGAAATATACATGCAGCCCGTATATTTTTCCTACAAAAGTGTGTGCAGCATATCTCTGAGAGTATACCCGATTACACAGCTTCTGCTACGCATGCAGTTAGTACACGTTAGTACGCATGCGCTGCTGTTTTTGATTGGCTGCGATGAATTGTCAGATCCAACTGTTTCATTTCCAACGCTATCATGGGCGGGTATATCGTTCGGGCGGACAAAATTACGGGTACTATCGTTTGCAATAATAATGAAACTCATTAAAATTAATTTTGCGATTTCTTTAGAACTGCTGATGTATTTGTAATGAAATCTACTTCACATTTTTAATATTAGTTATTAGTTGTTCCACTCACCGACAGAGATTTAATGAAATTTCTACTCAGAACTTCCAGAAGTTCAAAAACTGTTTTAAGAGAGTGTCATTGTTATTGCAAACGATTGTACATCTTTTCGTTAATTTAATTATGAATGTATTTAATTTTATTAGTGATTTGATCGAAATGAGGAATATCGGATGATGACATGTATGAAGAGTTTAGAGCGCGAGGTCAAAATATGACTGATGTTGAAATATGTATTTCATTAACAAAATTGTACGTGAATAGCATATGTGTGCAAATAAAAAAGTGGTAAAGAAGTACAACTGTGAAACCGAAACTGATAGAAATTCGTGGAAGGAAGATTGTATTTTTAAAATAACTTCCAAAAAAAAATTCTATTGCTATATCTTACAAAATGAAATTTAGTCCGTATAAATAAAATCGAAGAGTATACTGATAGAAAGGACGAAATAGTGATATGGCAAGGAAACTATTTAAAATAAATATTAAAATATAAAAATCTGGATCGAAGAATATATTAAATTTTGATGAAACATGGGCGTATGAAGGTCATACGGAAAGCGGTACGATATGAATAATAAGTGTTAATGTGTGACCGTTACAGTGACAGTGCTAGTAACCAATAGTAAATAGTGTGCATGTATTCTAAAGCCTTTTGTCCTTTTTAATACGGAATTCGCAAATATTTGCGCTATTTATTTAATGGTGAAACAATCTCTATTTGTAACAAATTATCTATCATTTTCATCATTAAACTGCCATGGTAGATTATCAGAAACTCAAAACAAATTTATTAACACTACATAATAATGAAAGGGGCAATAATATTTGTAGTGTTTGAAGTGTGATATCCGCGGAGTGCGCATCAGGTGTAAGTGGGTGGTGGTGGGCAATCGCCTTCCAAAAGGACGGCATTCTAATTTGTAGATAGGATGGCACAGGTGTCACATTTAAAGTAAATTGTTAATGTGCTAGGTTTAGCCGACGTCAACTTATTTTTGATAATTTTGTGTGCTTTAACTCTTCTCAAGTGGCACGCTTAGGTAATCATACCACAGGTATCTTCCGTACTCATCTCTGTGTTGTGAATTAGTCACTCTCTATTATTTTCGACCTTGAGTAATTGATAATATAAGACAAAAACCTCTTCTATTCTTATTATTTTTATTATCTAACACCTTGAAATTGGTAAAAACTGTTATATCACTCTTTCTACTCTAAAAATAATGGATGTTATGTAATGCAATTTTTTTTGTCATATTTGTATTTTTATATCTGATCGCATTCAAATTTAGTACGCCTATGAAATGTTGCTCCCTGCACGCTTCGCTGTCGCGCTAGTCTACAAGCTAGCAATTAGTCACTCTACAAATTCAACCACTGACCATAGTAGAATTAATTTAAAATTTAAATGTTCTGAGCTTTATGTAACTACATACAATAAATTGTAAACAATACAAAGCTTTTTATTGGTTAGTTGACAATGACATTTATACAGCTACAAATTTATGATTGCTGCACCTAGATTTTGTGATAAATATTATTTAAAATTTAAATAAAAAAGTACAAGTAATTTTATGTCTCTGATATTCACTGATCCAATATTATTCAAGAATTGCTTATAACAATCTCCGAGACAATTTAAAAAAAAATGGAAAATATAATTTCATATTGTGTAATTATTATTTTTTAGTAACGTTTTTTATGCAAATCTGACTTTTCTATTTATTCCTTCTAGGAAATAGATAGAATATTATCAGAAATAATGAGATTGTCGGTTCAAGTTTCACGATGGACAGTTTGTTTCATTCATGTTTAATTCATGTTCATGTTTATCATTTGTACATGTATAATTTGTTATATCCATGCCATTAAAAAAATTTCATTTCTTATTATTTTAATTTTCACAATAAAATTAAAAATAATGCCATTATTTTTGTGTTTCTTTTCCTCTCGTTTTTCTCTAATCAAAATATGAAAATATTTGGTCTCCTGCCCACCTTCTACCTTATTACGAACAGATTATTTATAGTGAGGGGTATGAACAACGACAGGCGATCAAAAATAAATTCAAGAGGAAGCAAAATAACATAAACTAGGAATAAGAAATAAACTAGTAAAATAAATGCCATAGTGTCTGAAATTGACACCAATGCATTGTCGGAGGCAACGTCCAAAAAAAGTACCACATACACTAGTTTTGATTGCGAAAGCAAAAGTGATTCAAAAACGAAGATGAAATTCCCAGTTTTAATGAAAAAACTATGGAATTAATAAAAGAAAAACCTAAGCCAAATAATTAAACATCTGAAAGTCAATGTAAAACAAAATTTTTGCACCAAGATTGGGCCAATAATAATTAAACATCTGAAAGTCAATGTAAAACAAAATTTTTGCACCAAGATTGGGACAAAAACAAGATGAAATAGCTGTAACCACCGTACATAAAACCCCCAAAATTCTCGCTACTATTAAACAAAAGCAAGTGGGCAAAGTGACCAGTTCAGAAAGAGGCCTTTTGTGCGAGTTGCAATTTGTGCCAATGGGCAATATATTCCAACGTTCTTTGTATTTTCCAGAAAGAACTTTAAGCCTCATATGATAAACGGTGGACCACCTGCTTCAAAAGGAACTGCCCATTCAAGTGACGCTACAGACTATGCGTGAATTCACGATTCACGAGGTAAGGAATTTGTGCATTGTGTGTAGGGTTTTTATGAATGGATTTTTAACGAACAAGACCCTACACACTATGCACAAATTCCATATGAATCACACATCGTGATTCACAAATTCACGCATAGTCTATAGCGAGCATTACAGACAATGTCCTTATTTGTGGGACCCAATTCTTGTAAAAATAGAAATGTAAGAAAATATGCTTATAAAAAGATCACAAGAAACGTAAATAGTGATTACTTTAATTCTTCTGAGGTCAAAGCTAAAATATATTCTATAAGGAATTAAATAAAATTTAGAAAGCAAAAAGGTTGTAAACGCGCCTTCAACCATTCAGTAATGCATATTCAGTAGTGGCGTTAGGTAGGGAGCGGTTGGGCGACCACCCAGGCCGCATATTCTAACTTGGTACACTCTCGACAGTAGCTGAGCAGCTGAATTACAAAAAAATTTGGAAAGTCAAAAGTGAACAACTACAACAAAAATTTCTTTTTTCTGTTTTCATTTAGTCATATTTATATAATCTTTTTTATAAATATAATAACAATACTTAATAAATAAATAGCAGCGGATTGGCATTACACGAGTAAGCTACCCTCTAGTTTACTTTACTTGTTACAAAAATCATAATTCCGAATTTACCGATTAGAGCCAAAGGAACATATGTAAAAGCTTGGAATTAGTGAAAATCCCGTACATGAACAGACCTTATTATTTCTCTTTTTTGCATTGTTTTGCATTTGAACTGTAATAATTTTCAATATTTACCCTTACCTTCCTCAAAGCATAATGCTCCAGCAAAAACTAGAGCTGTAATTTCTCCTAAGCTAAAACCAGCAGTGGCAACACAATTTGCTACTGCATAAGGTCTCTCTTCTTTGAGTTTCTCTATTGCTGCTAATGAACAAATCATTACTGCAGGTTGGCTGTACTTAGTCTGATCTAATGTTTCTTTTGGGCCTTCTGTGCATAATTTCAACAAATCATATCCCAATATATAATTAGAAATCTCAAATAAATCTTTAGCCATTGGAAATTTCATTAATTTGTTTGCCATTCCAACATACTGAGCTCCTTGGCCAGGGAATAATAAAATTGATGATTCTCGTTGATCATTATTTAAATTTTTAAAAGCATCTCCCTGCTTTCTCATAACTGCATTTCCTATATAAGGCAAAGTTGCCCATTGTTGATTTTGATATTTTGGATAAATATCCTGCAAAGAGGAAGAATTATTCAATACTTTCTTTAAAGGAGTATTATTACATCTGTTGCTTCCATACAATCTTGCTAAAAAATAAAAATGTCGTATAACACTGGGCATTTCTTCCTTTATGTTATGGGTTCTAGGTTTGTATTTTTTACATAATATACAAGTAAACTGAAAAATCATTTTAAATATTTCAGCTACACTTAAAATACCTATAATAACTTATAATAATTAATAACAAGAAACGTAGCTCAATTTCCCACTTTTGACAGGTCTGTGTTTTAGTATGGGAACGCGTTCCTAGTAGAGATGGGTTGTAATTTGCATATCTGTTATTTAATAACTGTTACCTGCTCAACAACGACAACGACTGTTATTATGTCTGTCCAAATAACAGGTATCAGTTGTCATCAGACAAGCAAGCAGTCACAGCCTCACTGGGAGGCAACTGCGTAGAGCATATTGTGAGTACGGGCCGCGATCTAACGGCCCAACCGTCTTTCGGAATATTCGTCACGGTAGAGTAACAAACAACCGTTCGCAGTCTATGGGGTTTTCAACAACGACGGTAACCGATAACAGTTCCAGTTCACAACAACGGCGATTAGAAAATAACGTAACCGTCCAACAGCAGATTACAAACGACGCTGTATTATGGATCGCAGTTTTTAGGGTTTTCGACATCGACTGCAACCGGTAACAGTTTATTGCAACAACGGCGTTTGGAAAATAATGTAACAGTGGATAAATACGTTGTGTTGTAATATAATAAACATGCATATGTAGGAAGTTATATGTTAATACCGGCAGACTAATTTTTTCACTTTATTTCAGTATATTGACATCTGTTTTATTTTAGTAAAACAATGAAATAAGAAAATTAGATAAGACTTGTATTAAATCAGTAGGCTTATTTAGATTTCTAAATTTGATTTATTTAAACAAAATATATATAAAATAGAACAATGCTGCTAATAGCCCGGTAACAAAAAATATTTATTTCTAATAAAAAATAAATAAAACATAACTCTGCATCAGTAAATAAAATAATTTGTAAACATAACAAATTGCTATTATTCTAAATAAATATTTATGCAGTCAACAATTCTCTTTTCACAGCATTATGATAACTATTCGGAATTTTGATTAATAAACATAATTTGTTTGACTTTATTAGAAGATATTCTATTTCGACGATCTGAGATTAACTGACCAGTTTTTGAGAAAATACGTTCACAGGGTACAGACGTAGCGACTGTACCAAATTTTAGCTTTACCAATTCGCTTAAATTAGGGAAATTATAAGAATAATCCCTCCACCAGTGTAAGGGGTTTTTTGTTCTATGTAAAAGAGATTCTTCTAAATAACGCTGTACTTCTATAATTGCTCGTGACGTCTTAGTTCCGGAAGGAGTAAATGCAGTAGCTTTTCTTTGAAACGAGTCCCATACTGAATGTTTTTGAGATGGTTTTGTCTCAGGCTCCGATTCCTGCGATGTACAGGTTGTTGCGGATAAAGTGGCTTGATCTCTTTCATCAATTAATGCTGTTAATGCATGGGTTTACAAGTGTTTTTGCTCTTTCTGCCGCGAACTCATTTGTGAAACCTGCTGTTTTAAACCTTGGGTCTAGTACTAATCAAAAGTGTTGAACTTGATTCAAGATTATTAAGACGAGCATTAATTCCTGTTAAAATGCGTTGGAGGACAACATTAGAATCTGCCTGGAATGTATTATTTTGAAGTAAATTCGTATATATATCCAGCAGACCGTCAACTATTATAATAACTGCTGATAACGAAACCTGTTTTTCAGCGCTCATATCTCTTGCTATAGATTCCATTGGTGCAAGTATTTCTATAAGATCTGTTACAATGGAAAATTCGTGATTAGACATCATAGGCCCGTCCTCTTTTCCCAAAGCTGCTAATGAAGCACGCACTTCTTCTTTCAATTCGTTAATCCTCTGTAACATAAAAACTAGAGTTCCGATTGTATTATTTTTTTTTGGTATTTTATTATTTTGACTTTGGTAAAAGTCTAATTTATTTTTTGCGACCGTACTTCGCTTAAAGTGCGACACAATGTTTGAGATCTTTGAAAGGATAGGCTCTACTGGAACTAAAGCGTCTTGAACGATTAAATTAATAGTGTGTGCTATACAACCTAAATGTTTCCAACGAAGATCTTCTGTTATAGCTTTTTTTATATTTTTAGCATTATCAGACACAGCTATTAAAATTTTTGTATCAACGTTCCATTCTGATGTAATTCGTCTTAGTTCATTTGCCAATTTTATACTCGTATTACTAACAGCTGATGAATCAACGTCCAGTATGATAGACTTTCAAAATTTTTATTTATAAAATGTATTGTTACGGCCGTATAAGATTCATTATTACACGAAGTCCAACAGTCTGTTGTAAGGGTGATGGATTTTGCGTCTTTAAGCATCTCCCTTACTATAACTTCGGTTTCCTCGTATTTGGTCGTTAATAAAGTATTAGTCAATATTTTTCTGCTTGATAAAATGTAGGATGGATTCATTGCGTGTGAGTATTCACGAAATCCGATATCGTCTACAATGGAAAATGGTTGAAAGTCTTTTGTGATTAATTTTAATATTTTCTCATCGATTATTTTTTTTTTGAGAAAATCCAATTTGTTTCGGTATCTTAAGTTTGGCTTGCTGTAAGTTTTTTTGTCTTTATTTCCTGTCTCGGATAGAACAGATGAACTCGTGCAGGAATCTGAAAGTTCATTATTACTATGTACTACATTGAAATCGGATGAAGTTGATGCTATTGGTGAGGGTGAGAGTAAAGCTTTTGATTGTGACCGACTCTGAGAACTGTTTTTTGGGATTTTAACTGATGGATGTTTTTTTTAAAATATGTTGCTTGAGATTACTTATTGACGATTTATACGATAATTTTTGTTTACAAAAGTTACAGGAAGCGATTACTTCAGTTTCAGGAGTAAAAAAACTCCATAATACGAATTTTTTTCCTTTCAGAAACTTTTCCATTATTCTGAATCAAGAAAAGAAACAAAAAAAATATGTAATCAAAATACATAACATCAAAATAATTTTACTTACAGTTCAGTAGGTTAGGTGTATCCATAATTAGTATCCAGCACTAATATAAAAACAATCGTATATAGTTAAAGTAAAATAAACTTTTATTTTAGTCTTACAGACGTAAATTTAAATTAATTCAGTAACAGAAACAAAATAACAAGAAGCAACAGGTCCGATTGCATTGATGAATCGCTAAATTATAATTCTAAAATTCCAACACTAGAGCCGTAGATAGTATGCAATAGATAGGCAGCAAGGGGGTAATGGGAATATTTGGGATTGCATAAGTTCAACTGCAACACGTACGGTCAGTTTTAGGGACCGTGGTCTACAAGACGGTGATGCATTTATCTGTTACTAATCTACTTAACAATCGCAGAAATATTCAGTCAATAGCAGTTATCTGTTATTTTTAACTGCGTCTGTTATTTGAAAATAACGGTTTCGCCCATCTCTAATTCCTAGGTGCGCTGATCGCTGATGCTGCTAGATTTAGAAGATTTTAATAAACAAACTGTAACTCCAACGTTTTATTCCTGTCGGTACAAATTAGTATTTTGCAGTACATCAGTACATTGATAGCTATTTTACGTACTTTGCAAAAGTTTATGCTTGATTTTTAAAATGTTCTGCTTATAGTTAGTAGTATTTTTTAATGTTGGCATGGTACCAGCGTCCTTTATTTATAATACAGCTTTGCAATGTTCGAAGATTCAGTCCAATAGAGATGGGCAAAGATTGAACGAGTCGTTCATTTGAACGACTCTTAAAAAAGAATCGTGCGAGTCAACTCCGTATTTGGCAAGCGTTTCGTTCAAATAAATCACCACGCACTATTTCGCGAAACCCGAAATGAATCGTGAATCGCCACTTGTCAGACGATTCGCGAGTCGCAAAATGAATCGTAGCATATCGATCGAGCTAATATTTAAGAAGCAACACTCGTTCAAATGAATCGCCACTTGTTAGACGATTTGCTGTCGCGAAATGAATCGTAGCGTATCGAGCCAATATTTGAGAAGCCACTCTCGTTGAAATGATTCGCCACTTGCCATGTGAAGATTCTTGAGCCGAGAAATGAATAGTAGTATGTATCGGTCCAATATTTGAGAAGCAACTCGTTCAAAGGAATCGCCATTTGCCACATGACATAAATTATTGGATTTTTAATTATTTCACACATCTCTTGTATTTATAATTTACAACAAATATTCGCTTAAAATGAATAGTAGTTATAAGATGGAATACGAGTTTGTTTATCTGATTTTTTACACATTTCTCAATATTTTGTAGTAAAATAATTATGATTAAGTAAGGATAGAATTTTATACTTTACAGAACGTTCCATTTAAATGTAAATATTAAGTTTTACGTACAGTTAGATATAAAATTAGAAATTTAATATTTCACTATTATTATACACTTATATTATGTGACATATGAAAACCAGTAAATAAATACAGAAATTGCATGGGTGAATAAGTCGCCGTCACCGATTTAAATTTTCCATTTCCAAATAATTGTATTATTATATTTTATATTATAATTATAGTATATTATTAATATTAGAGCATTAGAATTCGGGATTAAATTTCATCGTTCAAATGAACGAATCGAAAGAGTCGATTCATTTTCAGTGCTGCCAATGACATATTGTAAAAATATCCTCTGAACACATGCAAATTACACGAAATTACACGCACTTGAAGAATATTACACGATTAGGTACACCCCTGTTTTCAAAATTTAATTGTTTTAATTAATTTAAAAAATTTGAGAAAATTATTTTACATTATAACTTAAAGCTAATTTAATGACGCTTTTCAATAATATTTATTCAAATCGCAGCGGCCGTGCTTTGTCAAGGCAACGCGATGTAGCAGACGATGGTGTAGGCATAGGTCAAGAATTTTATAATAAATGTTGGACATTGGTAACCACACAGGTAGGCGACCAGATATGACACAACTACTCTGCAAATAATTTTAGCATTCCCTAAGAAATTACAACCCTTTAAAAGCAAGTTCTGAAATCAAGTTTCCATGTTTTTTTAGTGTCGAAACAACAGCTAAACTTATCATAAGAATGATAAAAAGCATTTCAATAAATCGGTAATAACGGTTGACAACTATAATGATAGGAACCTACTACAGAAAGTATCGTTTGCAAAATTTTATGGTTGAGATGCTGGCTTTTAATTCAATTTTATTTTTTTTGTATGCAAACTAGAAGATATTTAGTAATGTGTGTAGGTACATTTTTTTTTAAAGGACTATTCAGACATTTCAAAATCTTTGTGTGAAAGAGATGTATGAGGTGACAACGAGTGGAATAGGTCAGGAATCCATTGTTATTTTATTTACCGCAACTATTTTGGAATCACCCTGTATAAATCTTATGATCAAACCACAGTCAATAATGACAGAATACAGTATACATACAATCCTGATACAATCATAACATTCATAATTTTCTAAAATCCATTGATGCATAGATTAAAGATAAACCAAGTCGCGCAAACTCCACATGGTGGTTACAGTTACAATCACTGAATACTCTCACCGGCACAGAATTACCATCTAAGAAGAATTTGTGTTAAAATACTTAAAATATCCGTAATTACACACTTTTTGAGAGTGTTAAAATTTTACACACCTACTCTTGAAATTACACGTATTTCGTGTAATTACACACTGATTGGCAGCACTGTTCATTTTACCAAATTGAATCGTGTGAATCGATTCATCAAAAAGAATCGATCTAAGCCATGGAAAAAGATATAGAACGAGTTTAGACGTATGCGCATACTTTTTGGGTCATAGCCTGCTGGCAGCCATTTTTAGTCACAGTTCTGTGGATTGTTTACAAATAAAATTGCGTTCTGTGGTTTTATTTATTTACGTTTTGCTTATCTTCGTTTATAACCCTAGATAGTTTATTATAACTTTTGCATAATATAGTGTTTGTAGTTATTTTTAGTTTTCATTTACAGTTTATATATTATTTAACCATTATTGGTAATTATGTACTGTAGCGGAAACCTCTCAAAAATGCTTGAAATTTTGGCTACCCCCCTATTTTCGAGGTTTCTGAACACGAATCTGAAGTCAGATTTTCACGGTCGGACGTAGTTTTCGAGAGAAAAAAAATTAATTCTAACCTGACTACATTTCCGCCACGATCGAATGACCACAAACACACACAAGTCATTTTATACTATGACTTAGTACAAATATTTTAAGAGGAGATAGGGAAAAATAAGAATTAACGAAATCACCCTTCAAAAAAATTCCAAACTTATTTATAAAGCCAAAAAATTTTTTTTCGAAACTATATTAAATCCTTATTTATCGCCGTCACTGACCTTCTGTCAGCCACGAGGTTAGGTATATTCTGCCAAAGGCAAAGGTGTCAAACATAGTGACAGGTCAGCGTATTGACACGTGTATTAGTTTAAACCGCTTTGAAAGACAACAAAATCTTTACAAAATGTAGATTATTATTTAATGATTTAATGAGAAATACGGTACGGTAGCGCAGAGACAGCACCTACCTTACTAATATTTATTTCCAGGATTGATACTTGGAGAGATTTTAAGAATGTTGAATCATCTTCTGTTTTCTTACTTGTTTATTAAATTAAAACCTGCAAAGATTTTTGTACTTGCTGTGGACCTCTCCTTCCCTCGATCACTCTTTTTGTATAAATCGAGGTACCTACTTGGTTTGGCGGTCTTACTCAGGTCAATTACTTACGAGGGGAAAAGCACAAATAATAACAACAAAATACACGTAAATGTACATAAATACATAAAAACACTGTCACACGTTTACCGCCATGGCATAAAACAGCAGTTCGATGTGATTCAAAAAATATTCAGCATAATACTTTGTATATTCGGGAAACGTCTTTGACGCTGCTGCACGATAATATGCACTTGCCACACTCCCATAAATCACCACCTTATCCGTCATCTAGGCATTTGAATACGACAAGTTTGTAAATACACAGAAAATACGCGAAAAATAAAATTTGCGAAAAAGAAGTACTGAACCGTATACTTACATTGATTGAGGTATTCTATAATATAGCTCACCGTATATACAGGGTGTTTCAGTTTGATATGTCACAAACACGTGGGCATATATTGGGAATAAAAATAAGAATAAAAGTCTGGTAAACTTTTGTTCTAACTTCCTTCGTTATGAAGATACAGGGGGTTGAATTTTTTCTATAAATTAAAATTTTCTTTCATAACTTTTAAATGGATTAAGATATTGTTATCAAATTTGGGGTACTGTGTAAGCCGAGGATATTGCATTTGCTGCCAAAATATGGCTCTTTAAAATTAAGCAGTGGCGTAGATACAGGGTGAGTCTGTCACCTTGCGCAAAATAAATATGTGACGCCACTGGTTAAATTAAAAAAGTGATCATTTCATAATTTTACAATTCATTTCTAATAAAAATTTTCATTTCTTCGTGTCTCTCATAGTTTAGTCACAAATTGGATATTCATAGAAGTCTGTTATTCGACGACTGTGTTAACATGCGACAATGCTTCTGAATTCAGTATGCCGCGAAAACAAAATCCAATTTATTATGTAGTTTTGAATGTGACAGTTAATGTTTATGATAAATAACGTTTATGCAGTTTATGCTTTAATTGTTATAACAGTAAGTTTCAATTATACCGATTACTGCGGTTTTTCAACAATGGCGCAGGTTGCATTCACAAATGAAGAGTATGCAGATATGCATTTGATGTATAGTACAGCCTGGGGTAATGCTGTTGAAACTAGACGATTATACGCAGAAAACTTTCGTGGGAGAAGAATTCCTGAGTTGAGTTGACGCGCGTTTAAGGGAAAGAGGAATTCGTATAGCGGCTATTGAGAGACCGCGACCCCGACAACAAAATTTTGGAGATCAAATTCTTCAAATGGTGGAAAGGGAACTAATGACAAGCACCAAAAAAATTAGCTCTGGACTGGGCGTAAGTCATACAACGGTCTGGCGCACAATTCGTAATCAACAGCTGTATCCATTTCACTTTCAAAAGGTGCAAGCGTTGACTCCAGCAGATTATCTACCTCGACAACAATTTTGTCGCTGGCTGCTGAACCGTTGTGCAGAAGAGCCTAACTTTGTAGCACACATATTATTTACTGATGAAGCCAGTTTTGCAAGAGATGGCCACTGAACTCACATAACATGCATTACTGGGCTGACGAGAACCCTAATTGGACTGTCGCTGGTACGCATCAACAGCAGTTCTCGCAAAATATCTGGTGTGGAATTATTGACGATATTTTAATCGGACCACATGTTTTGCCTAAAAAGGACAAATAATGTGTTAAGTACTACTACTTACTTCTTCTTAAGATTATTGCAATAAGATATATAAATTATTACAGAAATTTTCAAAATTAAGCAAAATATCATATTAGTTATTGTAGGTAATATGTTCAATAGCAGTTAACAATCGAATAGCACAATTTTGCTCCACATGAACATTTAAATTTGTGGTCAAACTATGAGAGACACAAAAAAATGAAAGAGACCATTTTTATTAAAAATCAATTGTAAAATTATGAAATGATCCCTTTTCTTAATTTAACCAGTGGCGCCACATATTTATTTTGCCCAAAGTGACAGACTCACACTGTATCTACGCCACTGCTTATAATTAAGCTCTTTATAATTAAAGTGCCATATTTTGGCAGCAAATGCAATATCCTCGGCTTACACAGTATCCCAAATGTGATAACAATATCTTAATCCGTTTAAAAGTTTTGAAAGAAAATTCAACCCCATGTATCTTCATAACGAAGGAAGTAAGAACAAAAGTTTACCAGACTTTTATTCTTATTTTTATTTCCAAAATATGCTCACGTGTTTTTGACATATCAAACTGAAACACCCTGTATAATATTGTTATATCTACCCCGCGACACGTCTCCGACCCCTCGCCCATAAACGTATTTGTGTGAAGATATCCACACATTCCTATAACAAGAGAACGTATGTCGTAGCTAAGATGTAATTTGCGCCTGCGCGGTAGATACACATTTGAATGCTACCCAACGCTTCCGTCTCAAGAGCAGTAATTAAACTAATTTCTAGCAAAATGACATCACAAGATGAGAAAAATATGTAACGATTTTAGAAAATCTTTGTTTTCTTAAATGATAAATAATAATGCGATATTTATGACAATTATAATAAATATGTCTATGTTGCATGGAACTGTGTCATTTTGGGGTGTTCCACAAAAGTCACCTTTAAAGTAATAGGACGTTGGCACGTTTCTTATTCTCTAAATATTTAGGCATAACATTATTCCCTACGGCCTGACACTCAATGTGGCTATCATTGCTGTACTTCTCGCTTAAAATGACACCTTTCTACCAAATTCGGTGAGGGTATATCGTGGGGTTATTGAGATATTAATATTTCGATAATAATAAGGGTTGCGTTGCATCCCCTACGGTCTGACGCTGAATGTGGCTACCATTGCTGTATTCCTCACATAAAATCACACCTTTCTGCCAACTTTGGTGAGGGTACATCGTTCGGTTATTGAGATATTAATATTTCGGTAATAATAAAGGTTGCGTTGCATCCCCTACGGCCTGACACCCAATGTGGCTACCATTGTTGTATTCTTCACATTAAATCACACATTTCTGCCAACTTTGGTGAGGGTACATCGTTCGGTTATTGAAATATTAATATTTCGGTACCTAATAGTAAGCGTTGCGTTGCATCCCCTACGGCCTGACACCCAATGTGGCTACCATTGCTGTATTCCTCACCTAAAATCACAACTTTCTACCAAATTTCGTGAGGGTACATTGTCCGGCTATTGAGAAATTAATATTTCGGTATTAATAGGGGTTGTGTTGCATCCCCTACGGCCCGATACCCAATGTGGCTACCATTACTGTATTCCTCACTTAAAATCACACCTTTCTACCAAATTTCGTGAGGGTACATCGTTCGGTTATTGAGATGTTAATATTTCGATATTAATAAGGGTTGCATGCATCCCCTACGGCCCGACACCCAATGTGGCTACTATTACTGTATTCCTCACCTAAAATCACATCTTTCTACCAAATTTCGTGAGGGTACATTGTCCGGCTATTGAGAAATTAATATTTCGGTATTTATAGGGGCTGTGTTGCATCCCCTACGACCTCACACCCAATGTGGTTACCATTTTTGTATTCTTCACTTAAAATCACATCTTTCTACCAAATTTGGTGAGGGTACATCGTTCGTTTATTGAGAAATTAATATTTCGGTATTAATAAGGGTTGTGTTGCATCCCCTACGGCCTGACACCCAATGTGGTTACCATTTCTGTATTCTTCACTTAAAATCACATCTTTCTACCAAATTTGGTGAGGATACATCGTTCGGTTATTGAGATGTTAATATTTCGGTATTAATAAGGGTTGAATGCATCCCCTACGGCCCGACACTCAATGTGGCTACTATTACTGTATTCCTCACCTAAAATCATATCTTTCTACCAAATTTCATGAGGGCACATTGTCCGGCTATTGAGAAATTAATATTTCGGTATTTATAGGGGTTGTGTTGCATCCCCTACGGCCTGACATCCAAAGTGGTTACCATTTCTGTATTCTTCACTTAAAATCACACCTTTCTACCAAATTTGGTGAGGGTACATCGTTCGGTTATTGAGAAATTAATATTTCGGTATTAATAAGGGTTGTGTTGCATCCCCTACGACCTGACACCCAATGTGGTTACCATTTCTGTATTTCTCACTTAAAATTACACCTTCCTACCAAATTTGGTCAGAGTATATCGTTCGGTTATTGAAAAATTAATATTTCGGTATTAATAAGGGTTGTGTTGCATCCCCTACGGCCTGACACCCAATGTGGTTACCATTTCTGTATTCCTCACTTAAGATCACACCTTTCTACCAAATTTGGTGAGGGTACATCGTTCGGTTATTGAGAAATTAATATATCGGTATTAATAGGGGTTGTGTTGCATCCCCTACGGCCTGACACCCAATGTGGATACCATTTCTGTATTCCTCACTTAAAATCACATCTTTCTACCAAACTTGGTGAGGGTACATCGTTCGGTTATTGAGATGTTAATATTTCGGTATTAATAAGGGTTGCATGCATCCCTTACGGCCCGACACCCAATGTGGCTACTATTACTGTATTCCTCACCTAAAATTACACCTTTCTACCGAATTTGGTGAGGGTACATCGTCCGGCTATTGAGAAATTAATATTTCGGTATTGATAGGGATTGTGTTTCATCCCCTACGGCCTGACACCCAATTTGGTTACCATTCCTGTATTCCTCACTTAAAATCACACCTTGCTACCAAATTTGGTGAGAGTACATCGTTCGGTTATTGAGATGTTAATATTTCGGTATTAATAAGGGTTGCATGCATCCCCTACGGCCCGACACCCAAAGTGGCTACTATTACTGTATTCCTCACCTAAAATCACACCTTTCTACCAAATTTCGTGAGGGTACATTGTCCGGCTATTGAGAAATTAATATTTCGGTATTAATAGGGGTTGTGCTGCATCCCCTACGGCCTGACACCTAATGTGGTTAACATTTCTGTATTCCTCACTTAAAATACCATCTTTCTACCGAATTTGGTGAGGGTACATTGTTCGGCTAATGAGAAATTAATATTTCGGTATTAATAGGGGTTGTGTTGCATCCCCTACGGCCTGACACCCAATGTGGTTACCATTTCTGTATTCCTCACTTAAAATCACATCTTTCTACCAAATTTGGTGAGGGTACATTGTTCGGTTATTGAGATGTTAATATTTCGGTATTAATAAGGGTTGCATGCATCCCCTACGGCCCGACACCCGATGTGGCTACTATTACTGTATTCCTCACCTAATATCACATTTTTCTACCGAATTTGGTGAGGGTACATTGTTCGGCTAATGAGAAATTAATATTTCGGTATTAATAGGGGTTGTGTTGCATCCCCTACGCCCTGACACCCAATGTGGTTACCATTTCTGTATTCCTCACTTAAAATCACACCTTTCTACCAAATTTGATGAGGGTGCATCGTCCGGCTATTGAGAAATTAATATTTCGGTATTAATAGGGGTTGTGTTGCATCCCCTACGGCCTGACACCCAATGTGGTCACCATTTCTGTATTCTTCACTTAAAATCACATCTTTCTACCAAATTTGGTGAGGGTACATCGTTCGGTTATTGAAATGTTAATATTTCGGTATTAATAAGGGTTGCATGCGTCCCCTACGGCCCGACACCCAATGTGGCTACTATTACTGTATTCCTCACCTAAAATCACACCTTTTTACCAAATTTGGTGAGGGTACATCGTCCGGCTATTGAGAAATTAATATTTCGGTATTAATAGAGGTTGTGTTGCATCCCCTACGGCCTGACACCCAATGTGGTTACCATTTCTGTATTCCTCACATAAAATCACACCTTTCTACCAAATTTGGTGAGGGTACATCGTTCGGTTATTGAAATGTTAATATTTCGGTATTAATAAGGGTTGCATGCGTCCCCCACGGCCCGACACCCAATGTGGCTACTATTACTGTATTCCTCACCTAAAATCACACCTTTTTACCAAATTTGGTGAGGGTACATCGTCCGGCTATTGAGAAATTAATATTTCGGTATTAATAGGGGTTGTGTAGCATCCCCTACGGCCTGACACCCAATCTGGCTACCATTGCTGTATTCCTCACTTAAAATCACACCTTTCTACCAAATTTAGTGAGGGTACATCGTCCGGCTATTGACAAATTAATATTTGTTTCTGGAGTTAAAGTGTTCAACAAAATGTCTTGTGATGGCACTTGTTGGCAGGTTAATTTGATTTGTTTGAATAACTTCATAATGAAGTAGAATGTGCTGCAGGCGTATGTTAATAAAATATTATAGATGTAATTCACTGGTAATCGCGGCGTTAGTCTGCAATAAATTTAGTGATTTTCCGTAATAACAATAAAATTGGATGATTGCAGCAGCCGTTATTTTATATGATACTGGCGACAGCAATTATTTTCTGAAGATTTATATGGCATTTGTTCGTTTATAACCATGACTTTAAGTTACCTACTGTATATTCTTTAAATAGATAGTATAGTACGAGCTTCCTATTTTTTATTATTAATTTCAGTAACGCATTTGTTTCGGTTTCGATATATTCGTCAGATAATGAGCACATAACGAACAAACATTTGCTGTATTTAAACTGTCTCGTAATTCGTCACTAAGACAATTCAAATGAAATATTCGCTTGCAATAGGAACACTTCAATCCTGAATTGTTATCGCTTCAGCAACAAACATAAACCTTGCATATTTGATGATCTCTCGATGATCATTTCCTTCAAATGGTAACGATAGTTGTTCATGTCTTCACTGTCTGCTAAAGAATTATTGTCGCTGTACTGCTTAAAGAAATATATAATAAATACTCCGCAATTGCAGGAATCATTCTGCATTAAGTGTTCCACCATATCTACTTTCCAGTCATGTGTGTCATATGATGTGTTGTTTAAGATGTTATATGAACCAAGCATATTTAAAAATTTCTCTTTATACACTAGGGCTTCCTGTTTGCTAGTGCTGAAGGGATTTATATACGTAACCGTCTTTTTCTTGAAATTGATAAACAGTATACTCCAGTGATTCTGATTAATGTTTATTGGCATAACCAAGGCATCCTTCTTGATTTGAAAACTCGAATTACATCCATCATTCAATAGGCTCGTAGATGTAACGCATGGTATTATTTGATTTTTATTTTGATGGTCATAATTGTATATAGCCAATAGCACATCTATTACTAAATTATTCAACCACTTGTTTGCCGTAAGACTGTCAAAATCCTCAAATGTGATACTTTTTATGTAACAGTCGATAAACTCATATTTGGCGATTGTGTAATTTTTTCCCTTAATTTCTTTGTAATATTGGAAATCTTTTATTAGTTCATTGTGGGGGAAGAAAATTAAATGTTTATCAGTACTTAAATTGTAATTCGGCCACCATCTCCTCTTGCATAGATCTGTTGGGTCAACAATCTCCGGTAAATAATAAAAAAAATATATATCCTGAAGTTTCTGAAACATATTATCAATAAATGATTTTTTTTGGAAAATTCTTACAATATAGATACCTTTGGACGAGTAAACACATAAGTCACACCATTTCTTTTGTGTGATGGCTAGCTGATCCTGAATTTGAAAATTATAATTGTGCCATTCTTTTAACATTCCATCTTCAGATAGAAAATCTAATTTTCCCGCTTTTATTGCTGTACCGGGATGGATGTCTTTTACTGAATAGGGACATTTTATTTCCAAAATTCCGTCCTCGTTAACAAGGGCGTCAGGTGAACAGCCAAAGTACTGGAACTCTTTGTGGACCCATAAACCAATCGACCTTATAACATAAGAGGAATGAATTTCTTTATATTTTTGTAAAGCACGTTCCTCATTTTCTTGACCATATTTAATTGCTTTGATTTTGTAATAGGTATCTTTTTTGTACAACACATTTTTTAATTTTGTCTCTAAGGTCTTTTGTGCCTTTGCCTTGCAAATAATACCAAAATTTGACGCCGTTAAACGCTTTCGACGCTCTGCGTGCCATTTTCGTGATCTCAGTTGATCGATAGTTTCCCGTTCTAATATATTCAAATCCTGAATTTGTAAATTAAAATTGCATTTTAAAAAGCTGTCACATAACTTCTGTAAGCACTTATCAGAAGATTTTTGTATAGTAGACAAGTTTCCGTGCTTACTGCAGAATTTACAGTAATATTCGCCTGAATAAGACTTATTAGTACCATCATCACATAATTGGTGAACCCAACCTTCACAGCTGTCGCACTGTACCCAATCCGCTGTTGTATCCAACTGCCCTCGAAAACAGTAGATGCAACGAAGTAAATTGTCAGCAATTGAATTATCTGTTTGTTTTCCTTTAGAGTTGATTAATGCCACAATTCTACTTTTAGAAAAATAGCTCACCGATGACGCTGTGCTTTTATTCCATTTTTCAGTTGCCAGGATGCCTTCATCTCGCCGTTCACAATCTTTTGTGTTCCGTTTGGATGGAATGTTTAACATACTTTCCTTGTGGATGCTGAGCACGTGATTTCTAAGCTTTCTTACAACTCTGCTACACTTTTGATGTTTCATACCATCTAGAATAAGGTTTTTAGTAATCCCAAACCAACGTTCAACAGGTGCATTGCTCAGTCTTAGTTTATTTTTCATTAATAAGCCCGACCAACACGGTAAGATAGGCATATATTTTTCCAATATTAACATTTAAGAATCTTCATTATAATAGCGATTAATTTCATAATTATGACTATCGGCCTGTGTGATGGTAACCTTTTTTAATATTTCCATAAAGTATTTATAATATGGACTGGATTTAGATAGTGCTTTACTTTCCAGGCTAGAACTGAATTCAGTTATAATAATGGCCTCCTTGTCACTAGCAGCACTCAATTCGATTAGCTCCGTTTCTATGCAAATATTTAATAATTGTTTTAATGCAGATTCAACTGCAGGACTTTTTATAGGTGATGACAAAATTACGCATATATTTTTGAACCACAGTTCTATCACAAAAAAATCGTTACTGTTAAAAGGTGCGGTCATAATTTCTTTTAAAATGCTTCCGACATCAGCTAAATCTTTCGAAAAACGTCTATTAATGTCCGATGATATAATTTAAAAAAAAATGGCAGCAGCATAAATACGGTCGAATTATTTTTTTTGAAAATCCATCAGTTGCGCTATTGTCAAGAGAAACTAGATTGAAAGTTAAATTCAGGTAATCAAGGAGAGAGAGATTGTTCCAAAACAAACATATGGCATTTATAAATGCATAACTGTAGTCTGTGACTACAATCGAAAATACGGGCAATTTTTTATGTGTTCGAGGCAGTACAATTTGAATTTTGTTAACCACGTTCCAATTGCTCCAGCATCATGGTTAGCTGAAAACATTTCCATTACTGAACAAACTCTATTATTTTGATTAATCTTGATAACCCCTGCGTAATAATATATTCTTTTCTCGGTTGATTGTGGTCTACGAACTATAGAACCAAAAATAAAGTTGGTAATTCTTCACCGCTTTCATTAATTAGTAAGTCTAATTGTTCTTTACTGAAAATGTGAACGAAAAAAGGTTCACCGACAGAGTCGATATATTGTCGGTTTCTTCTTCGCATTAGAACTATATCTATAAAATCGTCAGGATGTACATCCAAAAGAGATAATTTCTCCGATCGAATTTTTCTAATAACACATTCCGATTTTACTTCTAATAAATTACCTCTTCGCGCCATTTTAGCAGGAAGTTCTGCTATTGTTTTTTGTCTGTATTGTAAGGGATTGCAACTTTTTAATTTATCTCGAAGTAAAACTCTTTCTATACCCCTTACGTGAGCAGTTCTTTTGTTATTATGATTGTAGTTTAAGGAAGAACTATAAACGTTTACATCATATATAGGTAAGTTTTCAAGTGCGTTATTAATTATTATAATAAAAACTTTGCAGTTAAAAGTACAGTAAGCATACAATTTAATCTGAGATGACCTGTTTAATATACGGCTTAGTTTAAAATTTAAAAGACAAGTATTGTTAACTGATAACATTTTTTTTCTCATTACATAAGGATATATCGATCCATTAAGTTTATTTTCACTATAAAATAGGTGTAATTCATCATTTGTTAACGTGAAAGTTCCCTCTAATATCTTACAATGTTTAAACCCTGGACGCGTCCACGTCTTCGAATTTTCATTGACAGAACCTGGGGGAAGCGTTTTATTCAGTGGTACTTTTGTATTGGCCAATGTAGAAATGGAAATCGGAATTTGCTCTGAGCTTGATGTAGGCTGGGAAAATGCTGACTTTTCTCCGATATCAATACTAATATCTAATACCTCATCTGCATCAAATTTTTCTGAAATGGTATCTTTAATAGGGGTAGAACTGTAAATAACTTTATTATTGCTACCAGATGCAATATTGTTTTTTTCATTGCTGCTCATGGAAGTAGTTGGACTCTGTATAATATTATAAGACACATCATCCAAATTATAATTTGCAATACTGGTTTTTATTGCTTCGTATTTGCGACTTACAAAAAATTTTATTTTCAATTTATTTTTTAGTGAATTCTTGATACCCAGTTTATTACAAACAATACTATATATATTTGAAACTTTGTAGGAGGCCTTTACAAATTCTTCTATTTTAATATTAAAGTTGGAAAATATGCCGGTTATGTTTTCGATACTAATTGGTTCCACTTTCTCCTTGGCTCCAATATTAAAATGTCTCTTTAGTTTGTTTTTAATAGTGTATCGGTTGGAGTAGGTATTATCTCTCAAAAAATGTTTTGCCGCATCATGGAACATACTTGTATTAACGTCTTCTCCCGCAATTGTTTGCGGGTTTAGATTATGTCCTCTGTCATAAAGGAAATCAATTAATTCTTGAATGTTTATTTTTGAGGGGGGCATGCCGGAATATTTCTTTTATAGGTAAGTATAAGGAAAACTGATATATTTATAAAAATAAAAAAATTAAAATTTAATTCCGCAAAGGTATTTCAAATAAAAAATATTGCAAATATCAGATTACCAAGTAAAATAAAGTAAATAACTCTAATTTGCTCCTAGCAATAAATGTTACAAAAGAAAATATGATTTCTGAAAATCAAAAAGTAATAATGCAAAATAAAAACTGAACACTCGATATCAATAACAAACACAGGCTAAATCAAATGTTTTTTTCACAATGAAATATTAATAAAAGAAAGCAGTCGCTAATAATTTCACACCAAACACGCAGTAGCATCTGTAAGCTAACGAAACGTATCAAGAGTATGCATAAGGTAGACTATAAATTGCTCTAAATATCCACAATCCAGATATCATTCAACAAATTTTCTTAAATATATTATGTATTCTGAAAGTAAAAGTATGGATTCTCTCCAAATTTGGAGAAAGGTGTGATTTTAAGTGAGGAATACATCAGTGGTAGTCACATTGGGTGTTAGGCCGTAGGGGATGCAACGCACCCCTTATTAATACCGAAATATTAATTTCTCAATAGCCGGACGATGTATCCTCACCAAATTTGGTAGAAAGGTGTGATTTTAGGTGAGGAATACAGTAATAGTAGCCACATTGGGTGTCAGGCCGTAGGGGATACCCCTATTAATACCGAAATATTAATTTCTCAATAGCCGGACCATGTACCCTCACCAAATTTGGTAGAAATATGTGATTTTAAGTGAGGAATACAGAAATAATAATAATAATAATACTTTATTATTAGCTTTAGCTATTAAACATACACACATTTATGAATTTCATACAAAATAAAAAAAAAATTTGAGATAACAGCTGACATACCAACAATAATAACAATATCTGAAATTGATACACATTAACCACTATAATTTATCGAGATACAATTTTGTAACTGCTCTAAAAAATTCCCTCACACTAACAATTTCTTTCACGTGATCAGGTAGAGAATTAAAAAATCGTATTCCGTCACTAAATAATGTTTTTTGCAACATACTTGTTTTAACAAAATCAATGTTGTAACTATACTTAGTTCTCACATTATATGAGTGAATTTCAGCTCTAGTCGTTAGAAAACTCTGTAGATATTTTGGCAAAAGTCTGTTTTTAATTTTAAATATTAATATAATATTAGCTCTTTCAATCATGTGTTCAACTGGCAGCCATTGCAACATTCTTTGCATATATTTTATTGAAGTATATTTGTCGCAGCGGAGAATGCTTCTCATGGTCTTATTTTGCAACAGTTGCAATCTTCCAATACTTTCTTTAGTACAAGAAATTAAAAACGATATACAATAATTAAAATGAGGAAGTATTATAGTATTATAAATTAACAGTTTGCTCCACTGTGTCAAATTAACAGAAATTCGATGGAAAAAACCGACTTTTTTGCCAATCTTTCTACAGAGATAATCCACGTGATCAGCAAAAGTTAGGCTGGAGTCCAATATAACCCCTAAATATTTTATATTTTTAACTAATTCAATCTTATTATTATTCATATAAACATTTATACCTAGTTCGGAATATTTACAGCACATACTTTTTGAGCCTATGACCATACATTTTGTTTTTGCAGAGTTTAGTTTAAGTTTGTTAACACATAACCATTTGTACAAAATATCAAGATCACTATTCAAGGTATACATTACATTTTGGATATTGTCCCCAGAAACTGAAATTAATGTGTCATCTGCAAACAGATTCACAAATGAATTTTTCAAAACACGAGCAATGTCATTTATATACACAATAAATAAAAGCGGACCGAGAACACTTCCCTGCGGGACCCCGTATATGCTTCTAATATTGTCAGATAGACGATCATCAATTTTAGTTTTATGAAATCTATTATCTAGGTAGTTTTTCAACCATTCCAATGCATTGGATATAACACCATATCGTTGTAATTTCCACACTAATCTTGCTCTGTCGATAGTTTCAAATGCACGTTGGAGGTCCACAAACACACTAACAGAGATTTTATTCTCACTTATAGATTTCCTCCATTTTGCACAAACAAATTGTAAAGCTGTTTCACACGAATGATGTTCTCTAAAACCACTTTGTCCACTATCTAAAATGTTATTGTGTTGAAAGTACTGCCTAAGTTGATTACACACTGCAATTTCTATAATTTTATCTATAAGCGGTAACAAGTTTATAGGTCTAAATTCGGCAGGTAATGTCGGTCTTTCTACTTTAGGTATAGGCACAATAGTACTTATTTTAAGGTCCGAAGGTATAACACCTGTCCGCAGAGAAGTATTTATCAGATTTAATAACGGGAAACCAATAACATCAAAAAGACATTTTACTATTCTAATATTAAGATCCTTATCACTAGTCGATTTATTCTTTAAACCGAATACTATCTTCCTTAACCCATTTAAAGTAAGCGGCTTAAAATCTGAAAATGAGATGTCCCTTTTCTCCATCACACATGAATTGAAATCCTCATTCACTATGTCTATACTTTCTGCTATATCCTTTATACTATCCGCATAAAAAGTATTGAAGTTATCTTCCTTCCTCCCTACATCCTTTTCAAACAGAACGTCATACTCCTGTTTACCACTTCCATTTGTCCCAACTAGTTCTTTTATTTTTCTCCACATTTTTTTACTATTTCCCCTACAGTCATCTATATTTTTCTGAAAGTGCTGTCTTCTCTCATTTCGAATAACACTCACAACCCTGTTTCGCTTCATTGTATAATCGAACCAATCACCCTGAGCATTTGTTAGTACATATCTCTTATAAGCCTTATCTCGTTCTTTCTGTGCTGCAAACACTTTCCTATTTATCCAAGGTTTTTGACTTGTTTTAAATCTCTTAATTGGCGCAATTTTATTTACAGAGTCCATTATAATTTCAATAAAATTATCATACAATATATTAACGTCAGTAGAATTATAATCCCAGGATTTACCTATTAAATCCTGTGATATCTTTATAATATTTTCCTCGTTTAAATTTCGCTCAAAATAAAAATGGTTGGAATAAATTTCAACTGACATTCCTAATTTGGCACCAATAATGCTATGATCTGTAATTGTTGGGTACACTCGTGGGAGTTCTTGAAGGTTATAGTTATTTGTAATTACAAGATCAATTAAAGATGCTGAATTATTCATAATTCTAGTATTTTCTGTAATAATTTGACACAATCCTGCTGACTCATATGCATCTTTTAATTTTTTTGCATTTGTATTAAAGTATTCCGTGTGAATATTAAAATCACCCATTATTACCATATCGTAACTACATATAATGTCCTCATTTATTGTTGCTTCAAAAAAGTCTAAGAAGGTATCTATATTACTTTTTGGGGCGCGGTAAACACACCCAATAACTATAACTCTTTGGAGAATTGTAATTTTTAAAAATAAAGCCCAGAACACATAATCAACACTTATGTTTTTAAGTATCGATATCTTGCTATGTTTAACATCTTTTACGTATATGATGACTCCACCCGTATGTCTACTATTAGATAAACATATAAACTGTTTATAGCCCGGTATAGAAATTTCAGTTTCAATAATTTCTGAAGTTATATGAGTCTCACTTACGCAAACTACTAGAGGAGAAAATGTATGCAGGAGCTGGGTTAGTTCTAAAAAATTTGTGGTCATACCCTGGATATTTATTGACAAACAGACATCATTTTTAAATGCAGTATCCTCAATTGTTGTTAATTGCTAGGAGTAATCGATTCTTTCTTTCGATCGCTGATATGCTCTTTCATAACATACGCAATTGGTTTTATCAAATACACTATGATTAAATCTATATTTGGAATTTTTAATACATCGTGTGCGTATTTACAATTACTACAAACTTTTTCATTAGAATTACAATCATCTCTTTAATTCATATAATCAAAAGTTACAAATTCTGAAAAATGCTAAAAGATTAAAGGGTCGTAATATTTATATTGATCAAGATTTATGTGATGAAGACAGAAATACAAAGAAAACCTTGGTGAAACATTTAAAAGATGCAAGATCCAAAGGTATTGTGTCGTACATAAAAGGAAGCTATATATATTGATGGTAAATCGTACACAGTTGAGAGTTTAAAAGGTGAACACTATGAAGAAATTGATACAGAAGAGGGAGGCAAGCGAGAAGATACTACATCCACACAGGTACTGCCTAGAGAAGAATACCACACTGATGAAACAAACTTGGGGGAAGGAAAAGTTCAACAGGAAAAAGTTAAACCTGATAAAGCTGTGAGTTCAAAAGTTAATAAGAACACTAAACAAATACTTACCCGTTCAGCTGGAAATACAAACATTAATTAAATATTGTATTACCATTTATTATAAAAATAAAATTTTACATTGTTGTATGCTTAGTATAAAAAAAAAACCTCATGGATCAGTACATTAGAGATTTTGAAACAAATTCTATAGAAACATTTACATTAGACGATGGTGAAGCGAAGCAAATTCTTAATATAAATGCTAACTCAAATAATTTTATAATATTACAAAATAATATCCGCAGTTTAAGCAAAAATTTAGATGAATTTATTTTATTTCTGCATAACTTAAAAATAAATGTTGATTGCTTAATTCTAACTGAAACTTGGCAACTGGAAGATCCTACTCTATTTAATATAGAGGGTTATAATATGTTATACAACTATGGCAATTTTAATCAGAATGATGGAGTAGTAGCATACGTAAAGTCTGATATTTATTACGAATACAGCATTATAACCATAAATAACAACAATAAAATAATACACATATCTTTAAATTTGAAGGAACGGGAAAAAATTAATATTATGTCAGTTTATAGGTCTCCATCAACTGATCCACGAGAGTTCAACTACCATTTACACAATTTTTTGCAAAGTATTAATACAAATTTACAAGAATATTATATATTTATAGGTGACATTAATATAAACATTTTGGAGACTAATGACAGTTCCATCGAATATGTCGGTATATTGGGCCAATGTGGTTTTATCTCAACAATAAATAATCCGACTAGAGTAGAAAGAAACTGCAACTCTTGTATAGACCACATATTTATTAAACCAAAACATAATAACACAGATAACTTAATTCCTATAGTAGTAACTAGTAACGTAACTGACCATTACACAACTATATTGCAGATAGTATTTTCGGAAAATAAAAGTACATGTATAAATGAAAAATGTATTAGTATTTTAGATAGCAATAAATTAAAAACAAGTCTTCAAAACATGTCCTGGGAACCGGTGTATCTTTCTGGTGATGTAGAATCTGCAACAAATAAATTCATCGCGATAGTCACAAATACTATTAAACAATGCACAATAAATAAAAAAATTCGACGAAAAGTCACAAAGATAAATAAATGGGTAACAAATGCTCTTCTAAAATCAATAAACACAAAAAATAAATTATTTAAAAATTGTCAAAAAAATCCGGGTAATGAGGAACTAAAAAGAGAGTATAAAGAATATAAAAATAAATTAACATCACTAATTAGAAAAGCAAAACAAAACTATTATAAGAAATTAATAACTGATAATAAGAATAACAATAAGGGCTTATGGAAAGCAGTACAGGAAATTTCAAAAACAAAGAACAAAATATCACAAATAACTTCATTAAAAAACAATGAGAATGTTTTGATTACGGACACAAAACTTATAGCAAACGAATTCAACAAAACATTTATAGAGATGGGAAAAAAATTGGCGGATAAGATTAATATAAATAGCAATTTCACATTTAAAAAAATTACTACAATGAACTCTTTTGTCTTATTACCAACTGAAAAAAATGAAATAAAAAATATTATAAGGGACTTGAAAAATAATAAAACCCCAGGTCCAGACAACATAAAATCTGAAACCTTAAAACCAATTGCTGAACTTGTTTTGGACCCATTAGTTTATATAATAAATTGGTGTATGACCGAAGGTTATTGGCCCACAGCGTTTAAAGATTCCCTTGTATTACCTATATATAAAAAGGGCGATATTAAGGTACCCGTCAATTTCAGGCCTATTTCTATAATTACTAATTTTAGCAAAATATTTGAAAAAGTAATCAAACTACGACTTGTATCTTATCTTAATAAATATAAACTACTTTCCGACAAGCAGTTTGGCTTTAAGGAAAAAACATCAACAAATCATGCCATATTGGAACTAACAAACAATATATATTCCGCCTTAGATAATGGAACGCCCTGTTTGTGTGTATTCATAGATCTTGCAAAAGCATTTGATACCGTTAGTCACCCATTACTTTTACAGACACTAGAGGGCATGGGCATTAGGCATACCAGTTTGAAATTATTTGAAAACTACATATCAAATAGGTTGCAATGTGTAAAAATTGATAATATATATAGTAACAAACTTTTAATAGAATATGGTATTACACAAGGTACAGTCTTGGGACCGGTATTGTTTTCCATTTATATAAATAGTTTATATAATATAAACAGCACTGGATATATCATTGGTTTCGCAGATGACACTGCAATATTTTATAAGGCTGAAACATGGGGTAATTTAAAAGAAATAGTAGAGAAAGATTTAAAAAAAATTAAGTGTTGGTTTGATCAAAAATTATTAACTGTAAATCTAGAAAAAACATGTTATCTACCTTTCAGCTGTAATATGTCTAATACTCCTCCTTTCCGGTCCATAAACATAGTAGATCAGGGAACGCAGTATACCTTGCAACCTGAAGAAAAAGTAAAATACCTTGGCATATATATTGATAGATTTTTGCGATGGGATTGTCATATAAGATATGTTGTAAAAAAATTACAATCCCTTTTATATAAATTTAGGTATTTGAACAATATTCTGGAGGAAAAACAGATGCGAATAGTTTATCATGCACTAATTGAGAGCCACTTAACTTATGGTATATTAGCATGGGGTGCAGCATCAAAGACTCACTTAAAATCTCTGGAAATAATCCAAAAGCTTTTTTTGAAAATTATGTTACATAAAAAAATTAGTTATTCTACCGACTTAGTATATAGGGATTCCAAAATGTTCGACATCAGGAAATTATTTTATTATAACAGTGTAGTCAACTTTCATAAGACAAATGACAAGATTATTCAATTGCATAATTATAATACTCGAAATAAAAATGTATGTGTAACACCATTTATGACAAAAGCTATTGGACAAAGATCCTATCAGTACTTAGCCCCAAAATTATATAACAACATTCCAAAAGAAATTCAGTCATTAAATTTGCTTTCCTTTAAAAAACAATGTAAACTATTCGTTATGACCACCTCTAGAGAAATTGTAAATAGTTATATAGAATGAAACACTTACCTCTTTCTGTAATTTAATTATTTAGTTTCAATGAGTACTTATATTTAATATTTCTTGTACTTGTACCACACATTGATTACAAAACCAGAATAAATTTTTACAGTCATTTATTAATTTACTCAAATTTTCCTTTACTTGGACACATCCAACATGGAACTTTTTTAAACATTTTTTACACTCGATAAACTTAGTATTGACAATAAAATTGTCAGCACACACATCGCATTATTATTTATCATTTAAGAAAACAAAGATTTTCTAAAGTCGTTACATATTTTTCTCATCTTGTGATGTCATTTTGCTGGAAATTAGTTTAATTACTGCTCTTGATACGGAAGCGTTTGGGTAGCATTCAAATATGTATCTACCGCGCAGGCGCAAATTACATCTAAGCTACGACATACGTTCTCTTGTTATAGGAATGTGTGGATAGAAATGTGTGGCTATCTTCACACAAATTAATTCAACCGCCTTCATTGATCATATCATTTCCCTGTGACTCTGATTAAATTTTTGTCAAATAAATCTAATAAATTTGATGCATAAGAAGATGAATACCTTAATCTTTTATAAAACATATTTTATAAAGCCAATAGTAGTTTATTAAAATTTGTAACTGTGGAAGGATGCTTCAGTGTAAGGAATATTTTTATCGATGTCATAAAAACATTTGAGTATGAACTATATATTCAATATACTCTGGAGTTCACAAAGATAGGATTTTTTAATTTATTATTTCGTGTATTGTTGATATTTTTTTATAGTAGGGGCATCTGTCTTTCATTTTTAATAATGCATATTTTTAATTTCCTTATATACACAGTAATTAATAGGGATGTCACCTAGACGAAATTTTTGCTGGATGTCGCAAGATACGTTAGTCGACTATTCTCTTTGCCTCTTTATATTTTATATAGTTAGAAATAATTAACATGAAATATGAAATTAAAATTCATCACGTACATTAATAATTAATACATTGCGGATGAAGATTCTGATTTCATTTAAGCGTTATAACAGGTCATCGAAAGCATTACCCACTAATTGTTGTAGCGTAGCATATTTTACTCAGTAAGTTTTCTAATGAATCAAGAAACAAATATACATCACTATCATGGGTCCTATATAAACAAATGACTAAAATTTTAACAGAATGCTTAGAAATTTTTAAAACTGAATACTCAAAATGAGATTGAAGTTTGCCAACATGCAAATGAATAATATTATATTTACAAATATCCTGATTTATATAGATCGCTACACCTCCACCATCTTTATCAACGCGACAGTAGTAATCCGTCAATATATAATTGTTTTGTTTAAGAGATACAATTTCACAGTCAAAAAACCAAGTTTCAGTCAACCACTTTGTGTGGTTGGGAAAGGTAATAAATCAAGAAAAACGTATAACAATAACAGTTTACCTCGAGTACTCCTAATATTTAAATGACATATTCTTACTTGCTTCAAAAAAAATTAAACTGTTTTACAATTTAATTCTCAGGCCAGAATTCAGGACTATATACTTTCTTACAGATGCCATCGTTGTAATCAGTACTAACTCTAAAATATACATTGGAATGTTTACTTTCCGACTTCAGTACTTCAAATTCATGAGCATGTAATCTTTCCTTTATAGACACTAACACTGTATTGGCGTTCCACCCTTACACCTTCCAACATAAAGCCAAAGCTTTTTGGTGGGGGCCGTGAAAGATGATCCAGCAATAGAAGCAGTAGTTCCCGAATATTTTTACGTATTTGCCAGGCTTGTTAGAAAACATTCCACTAGCAGTTAGGCAAGATGTATTGTATATAGTGCACGATGGTGCACCTGCCCACTTCCCCCTACTGGTTAGAAACATTTTGAACGAACATTTTCCACATATGAATAGGTCGTGGCAGCAAATTTCCTAGACCACCTCGTAACTCTGACGTTAAACACTTAAATTTCTTATTCCGTGGCCATTTGAAAGATTATAAAATAGAACTTTTATCCCGCGAAGACCATCTTCAAAAGATGCATGATGGTTTTAAGTAATACGATATTAAAATAGGGGCATAAGATTCCTGTTAATGATGGACATTTCGCTCTGCTAATGTAGTTTTTACTGTAATAATGTTGTTATTAAATTTGTTGTTATTAAACTATTTATTCAAAATTTTTGTTGTAGTAGGTTTAATGAATATTATTGACTGTTATCATTTTTCTGATTAAAAATTATTGCCGATTCATCTCTGTGCACTGAAGTGGTACGTTGAAATTGAGCTTGCGATATGATAAGCTCACCAAAAAACCTTCCTATACCGAATTTAAAAGAAAAGTCTTTAAAACTTTTTGAAATACTGAAAACAATCAATTCGAAAATTTTCGCTTCTATATCTTTTTGAATATTGACGTTCGGAGTAAGGCAATATGACTCACATGGTATATTTTAATATTTAGAATCTGTCAGAGTTGAATTTGTTTTCAACCATAAAATCATATCATATACATGACATTCAATTTCAAGTGAGTTTCACGGTTTTAAAATTGTGAAGTTCAATAAATTTTAAAACTCCTGTATGTACATTAAATTCGTTATGTTTGTGGAAAAACTATATGCCCATATCTACACTGTCTCATACAAAAATAGTAATTAGTCTTCCAATTTGCTCAAGGGTGAAACCTCAAATAACCTTCTTCACACAACACAACTGACAATTTCTCCATCGTTCTCGAGAATGCACCTGGTATCAAATCGCGCCAATATCCTTGGCTGGATAAATGACTTCGGATGAGCGGGGTCGAGAGAGACTATCTCTCTTTATCCACTTCATCATTGTGGACGCCTCGTAGAGGTGTTCCTTTCTCCGGTCAGCCTCGACCGCAATTGCGGCAGATGCCGGCGGCTCGGGGAACCTCCTCCTGTCCTGACAAGCCCTGTCGACATGGGCTTATCTTCTGACGGTCTTCTTTCTTCGCCGACTCGTATAACCCTCGGGAATAGTCATGTTTGGCCGTGGCGCAAACGCCTCCGGCCGGGTGGAGGTTTGGGTGAGACGGATTAGCACTGTGGATCTAGGGAGACGCTAGGACAAAGAATATTATAGGCCCTGTCGTCCAGTGTTGCGGAAAAAGATAGGATAATGGAACCCGCCTAGGCGGGCTTGGGCGGCTCTTGGTCCTGGTTTTGATCCTGGCGGTCCTGAAACAGAAGAAATGTCTCAATTTACCCCGCGTCCAGGAGTTGAAATCTTGACCGCCTGTACCTGGCGGCCGCATCGGGTCGGTAGTCCACCGCCGCCTGCATCAGCTGGTTGCTGTGGACTTCTGCGCGTGCGAAGGATGCCTCCGCTTGCGCTTCCAGGGCTGATGTGAATCCCAGATCCCGTCGAAAGTCGCTGCTGCGAACAAACCAGGGGGCCCTCGTCGCGCAACGCAGGGCAATATTCTCGACGGCCTGCACTCTGTTTTGGTGCGTCTTCGCTGCGTATCCCCACGCCGCTCTGGCATACATCAGCTGTGGCTGCAAGACAGTCTTGATTAACCTTATTTTGTTTCCAAGGCTCAGTCGGCTATCTCTATGGAGTAACGGGTAGAGTTTCGCCCTCACAAACTTTCCCTTGCGAACCACTTCGTTGACGTGTGGCTTCCAGGTCAGCTTTCTATTTAGGATCACCCCTAGATATTTGGCTTCGTGGGACCACTGGATATCCTCGTCGTTGAACGTCACGCGACCTTTCCGCTGCGCTCTGTACCTACGAGAGAACATCATACCTTTGCTCTTCTCCGCGTCGATCGCCACCTTCCAGCCGTTACACCTTCGCACGCAGTTCTCTGTCTTTTAGAAAGGACGCCACCATCTCGTCGAAAATCTGCGCGGTCTCAGGATGGCGTTGCAGATGTTCAGCAGCGCCATTACTCTACTACAACTACTACAGCAGTGGGGGAGTTTCCTGAGAATCCTGTTCCCTATACCGTCGCATCCCGGCGCTCTGCGGCGGTTCAGGTGGCGCAGGATCTCCTTCACCTCCTCCGGAGTGACAGGTTTCATGGGTTCTGCATCGGGTAGGCGTTTTAGGCGCCACACACGGCGCTCCACCTCGTCCGTGTGATCCTCATCTTCATCGGCTGTCCATAAAAGTTTCTTGTCCTGCTTCGTGTGGACGACCCCATTCTCTCCGTGAATCGTAGGTATCGGATGGCGCGGAGTCTTTAGCGTCTTCTGCATCTTCCACAGACTGCCGTCTCCGGGTTTCAGCGATTCCAGGTGTCGTTGCCACCGCTCCTGCTAGAGGAGCTTAGAGCTCGTCCAGGGCGGCTTTGACTCTCCTGTTGAACTGATTTGCGATTTGCCTGTCATGTGGATGACCCGTCCTTATGGTTCGTCGCTTGGCCGCGCATCTCTCCCTAATTTGCTCCTGCAAAATAAGAGGCAACTCACCTGCGTGGTCCGCACGTCTCCTTTCCGTCCTCTTAGTGGTGCTGCTTTCCATGGCGGTGCAGATATCTCAAGGCTCACGACTGCCGCCTTGAGTCTGCTTCGACTTGGAGGACAGCGACGGGTTGACAGAGTCGTTGCATTTCTGCATGAAACCGATCCCAGTCGGTCTGCCTCCTGGCGATGGTTGCCTCGTCGCGACGCTCCTGTCCTAACTCGGACAGTCGAATGATTTGTGGATCCCTCGTGATGCATCGTCAGTTCGACTTCCATCGACATTGACTTGAGCAAAGCAATATCCTGCACATCCGGCCTAGCCGCACCTGGAAGGTTGGCTCATCGGGTCCATACGCAAGTACGTTGTCGTGGCCCCGCAGGAACTACAGAAGCACCTTGCCTCGTGTTGAGGTGGTCATGCTGTCACTCTGACGACTTTGCGTTAAAGTCACCGATAGCAACCGAATGACCTGCAACATATGGTGTTCGATACCTCGTTTAACTAGTAGGGTCCCTCCTCCTCCCCTGACAGTCCGTTCCCTCCGATACACCACGTATTCGAGCATCCTGGCTGTAATGTCTCTGCTACTAGGGCTCAGGTTCTTCGTTGAGAGGAGGTAGGGATCAAAACAAACTCGCATTTTCCTAACTAATATCTATTTTAACCTTCTACTAGTAAATCTACATGACAACTACACTTTCTGAATAATGAACTTAAATTACCTTTACTGAAAACTACTTACTAAACAATATTTATAACCGGCATACTAATTACTTATTAATTGTAAAAAGCTGGCAGTACATGGCGGCCTGTGCGTCCCTTAGCTTAGTCTCTTGGATGGCGGCCACGTCTACGTCTAGGCCTGGCAAGAGCTCAAGCAAGTCGTTTTTTCTACTCCGGAACCCGTCGACATTGCAGGAGATGGCATTTTAGTGCAAAAGGCGCGCATGGCGGAGTACATTTCCTCCATCCCCGCCAGCGCACTGATGAAGTCAGAGGGCGCACTCCACGTCGTCCGGGGCTGTTGCTTCTTTGCAATCCCCCTAGGCGCGGCAACGGGAGTCTGGTTTTGCCTCGCAGCGTCGGCGAAGCTCTTCGTCGCTGTAGTCTTGGGGGGCTGCGTATACTTAGCCTGTTCAGTTTCCCTCGCTGGCTTTGCTGCTGCCGCAGTTGGCCTTTTGGCAGAATTTTTCTTTAAGCTATAGCTAGCTGGAGTCGGCCGAGTGGTGGCGTTCGCTGCACTTAACGCATTTCACTAGAGCGGCGTGTAAAAAGGTTGAAATTATATTCACGTTTCTACTAACTTATTTATTTTAATATATCTACGTACGATGAAATTCAAATATGTAATTATAATACATTGGCTAAAATATATTTATATAATAGGTATTTGCGAAAATGCTTAATAAATATAACAGCATACTTTGTACTTACTTATTGCTACAATTCAACTATAAGTAAACAGGAATGTGTTGATATATACCATAATATACCATAATAATAAATTGCAAGTAAGGAGGAAGTATTCCACCTTCCCCTTCAGGAGAATGACCCTTACTATGGCCACTTGTGAAGTTCACACTCTCTAGTCAGGAAAAAAATATAAATCTTAATAATTCCTATTTAAAATAAAAAAAAGAAAATACTATCTAAAAAAAACTTAAAAGCTAACAGACCTATACTTTTGAATTCGATTTTTATGTACCGCAGTTTATCTACCTTTATCATCTTTAATGACACAGTTGGGACCTTCGGTATTGATAACAACAAAAGGACCATTGTACCATGAGTCAAATTTATGTCGATTTTCATTAGTAACTGAAACAAGATGTCCCAGATTTAAATCAAGTTCTCTTGCCTTAATACCTAATTGAGTTTTACGGTGTAACTTCTATTGTTTAAGTGACTCTTTTGCTCTTTTATGTGATAATTGCAACCTGTATCGAAGTTCTTAATCATATGCGTCTATATTGCAAAGAGGTTCGACGCACGATCATGTTAACAACTCTGGGAGAGTTGCTTTTCGTCCGAATACTAATTCAATTCAATAGTTGTGATATGTACTTGGTGTGTATTATAGCAAAATACATAATATCGACTCCATGTAGACCAATCAGTTTTAGTGTCATTAATGTACATAAGCATATATTCATTAAAAAACGCTATGATTTCTTTCACAGCCTCTAATGGATAGGCTATGGTAGACAGTAGATATTCGATGCTATATTTTTAGTAATTTTGTTAAATTTTCGACTGTAATAGCGTATTCGTCACCATCATTTGATCTGGGAAATTTACCTATTGTGACAATGCAGACAATGTCAAGGAGTTTTTATGGAGTAAGGGTAAGTACTAGTGGTTCGTTTTGTTTAATTTTGATTTTATTAATTTGACATTTGTGATATTTTCGTACAAATTTTGCTACGTCGCGCGACATTTTTCCACATATAAGAAGCTTTTAACTTTTTCAGCAGCCGTCTTTGACCACAGGATACAGGATTGTCGTGGTACTTTTCTATCAGATTAATTTTTTCATTTTTGTTAAAAATTATTTTTTTTGCCTGACAAAGAATAATAGAAAGACTCATTAGATGTTTATGTCCTAATTCTTTAAAATGATTAACAGTGCACTGTTTAAATATATCATCATCTAAGTTTAATTTCAATCTTTGAATTTTACAATTACCAGCAATAACTTGTAGCTGAGGCAAAATTTACTATAATGTAATATCACCATTAATAATTAAAAATTTCTTTTGAGCGCTCAATGTTCCTTTATACCTAATCATCCTAAGAGATGCAGGTTTAACTTGAAATTATAATAAGGGCAGTTTTATGGTTTCAGCATTATCTAAGGCCTCATAAACTTTAGGGTTTTAAGGTAAATCGACTATTTTATTTTGATTTGTTGCTTCAACCTGCGAAACGTTCTCTTTAAGTTTATCAATATTAATTCTAGACAGCGCGTCGACACATACATTCTCCTTGTCTTTTACATACTGTATTTCAAAATCATATTTTTCTAAATCTAAACGAATTTTTGTGAGTTTTGATGTCGGATCTTTCATGGAAAATAAGTATATTAAAGGTCGGTGGTCCGTTTTTATAAAAAAATTTGTTCCGTAAATATAACAGTGAAAATATTGTCACGGATTTCCCAATCCGAATTTTACTTATTGCCAGAAAAACAATCCGTTAATTAACTACTTCTTTATTAACTATACTCAGTACACTACTGAACACTAATTAGAACTCAACTAAACACTTATTTAATTAATCGCTATCTAAATCACTTTGATATCTCCAACTAAACACTTCAATTCAGACTGTAATACAAGACTTATACAAGACTAACTTAATCGGCCGTTTATTTTTCTTTTATAGGCCCAACGAATATTCCAGGTATATTCTAGCATCTCTAGATCTATTTTCTAGCATCTCTCGAACGCTACTCGTCGTTTCTCAAATTTTCTAGTCCCGTCTCGATCCACGGCTTTTTGTTTGTTTAACAGAATCGTGTAGGGGCGATCTGGGCAATCTTAGTAATTCGCGGTACCACAGTCGTCGATTTGGGTGTGAGTGGGGCAAATTCCGTGACACTGCCCCCTCCTTAGGACCGATCGTCCCGATCGGATACACCTCTATACGGGGACAGACGCTCCAGATGGACGACCTTCATCTTACTCCTAGGAGTCCTCTGTATCCGGTAGACGACATCATTGATTCTTTTAATGACGGTGTAGGGGCCCTCCCAACGGTTCTGTAGCTTAGGCGATTTTCCTTTCTTCCGCGTGGGGTTGTACAGCCACACCAGGTCACCTTGTTGGAATCCGACTGTATTGGCCCGGACATCGTATCGAGTCTTCATGCGATCGCTCTCTAGTCGCATTCGAAATCTGACTTGGTCGTGTACGGCTGCTAGTCTTTGTTCTAGGTCATGGATATAAGTGTCTGGATCTGAGGGCTGTTCCGCAGGACGACCAAATACCAAATCTGCTGGAAGGCGAAGCTCTCTTCCAAAGATGATCCTTGCGGGAGTCTTCCCAGTAGTTTCATGGACAGCTGAGCGGTAAGCTAACAGGAAGAGTGGAATGAGCTTGTCCCAGTCTGTCTGGTTCTCGTTCACAAACATCCTCAGATTGGTTTCTAGTGTGGCGTTGAAGCGTTCAACCATACCATCTGACTGGGGATGCAGTGGAGTGGTCCTGGTTTTTCGGATTCCCATAAGCTCGCAGAGCTTTCGGAACACACTTGATTCGAAATTTCGGCCCTGATCTGAATGTAGTTCCATGGGCACACCAAATCTGCAGAACAGGTTGTTGACTAGCGCTTCTGCTACGGTTGTGGTCTCTTGATTGGGAAGGGGGTATACTTCCGGCCATTTGCTGAAGTAATCCATGGCTACTAGCAGATATCGGTTCCCACTTAGGGTTTTCGGAAAGGGACCAGCGATATCAATGGAAATCCTCTCAAACGGCGCTCCTACGATGTACTGGCGCATTTTGCCTCTGGAACGGGTCTTCGGTCCCTTGCTTGCTGCACATATGTCACATTTTCGGCACCAATCTTCTACATCCGTCCTACAATTCAACCAGTAGAAACGCTCCCTAATCTTCTGTAGAGTCCTATTGATACCGAAATGACCACCACCAGTACCTCCATGTACTTCCTGCAGCACTTCCTTGACCCGGGACCTCGGGAGTAGTACTTGTTTCTTCACCTCCGTTCCGTCATTGTTCTCCCATGCTCTTTTTAGGACACCGTCTTCCAACACCAGGAAATTCCATTGAGCCCAATAGCTCTTTAATGCTGGGCTTTTACTACTGACTTCAGCCCAAGACGGTCGGTTGTTGGTTTCTTTCCAATCTAGTAAAGGCTTGATGTCACAGTCAGCTTGCTGGTCTTCCCGAATCGCTGCTGAACTCCATCGGTCTTCAGGTTGGGCTGCTACTACCTTGCAAGAAACTGATGAGATGTTCTCTTTCCTTTCAAGACTACTGCAGTGTTTGCAGTTGACAGGACAGGGTCTCCTAGAAAGGGCATCTGCATTTCCATGTTTCCTGCCGGCTCGATGTTCAACAACAAAGTGATATTCTTGCAGCCGTTCCAGCCATCTGGCCATTTGTCCTTCAGGGTTCTTAAACTGTAGCAGCCATTTGAGGGAAGCGTGATCCGTTCTTAGAAGGAATTCTTGGCCATACAAGTATTTATGAAAGTGTTCTAGACTCTTCACGATGGCAAGCAATTCTTTCCGAGTCACACAATAGTTCTTTTCGGCTTTTGATAGAACTTTGCTGAAGTAGCCCACTACTCGCTCTTGACCATCTTGTACTTGGGAAAGAACTCCACCAATTCCAATGTTGCTTGCGTCCGTGTCCACTATAAATGGTTGTCCAGGTATTGGGTATGTCAAAATCGGGGTAGTGCAGAGAGCCTCTTTCAGCGTCTCAAAGGCTTGCTGGCATCTCGGAGTCCATTCGAATGGGATGTTGTCTTCAGTGAGTTTATGGAGAGGCTTGGCAATGTCCGAGAATCCTTGCACGAATCGTCGATAGTATGTGCATAGGCCGAGGAAACTTTGAACTTGATGTTTGTCTTTAGGAACCGGCCAGTTCTTTATGCACTCTGTCTTCTCCGGGTCTGTTTTCACACCATTTGGAGTAATAATGTGGCCTAGGTATCTAACCTCCTTTTGGAACAGACTGCATTTCTTCGGGTTCAACTTCAGGTTCGCTGCTTTCAACTTCTTGAACACTTCGGACACGTTCTTCAGGTGCTCCTGGAAAGAGCGTCCCAGCACCACCACGTCGTCCAAGTAAATCAAGCAGGTCTCCCAATGCAGGCCATGAAGTACAGTTTCCATCAATCGTTCAAAAGTGGCAGGGACATTACATAGACCAAATGGCATTACATTGAACTGCCACAATCCATTTCCGGTAGTGAACGCTGTCTTTTCCTTGTCTTCTGGGCTGATCTCGACTTGCCAATATCCACTCTTTAAATCCAAAGTGGAAAACCATTGCGCACCAGCCAAGGTGTCCAGAGTATCGTCAATTCTTGGTAGTGGGTAACTGTCTTTCTTGGTGACGTCATTTAATTTTCTGTAGTCCACACAAAATCGGGTGGAGCCGTCTTTCTTCTTGACCAGAACTACAGGAGAAGTCCAAGGACTCTGAGATGGCTCTATGGTGCCTTGGTTTTGCATTTCAATTAACATCTTGTTAACTTCTTCTCTCTTAGCTAGTGGAAGTCCTCGTGGTGGCTGCTTTATAGGAGACGATGAACCAGTATCGATTCGATGCTTCACTACATTGGTTCTCCCAAAGTCGCCTGGTTTAAGTGCAAACACATCTTCATTTTCACTTAGCAGCTCTTCGAGTTGTTCCACCTCCACCTCTGTTAATCTTTCCTTAGCCCTATCCACGATGTCCCTTAAACATTCTTATTTGTTTTATTCTCCATTTCGTTGTTTTCTTTGAATGTTCTGATCATGGTAACAGGTTCACAGACTCCTACTTCAGTTCCCTTAGTAATTTTCTGTGGAAAGGTTTTCAGGTTAATTACCCGTACTATTGTCGTCTTCTCCGGTTTAATCAGGGTGCGGCCGGTGACTATAGATTTATTAAACAAATCCGGATTACTGGGTTCCACCACTCCTACACTGCAAGGCATTTCCCCATCCATTACAGTGGCAACCAATGTTTCGGTCTGAGCAGGTAATACCACATCTTCTTTAACAACGAGTCTCCGTACAGTGTTATTCTCAGTGGTGTTCGTTAGCACTACTTCCTCACCCATTATCCGTAGCGTGCCAGCATTTAAATCTAAGTTCACCCCCTTTGCTCGTAATAAGTCTAGTCCGAGTATGACATTGTCCGATATATCTGCTACTAGGGCTCTGTGTTTGAACTTGACGTCTCCTAATTCTACTTCAAGCTCGCATTCCCCCTTGACTGGCAGTTGTTGTCCATTGGCTGTTGTAAGGACATAACGTTTGGCAGGGTTCTTAATACGCCAATCACCAATAATATCCGGCCGTACAATAGTTCTTGTCGCTCCAGTGTCGATTACCATAGGGAACATACGACCAAAAATAATTCCTTCTACTAGCAAGGAGTCAGAGTCCTGAAGACGTGATAACGTAACTTCTTTTCGTGGGGCATGATAGGAGGACGCAGCCGGCTTTTGCCCCGTCAAGCCGGCTGACCCTAGTTTTCCCGTGCAGGTGCCGCTTGGGAGTCGCGCTTTTGCTGATCCGCGACTGGGGCCCTACACTGTCTCTTCAGATGTCCCGGCTGCCCACAGTTCCAACATTAGAGAGGGCGATCTCTTCGGCTGCCAGGTTGTTCTCTCTTCGGATTGGTAGTTGGGCTGAGTTTCTCAATGACCTCTTTCAACGTTTTGATTATGTCTCCATTTGCCATACTATCGCTGTTATCACTGATGGCCCGAACTTTAACATGCCTACCAGATGCCATCTTTGCTGCCTCGAATTCCAGTGCATGCGAAAGAGCGTCGTTCAACGTTTTAGGTCTGGCGAGTCGTAATGCCTGCTGGGTTTCGCAATCTTTTAGGCCATCGGTAAAAACTTGGATGGGCAGCTGGTCTAAGAATTCGGACGGGGCTGTTGGATAAGCCAATCGAACCAGTCGGGCAACATCGGTCTCAAAATGCTGTAAATTCTCTCCATTCTGTTGGTGACGATTTTTCAATTGCGCTTGGTAAACTTGCTGCAGCTGCTTATCCCCATATCTCATTTCCATATGCTGTTTTAGAATGTCGTAGTTATTCTGCTGCCCAGCAGGAACTCCTTGCCGGACGTCAAGAGCTTTCCCTCGTAGAGCAACTATCAGAGCAGTAGCTTTCTCATAATCGGACCATTCGTTTGCTGCAGCTGCTGCTTCAAACTGACGTAGATAGACATTCCAGGAGACCTTGCCGTCGAATTCAGGGGGTTTCGTTTTCTGAGTTCGGATAACAGGTCCTGATTTGATTACTCCTTCCTTTGTTATCTTGTCTAATTTATGTCTAAGTTCTTCTCTAACCTGGTTTATTTCTTCGTCTATTTCCTTTTTGTGTGCCAACAGTTTTTCGTTCATTTCTTTTCTTTGTCCTAACAGTTTCTCTTCTACTTGTTTTTCCGCTTTATATGACTGCTCCTCTAGTTTTTCTTCTAGTGAATTCTCCAATTTCTCTAATTTTGTCTGCATTTCTTTTGTCTGATCCCTCATTTCTTGTTGTATTGCCTGTATCTGATCTTTCATTTTATACCCTTGATCTTCTAATTTCTCCTGCATCGTCTGGGACTGATCTTCCATTTTATGCCCTTGTTCTTCAAATTTTTCTTGCATCGCCTGTCCCTGTTCTTCTAATTTCTCCTGCATCGTTTGCATCATTTCCAATAGTTTCGCCAGTTGTGCATCCATGTTGACTTGACTTCTAGTTACAGGCATTCACTCTATTTTCTTTAGAATGTTCTAGGAATGTCCAGGAATGTGTTTGTAAATGTCACCGTTGACTTCCTTACTATGAAACGAGTGCAGTGATATGCCACACTTGGGTCTTTGTCTCACTTCGATATAAAGTTCTAGAATGTTCGAGATTGTCCTTCGCAAATAACACCGTTCACTTCCTTAAGTCACGACGAGTGCGGTGATATGTCACACTTGGGTCTTTATTCCACCCACGCACAGGGTTCCAGAAAGTTCTTCCAACTTCCACTTAAACCCACTCACGCACAGGGTTCCAGAAAGCTCCTCAAACTTTCAGTTAAATCCTACTTTGTGGACAGAGTTCCAGAAAGCTCTTTAAAACTTCCAGTTAAATCCACTTCCGACACCAAATTGTCACGGATTTCCCAATCCGAATTTTACTTATTGCCAGAAAAACAATCCGTTAATTAACTACTTCTTTATTAACTATACTACACTACTGAACACTAATTAGAACTCAACTAAACACTTATTTAATTAATCGCTATCTAAATCACTTTGATATCTCCAACTAAACACTTCAATTCAGACTGTAATACAAGACTTATACAAGACTAACTTAATCGGCCGTTTATTTTTCTTTTATAGGCCCAACGAATATTCCAGGTATATTCTCTAGATCTATTTTCTAGCATCTCTCGAACGCTTCTCGTCGTTTCTCAAATTTTCTAGTCCCGTCTCGATCCACGGCTTTTTGTTTGTTTAACAGAATCGTGTAGGGGCAATCGGGGCAATCTTAGTAATTCGCGAGTTATGTCCCCTGTATATTATATATTTTTGCTTCAAGGTGTTCTAAGAAACATAATATAAACGTTAAGCTTTTGCCATATCTAGTTAAGATAAATAAAATGTTAATTCATCAAAATTCATTTATTATAAAACATGTAGAATCTTTTGTAAGTTCAGTTCAAAGTTGTATTTGGTCGTAATAACGCTTCGCATTAAACATCTGCTACTCAAAATCAAATTGTTTTATTCCAAAGACAAAACTGGCGACGAGGATACGGATAAGTAGTGCCGTTCGAACCTATGATTAGTGATTCGAATAAACTTTTCTAAGTTGAAGGTGCCGCGAATTCACAAACGGACAAAGTGAAAGTGATAGACTGCCGATCGATTCCTTGTGCGATAATCGATTAGAAGCTGCTCTTCTAAGGTGGAAAATCATCTTCCAAAGCCGAAGCCACCCAGGACTGTAAATCAATCAGGATTTAGTCAACTGAGAGGACCAGGCCGAAAAACACCAAAAAGTAGTAAGTCAAGCATTATTTTCCTCCAAATTGCAACTTGACTCACGATCCCTATTTTCAATTGAGAACAATAGGCCCGCCGTTCATTGTGAACAATTAGATTTAAGAAACAAAACTTGAATTCAAACTCACGTCTTGATTTTAGTTAGAAAACCTTAGCTATAAGTTAGAACAATAAACAAATTTTTTTTTTTCAAAATTCTTTTTTCTGTTTTAAAATTTAAATAATTTTTAAAAATTGATAACGTAACAAGTTTGATTGATTCTTTAAATAGTTTAAATATCAGTACAATGGCAACTAGCAGAGAGCCAAGCGCCCACGCTGTGCCCACAGCTGTAGACTATCAACTTCTCAGGTTATACATTGATAACATTCCAAGACATGATGGCAATCCATTTGGTCTCAACACTTTTATTAGTTCATGTGATAATCTCATAAATAGTTTTTACAAAGCAGATAGAGATGCTTTAAATAGTTTTATTCATCAAGCGATTTTAGGTAAATTAACTGATAAAGCACAAATGCTAGTAGGTTCCCGAATCGAAATACAAAATTGGCTACAAATAAAAGAAGTTTTGAGAGTTAACTTTGGCGATCAGAGAGACATAAAATGTTTAGAACATGATCTATTAAATTTAAAATTATCCAAAAATGAATCATATCACAGTTTCGGATTAAGGTGCCAAGAATTACGCAGTCTTTTATTAAGCAAATTAGTTCATTCCAATAAATCTTATCAAGAAAAAGAATTTTATTCAAAACATTACGAACAAATGGCTCTTGATACTTTCACCAGATCTCTAAATCCTATGCTTCAATTTATGATTAGAATTCAGAAATTAGATTCTTTAGAAACTGCTATTAATAAAGTAAATGAAGAACAAAATTTTTCAAATTATAGTAAATCATTTAATGGTTATAATCCACCTAGTAATTTTCAAAAACCAATGATTCCTTCGCTTCAAGTTAAACAGCCACAGTATAACTTTGTACCAAGACCAACTGTAGGATATAATCCAAATTCACAAAATTTCAATTTCAATCCAAATAATCAAAATCCATTTAGAAATCCAAGCGCCGTATTGCAACAGCAAAAACCAAATTTTCCTTCACAACCAATTAATATTCAACCGAGACCAGCGCCCCCACAAAAATTCCCAACAGGTAGTAAAGTTTTTGGTAAACCACAAAATGTATTTAAACCTAAAGGTATAGTTCCCCAATATAAACCAACACCTATGTCGACTACATCAAAAGCGACCATACCAAGACCATACAACCACTTTCAGCCCACGGGTCCAAGAAACTGGACATCTGAAGAACTCTACCATGTCGGAGAAGATCCTTTCCAAACAGAAGAATGTTATGGAGAAGAACAACTCGAATATTATGAAGAGGAGCATAACGAAGAACAACAATGGTACGATTCAGAACAACCCCAAATAGCATTCGACGAAGAAGAACCACCGTATAACGAAATTAACGCTTTAAGGCAAGCATGTCCATTACCTTTTATTATAATTCAACAACCACCTATGAAATTACTAATAGATACCGGCTGCGCAACTTCTATAATTCGACCCTCTATAATTGAACAAAACTACCCTTCTTGTATTTACATAGATAAGACTGATTTAAAAACATGTGCAGGTACATTTTCAACAAGGTATAAAGCCGACATTCCAATTTTTAATGAATTTAGTTCTAATGAAAAAATCACCGTGATTCTTCATGATTTCCATGAGTATTATGATGGTTTAATAGGTTTCAATGATCTTCAAAAATTCCATTTATCAATTAATTTTTCGGAACAATCTCTTTGTAATCCTGATATGTCTGTCAATATTCCAATTAACTATCGTCACCCAGATGACAATTCCAAAAGATATTCTATTAATGCATATGAAGTCCTTCTTAAAGAAATTCCTGTAAACGCACCTGATGGAGACATTTACATCCCTTATCAGTCAACCGATAATCTTTATATTCCCGCTTCTATAAGTACATGCCGAAAAGGTTATGCTACTGTTGAAATATACAATATGTCTGAGGAAACTCAATCTGTTGAATTTTATGAACCCCTTGATGTCGAACCTTTTTCTGAAAATTACGATTCCTATGATTATGATATTAAATCTCCCCCTGTAAATTCGGATAAAAATAATATTGAAAAATTACTTCGTCTTGATCATTTAAATTCCGAAGAAAAGAAAGCCTTATTAGATGTTTGTAACAAATTTCATGACATTTTCTTAAAACCAGACGATCTCTTAACTTTCCATAATTCTGTTAAACATGAAATTAGGACTAAAGATGAAAATCCTGTTTTTTCCAAATCTTATCGTTTCCCTCATGTTCATAAAGCTGAAGTACGTACACAAATCGACAAAATGCTCCAAGAAAAAATCATTAAGCCAAGCATAAGCCCTTGGTCTTCCCCTATCTGGATAGTGCCCAAAAAACTCGATGCATTTGGTACCCAAAAATGGAGACTTGTCATTGACTATCGTAAGTTAAACGATAAAACAATTGAAGATCGATACCCTCTTCCCAATATTACGGATATTCTTGACAAACTAGGTCGTTGCAATTATTTTACAACATTAGATTTAGCCAGTGGCTTCCATCAGATTGAAGTTCACCCAAATTCTGTCGAAAAAACTGCATTTACTGTAGAACAAGGGCATTACGAGTTTTTAAGGATGCCCTTTGGATTAAAGAATGCCCCTACTTTCCAACTTTCCAACGCGTCATGGACAACGTTCTTAAGGATCTCCAAAACAAAATTTGTCTAGTATACATGGACGATGTTATTATCTTCTCAACTTCCCTTCAGGAACATGTAATGAATTTACATAAAGTATTCGAAGCATTCCGGAAACATAACCTCAATCAGTAGAATTCTTAGGTCACATTGTTACTCCCCAAGGTGTTAAGCCTAATCCAAAGAAAATCGAAGCAATAAAACGTTTTCCAATTCCTCAAACCCATCGTGACATTAAAAGCTTTTTAGGTCTCTTAGGTTACTATCGGCGTTTCATAAAAAATTTCTCTAAAATAACTAAACCCTTTACAAAATGTCTTAAAAAAGGAGAAAAGGTAATCCATACCCCAGAATTTGTCGATACTTTCGAATATTGTAAAAATCTTCTATGTAATGATCCCATATTAGCTTTCCCAGATTTCGAAAAACAATTCACCATCACAACCGACGCTTCTAATTATGCCATAGGCGCAATTCTTAGTCAAGATGACCGACCCATTTGTTATGCATCTCGGACTCTAAATCCCGCTGAGATTAATTACAGCACAATAGAAAAAGAACTGCTCGCTGTCGTATGGGCTTGCAAATATTTCCGTCCCTATGTTTTTGGTAGAAAATTTATAATTCAAACAGATCATAAACCACTACAATGGCTTTTTAATCTTAAAGAACCAAATAGTCGCCTTGTAAGGTGGAGGCTCCGTCTAGAAGAGTTTGACTATGAGATTAGGTACAAAAAAGGTAAACATAACGCCAACGCAGACTGTTTATCACGCATCAAAATTGATCAGGTAGACGCAAACCCTATTGACACAGAAACAAATCCAGGTGACAAAATCGATGACATTTCCGATTTTATATCCGAAATTGGAGACGAAATAACTGAACGACTTATAGACACACCCACAATGGAAGAAATCTTTAAGGACATCACAGCACCAGAACCTACTGTAGACGATGACGAAACACGACACACCGCGCAAGAAAACCCAATCCAAGAAATCCCTTACACCGAAAATTGTCTCAATCAATATAATCATCAAATTACTTTCATAGAATCCAATAACACTGTTTTAGATTCATCCGTTGCTTCAACCTTATTTAAAACAAAAATTCGACATTTAGTAACACTTAGAACTACAGCCCCAGACCAAGACATAGTTAAATTATTAAAATCCATAATATCCCCACAAGTTACATATTGTCTATATTTTAAAACCCCTGAAATTGAAAGAAAAGTTACCCGTGTCATTCAACAAAATTTCACTAGCTTAAAATTGTGTATCTCACGAAAACTCCTACAAGATGTACAAAATTTAGACGATCAAACTGAAAAATTAAAATATTATCATGAAGGAAAAACCAGTCACAGAGGAATCAATGAAGTAAAAATGTCACTACTCAAACGATATTATTGGCCTAACTTAGTTAACGATGTTACAAATTATATAAATTCTTGTAAAATATGTCAGAGAGCAAAATATGAGAGACATCCTCAAAGAATAAAATTCCAAATTACGCCCACTCCAAAAAGACCTTTCGAAATAATTCATATGGACTTATTTTTTGCAGAATCAAAAATATTTCTTACAATTTTAGATCCATTTTCAAAATTAGGTCAAGCCTATAACATAAAATCCAAAAACGCACTAGATACTTATGAAGCTCTATTGACGTTTATCTCGCATTTCGGTATTCCCAACAAAATAATTTGTGATAGTGGTAAAGAATTCGATAACAATATATTTAAAGAATTTTGCAACTTACATCAAATTGACTTTCATATAACTACTCCTAAAAATTCAAACTCTAACGCTCCCGTTGAACGTTTTCACTCCACATTATTAGATATGATACGTTGTGTTAAACTAGAACATCCCAATAAAGATCTAAATCAGATAATGAAATTAGCAATTATAGGATATAACAATTCCACACATTCAGTAACAAAATTAACCCCTTTTGAAGTAGTATTTGTAAACCAAAGAAAAACTCCATTTGATATTAACGAGACTGAAATTCTAAATGACTATATTAATGACCAAAAAGAAATTTCTAAAAAACTATATGACAACCTCAATCAACAAATTTCTCAAACTAAAGATCGCAATATTTCCAAATTAAATCAAAAAAGAGACGAACCAATAACAAACAAACCTGATGAAACAGTTTATTTAAAAACAAAAGATAAATTTACTTCTAAAACAAAACCAATTTATAAAGAAACTCAAATAGTTTCCGATAAAGAACATCTAGCACAGACAAAATTAGGGACATACCATAAGACTTTAATTAAAAAACCAAGACAAAAACTAAAAGAACCTCCTTTGTCACAGGTTGCAGACGAAAATGACTTTGAAGACCTTATCACTGCTTATCGCATTCAGTGGACTGACGATGACCAGTCAAGCAATTAACCCCTTGTTTCAAACAATAACTAACCCTATCCTACCGATACAACTAGGACCTACAAAATTAATCGAATCGACACATAAATTCGTATATCAAATAAATACATTAATGCTCTTGGAACATGCAGAAAACTTATACAAAACTTATGTGAAAAGCTTTGTTCTTTGACACTCGATGTCCCACCATTAGTAAATTTCACATTAACCAAAGTAGCTTTAAAACTTAATTCCTTACCTTTAAATAAAAAGAATAAAAGAGGATTAGTGGATGGTATTGGTAAAGTATCAAAATTCCTCTTCGGCACTTTAACCGAAGATGATAGAACAGAAATAATCGAACAATACAAAATCTTAAATAACAACCAACAAAATTTAGAAACCCAACTAAAAACACAATTATCAATTCTTCAGCCACTTTCTAAGATTTTTAACGAGACAGTATCAACTTTATCAGGTAATCAGCAACAAATCGGTAAATTAATTGAAGGATTAAGGCATGACTTTAGAGACGTTAATGTTAGATTCATTGGACAACAAATTATTGACAACGGAAATTCTCTCTTAACACTAATTGATGAAATTTATATAGCTATATCTTTCTCTGCTTTAAAAACAGTGTATAACCCTATAGTTAGTCTTAACGAAGTTTCATTTATGAAAAACACTCTTTCTCAAATTTATGGTAACTCTAAGTTATTACCTTTAGAAAACGATTTATCTTATTTTAAACTAATGCATCAAGATGTATTTTTCAAATATCCAAATTTTAATTTTATTATAACATTACCGTTGTTCTCAAGCGAAAATTTATTCCTTTATAAAATCTACCCAATTCCACAAGCCAATGTTACCCTTATTCCTTATAAACCAATAATAATGCTTGGCGAGAAGAATCAGCAATATTTAGATGAAGAATGCCCACAAGTCGAAGGTTATTACATTTGTGATAAGAAACCACAACCAATCCAGGACGACTGTGTTTCAACAATAATCCATGGCCAACAACCCACAAATTGTCAATTTTCAAAAGTAAAAGTCACTCAACCAATTGTCTATCAAGTCAACCCAAGTCAACTACTAGTTATACCATTTAAAGAATCCAGTATCCGATTCCAGTGTGATACCAATGGAGTAGAACGAATGCAATCTCCCACATTAATCACTATTAATCCAAATTGTAAATTATGGATTGACGATGAACCCTACTTATTATCATCCAATCCCACTACAGTCGCAGGCACTGGTATATTATTACCACCACTACAACAAGTTAATATGTCAAGTATCATTTCCTATGATCTTAATCTAAAAACTGTCCATTTCGAGGATATTAATAAAATTATCCAATCGAGCCATTCACTGTCTTCAGTCACTACAATAGAAGCATTACCAGAAAAGAAGATCAAAATATTTTGGATCCTCTTTGCCGTCACGTTAACATTCCTAAGTCTGATGACAACGTACATTTGTTTCCAAGAGAAAATATCCAAATTCATAAAAACTACAAGGTCCAGAGGCAACTCAACCAATGATGTCCCAATGGTGTCCCAAGGCCCCCATGCGCCATTTTAAAGAGGGAGGAGTTATGTCCCCTGTATATTATATATTTTTGCTTCAAGGTGTTCTAAGAAACATAATATAAACGTTAAGCTTTTGCCATATCTAGTTAAGATAAATAAAATGTTAATTCATCAAAATTCATTTATTATAAAACATGTAGAATCTTTTGTAAGTTCAGTTCAAAGTTGTATTTGGTCGTAATAACGCTTCGCATTAAACATCTGCTACTCAAAATCAAATTGTTTTATTCCAAAGACAAAACTCGCGGTACCACAGTCGTCGATTTGGGTGTGAGTGGGGCAAATTCCGTGACAATATTTTATCGCCTAGTATACAGCCATTAATTCTTTTAAGATAGTCGGTTTGTGCATTTCACCTTTTATTAATGTACGAGAACCGTAAGCAATCGGTAACTCTTGACCATTAAAATTTTGAGAAAGAACCGTTCCACAAGCTTCTTTTGAGGCATCTGTAGTTATTATAAAAGGTTTAGAAAAGTCTGGATACTGCAGAGTTTGTGAAGAAATTAACGTTTTTTTGAGTATATTAAAAGAATTTTGACATTCTGCTGTCCATAAGAATTTTGTATTTTTTCTGGTTAATTTATTTAGCGGTTCTGTTATTTCTGCGAAACGCGGTATGAATCTACGATAGTAATTGGTAAACGCAACAAATCCTTTTACTTCGTCAGCATTTTATGGAATAGGATATTTGTTTGTAATACCGTATTTACTATCATCTGGAAAAATACCTTTGTCTGTAATTTTGTCACCTAGATATGTGACTTCGTTTCTAAAGAATTTACATTTCTCGGGAATTAATTTCAAATTATATTTTCTACAGGTTTCAAAAACATTTTTTAATTATTAAAGTGATGATTTGTGAACAACTGATTACTATTAGATCATCCATATAGAGAAAAGCTTTTTCAGGTGTAATTCCAGCGAAAGCTATCGACATCATTATTTGGAAACTATTGGGGTTAACCGAGAAACCAAATGGTAATCTTGTGAATCTATAAAATCCGTCGTCTACACTGAATGAAGTTACTTTGCGGGATTCTTCATGCAAGAGAATTTGATGAAATCCTGATATTAAATCAAGTAATGAAAACCATTTAGCTCTACCACGTTGATCCAATATATCATCTATACGGGGTAACGGAGATTTATCAGTAAGCGCCAAGCTTTTTGCCCATCTGTAGACTTTTTTGGAATTAATAGAACGGGACTATTGTATTCAGAAATTGATGGTTAAATTATTTTATTATTTACCATTAACTTGTTGCCTGCTAATTTCGTCTTTTTGAGCTCTAGGAGTTCTATAATTTTTTATATAACCCTCCCCCACTATTATCTTTTAATTTCAAACGCTGGAGTGGAATGACGTCATAACAGTTTCGCCTTAAATAATTGAACGGGTTGTGGCAGGACGTTCTGCGTTCTGTCAATATTCTAACCCGCGATCATTCTCCTTGTTAGATTTTATCTAACATTTTGACATTTCCCAGGATTCTAAAGAAACCAAAGGCTGTATGACAACGTCGCTCGAGGAATGCCTCACTGGCTGTATCCAGAAAACGCCCTATCCGAAAAAATTGATTTTCGAATCATTTATGCAATATCTGTTCCAAGCCGATTTGTAGAGAACATATAGGAAAAACTACAATAGTTTGCCGGCAGTGCATTTTATATGATGAATAACGGATATTACGATAACAATTAGTTTCAACATTTATTGTTATTACTTACTTATTCATCCATGTGTTAAAATGTTCCATATTAATAATTTAGTTAAATTTCAGAAAATATCTTAAGTTGCGGAGCTATATTCTTTCTACATGTAAAGATTTTTACTTTTAGAAATATATTATTTGTTTTTTTACATTTTTTTCAAGAAATTTCATAGATAAACATAAAACAGAGATCTTATTTAACAGTAATCATTCCCTTTTTTCTGATTCATCGTCATAAAGCACGTTAAAGCACCGTTATTAGCATACGTAAAATAGGCATATTTTCGACCAAATTTATTTAAATTAAAAAACAAGTCAAAATACTCCAAATGTCAACAATTTAGAGGTTAAGACAAACATAATTTGCGCATGTTCCACCCAAACGCCAGACTTTAAAGCGGGACGAAAAGTTGTAGCCTGGACGTAATTTTTAAACGGTTGCGTGTGACTTGTCGAAGCAATACGTCATACTTTGTCCAAGATAAATAAACGGTGTCAACACGCCCAGAACGCGCCGTGCGTGGTTTTCAAAGGCACTCCTGCTCATAAAAATTATTAACTGTAAGTTTATCTGATGATAATGCAAATATGTCTGAAAATTGATTGTATATATTAACTAATTCATTTTTAGCATCATCTGGAAAGCCGTTCATATCAAATTTCTTCATTAATTTTGAAAACCGATCCTGTATTTCAGTTTCAATTTTGTAAATATTAAATTGGTTTAAGCTAATTGTTTCTAGTTTAATATTCTTTAAAGTGACCGTTTGGCAAGTTGTATTGATAATTTTGAAAAAAGCAACAAAAATACCAGCACAAATCTCTTTATTTATTACTACCGAATCTTGAGAAATCTTTTTTTTAAACTTTTAGTATCTGTCGTACTACACATCTAGGAGGAATAATTAATGTATCGTCTGGTCATGGATAGGCACAACAATTTGTATGTGATTTAGATTAATAGTCATAGTCCAGTTAGAGCAATTTAGATTGCATTTAAATTTAGTTAAAAAGTGTCTACCTAAAATTGTATCAGCTGGTATAGGGAAATTTGAATTATCGATATGAAATTTATGTTTATTTTATAGTCGTCTACAAAAATATCCGTGTATACAACACCTAAAGAATTAATAACACCATCTGTTACACCTCTTATTTTGATAGGATTGGCATTGTATAGTATTTGATTGAGATTGATATTAGAACTTTTAAAAATAGATACATCAGCACCCACGTCAATTAAAAATGTGTTTTTTGTATCGGTCATTTTCGTATAAAATATGACAAAGTTTGAAAATGATAGATCAAAGTGAAAAATATTTAAACTTCTTCCCCCAATCGAATACGTTAACGGTTTTATTCGTTTCCCTGAACTTGACTGCTTGTTTCTACCAATCTTACTGTCCTAGTCTGATTTCGACTAACATTTGAATGATTATTGTTATCTGTGTTATATCTATAATTTTCATTATATTTATTACTTCCGTTATATCTGTTATGTCCACGTCTTCTTCCCCCGCGACTGCTTTGTTTCCCAGTAAATTGTTGTGGTTTTGTAGCCCTCTTCCGCGATATCGGTGGAATCGAGCCGTCAAACGAGGAGGTCGCATGCAAAACTGGTTAAATCCATTATTATAAAATTTTCAGGAGATCAATAAAACGTCTTCTTTCTGGGCTTGAAGGAATAATTGGAAATTTCAATCATAAAGTTATAGGGATTGATGATATGAATAAATAGTGTAGAGTAATTTTCAATTAATGTCAAAAGCGTCACAACTATTGAAAAAAATTAAAGTGAACCAAGTGACATCTAGTAGGTTTGTCACGTCATATTATGTACAATTGTCAAATAAACAGGAAAGTATAGTGGTAGGTAATCAGGTTTATAGGTACTTTATTAAAAAAAAACCTATTACGGTTCAATATACTAATGCTGAAAAGTTTGATTATGGGTAAAATGCCATAGAAACAAGATGCGCTGCTAGACTGCATAGGCTAAGATACCTATCTTAACAGCCGATGACATCTAGGCAGCAAAACATTTTAAAATTTAGCAATAATCATTATGAAATATTCCAGTTTTGAGAAAAGTATATAGCCTTGCTTTCCTAGGAAGCGTCACGATCCAAAGATTTATTTCTACATCTTTTGATACATTTGTCTCTCAAATATAAAATTTTAGTTACCCTATTTCGGTAATTAATTTTCATGCATTATCTTTAATGAATGGAAGTAATTTTAGTGCGATATATTGTACACTGTTATCCAAATTTATTAATATTGGTTGGTGCAAAAATAATGACCGTTTTCAAACAGCTACTTTCAACGAACGTAGCTCAACTCAGAATAAACTTTATTAATCGAAATAAAAACCATTAGATTCAATACATTTTTGCCAACGAGAAACAAGTTTATTTTTTCCGGTAGCATAAAAATCCGGCGTTCTGGAGGCGATGAAGTCGTCGAAGGCCGATTCGGCATCATCTCGGCTTTTGAAGCATTTCTCGCGCAGGAAGTTGTCGAGGCGCTTGAAAAAGTGGTAGTCGGTGGGCGAGAGGTCCGGCGAGTATGGCGGATGAGTCTCGTAGCCCAATTCGTTCAACTTCTGCAGGGCCGGTTGTGCGATGTGCGGACGAGCGTTGTCGTGGAGCAGAATTGGCCCCTTTCTGTTGACCAATGCCGGGCACATACGCTGCAGCTTCTGGTGCATATCGTTGATATGTTGACTGTACCTCTCTGCCGTAATCGTTTGGCCCGGATTGAGGAAGCTGTGGTGGATGAGACCGGCGGCAGACCACCAAACAGTAACCATAATCTTCTTTTGGTGCAGTTTCTGCTTCTGAAAGTGTTGTGGAGCCTCGTCGCTGTCCAACCACTGTGCAGAACGACGCCGGTTGTCGTAGAGAATCCACTTCTCATCGCACGTTACGATCCGGTCGAGAAAAGGGTCGTTTTTGTTGCGCTGAAGAAGGGCTGATGACACCTCAAAACGACGATTTCTTTGATTTTCGTTCAAATTGTGAGGCACCCATTTATCGAGCTTCTTTGACTTCCCTATTTGCTTCAGATGGCGTAGAACTGTTGAGTGATCGACGTTGAGTTCTTGTGCGACTTCTCATGTGGTTTTGCGAGGATCGGCTTCGATCAAGACTTTCAATTCGTCATTGTCGACCTCAGATGGGCGGCCGCGACCCTCTTTATCTTCAAGGCTGGTATCACCTGCACGAAACTTTTCAAACCATCTACGTGTGGTACGTTCGGAAACACTATCCTCGCCCCATGCTTTATTGACATTTCGTGTCGTCTCCGCAGCATTGTGGCCAAGTTTGAACTCGTGAAGCAAAATAATGCGAATTTCCTTCTTTGAGAGCATCGTAAAAAATGATCTGAAATCAGAGACGTATGACGATAGTAAAAAGATAACTAAACTAAAAGATAGAGCGAAAAACGCGTTTTAAAACGACATATAACATGACCACATTCATTAAAAAATTTATTCAGAAATTCATACATAAAAATAAACAATGTAGAAACGGCCATTATTTTTGCACCAACCTTAATTTAGGTTATTCTTTCGGAAACTTGAAATGTGAAAATTTTTGTGAAAATTTTGAAATAAGGTATCGGTTTGATCCCGTCCCATCGAAGTTACCTGCCGACCGACACCTGGCGTGATGACGACAGTGTTATTTTAAATCGCCGTTGTATCACGTCCCGCTTCGCTACTGAGGAAAGCTCTTCTTTTATTTTGCATATGTGCAACTTCCGCGGTCTCCCTCACGTTTCCTAGGAAAGTAAGACTTAAGCTTCACGTCAATTTGAACAAAATTACCAAAATTTAATTAAAAATGAATTATGAATAAATTTTAATGATAACAATTTTTTTTTATTTCAAAATGAAAACAGTAAAATTTTGTTAATCAGAAATATATGCTGATATCAATGAAACAAAAAAAATGCTTTTCCCATATTAAAGAATAAATTTGATCCCATGTTTTTTGGGACACCTTGTACACCCAATTACATGAAAAAGTTAAAACATCTACTATTTACCGAATTTTAAATGAATTTATTGCAATCTTTACATGCTTACTGTAAAATAACTGTTTATAAAAAATATAAGTTACTGCCAAAAATGTTTAATCTTTTTTGCTATATTATACATATTAAATAATAAGTTGAATACCATGTGCACTCATCTAATGAAACGGAAAGATACGTAGTTTGCGCAAATTTTGTATTAGAATCTGAAAAAAAAAAAACTTCAAGCTGAATGTAATCCTCCGTTTTCAATAGTAAAGACAAGACAATATATCTGGCAGCAGTGGGATCGTTCGAGCGACCATCTGTGGGGAAATAGCTGAATTAACCAACACTGCTTCCACGGTGGTGCCGGCTCAGGGAAGCCGGCATCCAAAGCTGTTAACACTTTTTAATATGCTCAGGCGCTATCTGTATATTAATTTATCTGTGATAATTCATTATATTTTCATCAAAATATATAAGAAACTGCAACTGATAGTAATAAAACTATATACTACACTAGAAGTTTGCATCATATATTGCACTAAATTGCAATAAAACATTGTTTTTAACGCGACCAAATATCGAAAATTACATTGACAATAAAAACAAACGTGTAACGTCAGCTGTGACGTAAGACGTCTGAATTCTTGATTCGAGTATATATAATTTTGAAAGCTCCTCCCATTGAAGATGATTGGTTCATACATATTATGTTATGTACAATCGTTTGCAATAATATTGACACTCTTTAAATTGAATTTTGCTATTTCTTTTGAACTGCTGACGTATTTGTAATGAAATCTACTTTTAACTTTTAACATTAGTAATTAGTTGTTTCACTTACCAATATAGATTTAATTAAATTTCTACTCAGAACTTGCAGAAGTTAAAAAACTATTTTGAGAGAGTTTCATTATTATTTCAAAAGCTTGTATGTACTTAAAATTCATAACTTTAATGACATTCAATAGGATTACTGTTTAATTTATTATTAAGTGAATGTGTTAGTCATGAAGAAGCAGGGAGGAAATAAATGTTAATTTTTAAAATGTAATAAAATTAGATGAAACATTCCAGGAATAACACATTTCCGCAAGGCGAAAATCGACTATAATGATAGATTTTAAATTCTGATAAGTAATTATATTAATTCACATGATTTAATAATAAAAATATTCTCATATTTACAGAAAAGAAACAAATTACAGAAGTGCATTTATCCAGTTCATATTCACTTTCACGTATCAATAAAGGTCAAAGTAATATACCTAGATGATTGTTCTAATGCATATATGCTAGATATCTGGCGAAAAACAAACTTAAAAACAGAAATATGCACGTAAAATTTAATTAATGTCCCATGAAAAATTATCAGTTCCTAAACAATTAACTATTTATTGTGTTTAAAATATATTAACCGCCAGATAACACTTTTATCGTACTCCTCCAGCTTTGGTAAATTCAAGTGAAGAAGTTATTCAATACGTGTCGATAAAAATATACAGGGTGGGCCATTAATAAGGGGACATAGAGGAGGAGTAACATCATTATTAGGAAATATGAAGGTATAGCTAAATATATCTTCGTAAAATATTGCTGTGGAAAAAGATACAAGGTGTCAAAGTTGAAATATTTTTAATTGTGTTTTCTTTTTTTTGTAATATCGCGAGTATCGCTCAACCGATTGTCACCAAATTTGGTAGGGAAACATTTTTTAAGAAAAATAAAAATAATTTAAGTATTAAATCAGTTTTGCCAATAAAGGGCGCCGCACTAACAATATCTAATGATGAATTTTTCTCTTATTTTTTTTGTTGACAAAACATTTTGATTCGGTTGACTACAAAATTGTATCTGAACATCATTTCTACGTAAAAAGATTCACTTAGTAGAACTTGATAATTCCTACCAATTTCGAAAAAACTGCCCTAAAGGTTTCAGCTTACACGCGACTTCAAAAATGCTATTGAAATTTAATTCCAAAAAATCAGTAGGTATCAATGAGCCGTTTATTTTTTTTTATGTTCAGAGTAACTTTGGAAAAAACTCGTATTTGAAAACATATTTACTTTTATTGACAAAAATAACAACAGAGCAGTAAAAACAATTTAGCTCTTGAGCAAACTCTCTCTACCTCTACATATTTTAATTAATTAAACTAATTATTACAGCTAATTACAGTAAATTTTTAATATGGCCTTCCAGTTGTATGCAATTTTCTAATGCTCCTAAGAGATTTCCTCACGTCGAAAAATATATTTGGTTATTTTAGATCAGTTTTCTGAAAAAACGGAAGGAATTTCTTTAACAAAAAATAAGAGAGAAGTTGTCATCATCTGGCATTGTTAATGGTCTATTTGTTTTAATAGGTACCTACTGCATAAATTATGACTTTTCTTAAAATATGTTTCTCTACCAAATTTTTATCAAATGACAATCGGTTGAGCGATTCTAGTTATTACAAAAAAAAGCGAAAAAATTTTTTTAAAACCTTTCCTATCTTTTTCCACAGAAACATATTAGTAAGGCATATTTAGCTATATCTTCATATTTTCCAAAGATGTCATTCCTACTCTGGCACATTATTAATGGTTCACCCTATATAATACTTAAAATAATAAATAAATTTTGAAATACATTCTTTTCTGATGGGGCCTGTAAAGTTTACAAATTATTTTTATTAAAAACATTAGTGCATGTAAATTTATTTAAATTTGCATGCGCAAATGTTAAATTATTTGAATTTTTAAATAAATTTAAATTTAATTTTAATTTAAAAATTGCTCTTCAAAAAGACTACAAAATAATATTTATTTGACACCATCACAAAATTATACTCAGATTAAATATTGAAAACAGATTTGTATACTTATTTTTTTATTTGTTTATTTATTTTTACTAATGATTTTTTCTTAAAAATATTTGATCTTTCGCAAAATAATAATGCATCTTATGCAGTAAGAGAAACCCACACGATAATCTGTAGTTCTGTGTCTCTTTATAGAAGTATAATATGTTTAAAGGAAATAAAATAGAAACTGTAAATTTTGGCATATCGCTGAAAACTCTTTTTTACAATCTTATTTTTCTGTTTTTTTTTAATTAATTAACAGTTCATATTCTTACTTCTCTAACGCAATAAAATAAACTGCTTATGTTTCAAACTTTATGATCTGTGGTTTGAATATAAATATATTGCCACAATCTTATTATTTAGGCAGGTATATGAAAAAGGGTCACATGGCCACGCCTTCGAAACGCTTTCGCAGTTTTTTTGCAGATTATAATAGTAGCGCTTTATTTCCTTCGTTTGAATAAATGCGTATTGTTACACAGTACGACATCTAACAGGAATTATGATAACTATTTAGGTCTTTATTAAGGACGGACTCTCTTGGTGTATATACTCAAGGGTAAAAATAGAAAATTAGAGAAAATATACGATAGGCGAAAGTGTGGGTGTAACAACTCCGAAGTGGGATAGTTATCACGTGCTGTACGGTATTTACGAGAGGTGATTAGCCGCAAAAGACGGTAATTAGAATAAATTTGTCAGGTTTGATAGATGTAGCGTAGCCATTTTCAAAATGGCGGACAAGCCAAGCCGAGATTGAGTTAGACTATGATATGGAGTTGGAGGCAGGTGCATCGACGACAGGGGCGGAGAAGACGGAGGAGGTGGTTAGGCGAGTCCTGGACGAAAAACTGGCAGGATGCATGGACGCCTTTATGGAGAAAATGCTCAGTAGGATGGCGTCGGTGACAGGTGGACCAGCTTCGGTGACAGGCGGAGCAGCGGTGGTGACAGGTGGAGCGGCAGTGGCGGCGGCTACCCCAAGCAGCTTGACAGGCGTAACTGTGAGTATGGGACAGGCGAAGACAGAGTCTCAGGCGAGCACCGAGTCTCAGGAGGTAAGTAGGCGGAGAGGTGATTTAATGGAGGTAGGTGGTATTGTAGAGGAGTTCGATACTGATGATCGTGACTCCAATGTAAATAAGTTTTTAGGGCTTATTGACCAGTTAGGCGATGTACACGGGTGGTCAGCGTATGAGCGATCATACCTGATGCAGGTGAAATTGAGAGGCGCAGCTAGGAGTTGGTTTAGACGATTGGACAAACTGAATTACACCTGGGAGCAGTGGAAGGAGAATCTGCGGAAGGCGTTTCCCAGGCGGCATGATTTCCATGACTGTTTGGCGGAGATGATGGAGAGGCGTAAGCAGGTAGGTGAAACCATGACTAGCTACTTTCACGCAAAGCTGGCGTTGTGTGAAAGGGTAAAGGTGACAGGCGAAGATGCAGTTTCCTGCATTATCAAGGGGCTGCCAGAGGAACTATGGCGAACGCATGGGCTTGCAGGAGCGAGTCACCTGAGGCGTTGTTTCCGGCTTTCTAGCCGGTTTAGAGACTTACAGGTCTCCAATGGCTATGGTGGTAGGTAGCCGAGCGGAACCCTCAACGTCAGGCGTAAAATCGAAGAGGGTGAGCAGCCCAGGTGTTCCCCCTATGAAGAAACAGGCGACAGCGGAGGTGCCCAAAGTTAGGTGTTACAACTGCCAGGAATATGGGACCCATATTAGCAGGGATTGTCCTCACCCCAAAAACAGTAGGTGTAGCTGGTGTGGAAAGGAGGGACACTGGTTCAAGAATTGTCCAGTCAGGCAGGAGTACCTTTCGTAGGAAAGGTGGAGAGGTGAAAAAGGGAGGCGAGAAGGAGAAGAAGAGCAGCTCAGTCAAGGTGAGACTGGGCAACCGGCGATAGGCGAGAAAGGTGTCACTATGGTGGTAAGCGACAACAAGGTGACTATTGTCAAGGAGGTAGGCGTAGAGGACCCTTTCAAGAAGATGGGCCTTGAAGACGACGAGGTAGATAGTTGTCCTAGAGGATGTTGTGGTGGAGCCAGGCACAGAGAGGCGAGTAGGTGTATGTGTGCCTAACACACGGGAAGGTGAAGAGCTATTTATAGAGGCGAAACTGCTTGAGACAGGCGAATGCACCGTGGTGATGCCAAGCGGTGTAGTAAGGTGTTCAGGCGAGAGGGTTCAGATTAGGGTGACCAATTTGGGTCCACAGTAGCTTAAATGGAAGAAGGAACGAATGGTAGCGAGGACTGTTAGGTGTAGAGAGGCGACTAGGCGAGCTACCAGGCCAGGGAAAAAGGATATTAAGGTGAAATGAAAATTAAGTTGGTGAATGATATACCTGTGTATTACAGACCCTATAGGTTGTCGTGTTCAGAGAGGTGTAAGGTGAGAGATAAGGTGCAAGGACTTCTCGATAGCGGCGTTATCAGAGAATCTGATTCAGCTTATGCCAGTCCCATAACACTGGTCAGCAAGAAAGATGGCGGAATTAGGTTGTGTGTAGATTATAGGGCGTTGAATGCAATTACGGTTAAGGATAGGTACCCTCTCCCACTGATAGCAGATCAGTTGGACCGATTAGCAGGCAGGTGTTATTTCACAACATTGGATATGGCGCAGGGATATCATCAGGTGCCTATGCACCCTGATTCTATTGATAAAACGGCGTTTATCACTCCTGATGGACAATATGAGTATACAAGGGTCCCTTTTGGTTTAGCCAACTCTCCGGCGGTGTTTCAGAGAATAATCAACAAGATGTTAGGTGGATTGCGTCATGATCAGGTGTTGGCGTATATGGATGACTTGTTGATTCCATCTAAGACAGTTGAGGATGGTTTTACTCTTTTAGAACAGGTGTTGGATTTGATAGGACAGGCGGGATTTAAATTAAATATGGTGAAATGTTCGTTTTTGCAGGCTTCCATTGAATATTTAGGACATGAGGTGAGCGGAGGTGGCATTAGACCTGGACCTCGGAAGGTGAAGGCGGTGGCGGAATTTCCAGTGCCAACAGATTTGTGCATACGGTGAGACAATTTGTTGGGTTAGCTAGTTATTTCCGCAAGTTCGTTAAGAACTTTGCAATTTTGGTGCGTCCTCTTACGAAACTTACAATGAAAGAAGTAGAATGGCATTGGGGCGAAGGTGAGCAGTTAGCGTTTGAAAATTTGAAGGCGTTATTAATAGAACGACCAATATTGGGGTTATATAGCAGTGAGTTACCTACAGAACTGCACACAGATGCTAACAAACTTGGGTTAGGTGGCATGTTGCTCCAGAGACAATCGACAGGTGATTTACAGGTGATCTCTTATTTTAGCAGGGCGACAACAAAAGTGAAAGCAATGTACCATAGTTATGAATTGGAAACCTTGGCCTTGGTAGAGCCAGTAAAGCGGTTTAGAGTTTATTTGCTGGGTGTTCATTTTAAGGTGGTGACTGATTGTTCGGAAGTAAGGGCGACACTGCTTAAGCGAAATTTGGTGCTAAGGATAGCTAGGTGGTGGTTGGCGATTCAAGAATACGACATGGAGGTGGAATATCGACCAGGTGACAAAATGAGGCATGTTGATGCTTTTAGTCGTAACCCAGTACAGGTAAATTTGGTGACAATTTCTGAGGCGGACTGGTTTGGAACAGTTCAGTTGCAGGATGAGAAAACACAGGCGATTGTTAAGACGTTGGAAGGAGGTAAAGCTGACAAAGATGTGCGAACAACTTTTAAGGTGAAAGACGGGCGTTTGTGGCGTATTACAGGCGAGGGGGGCAGGTTGTATGTTCCTGCAATTGCAAAGTTTAGCTTGTTGCGTAAGCATCATGACGACATTGGGCATCCTGGATTTGAAAGGTGTTTGGAACTTTTGAGGAAGACATATTGGTTCCCTAAAATGAGGCGTTTTGTGCACAAGTATACAGCAGCGTGTCTGAATTGTGCATATGTGAAAGGCGTGCATGAGCGAGGCGAAGGATTTCTCCATCCTTATGAAAAAAAAGCACTTCCTCTCGATACGGTGCATATCGATCATCTAGGTCCCTTTGTCAAAAGTGTGAAACGGAATAGTTACTTGCTGGTAGTGGTAGACGCGTTTACCAAGTATGCATGGGCAAAGCCTACTAGAACCTTGAGTTCTGCAGAGACTATTGAGAAATTAAGGTGGATATTTGGCGAATTTGGGTACCCAAGGCGAATAATATCAGACAGGGGATTGGCGTTGACTAGCAAGGCGTTCGCTAGTTTTGTGGGCGAAAGGGGCATTAAGTATGTGGAGAAAACTATTGCAACCCCTCGGGTGAATGGACAGGTGAAACGATCAAACCGCACACTGATTGAGGCGATTACGGGAGTGGGGAAGGAGAGGCGAGATGGGATGAACAGCTACCAGAGATACTGTGGGGAATCAATCACACGATAAATGCCAGCACTAGATTCTCCCCCAGCAGATTTGATGTTCTCCTATCAAAGTGGGCGAGTGGCAGACTTGTCAGAGGGCGATGACACTGCTGCACTTGGGCGAAAGCGATTGCATGCAGATAGGTGTAAGGCAGGTGAGAGATTGCAAAAGGCGGCATCTCATATGAAAGCGAGGGATGATAAAAGCCGTAAGGTTGCAACCGAATACAAAGTAGGCGATTTAGTTCTGTGGCGTCAGGCGGCCACTATGCCAGGTGAAAAGGGTGTCAATAGAAAGGTGTCCAATAAATATGACGGTCCATATAAGATAACAAAGGTGTTAGGCAATGACAGGTATGAGATTGCCTCATTGCAAAGTGTTAGGGGCTATAAGCGATTCAAGGCTATTGTAGCAGTAGATACCTTAAGGCGTTATCAAAGCGGTGCAGTTAATGTAGGCGACGAGTCTGATGACTCTTTAGGTGATTCTGAAAGGGATCAGTCTGGTCGACAAGATCTGATTGATCTCTTAGACGGTTAGGTGAGCCTAGTAGATTAATGAGGACATTAATATTTCAGGATGGCCGACTATTATAAGAATTGAGAATTGGACAGGCGACGACATCTGGCGGCCGAAGGTAGGAGCTCAGAGAGGAGAATTCTGCTGGAGGCGACCGACAGCTTATGGTTGGTACAACTGATAGGCGTTAGGCGAGGACGGTGGAGGGCATTCTACGTGGCGAAGACAAGCTGTCGGTGCTGTGTTTTAGGTGTTCTGTGTAAAAATAGAAAATTAGAGAAAATATACGAAAGTGTGGGTGTAACAATTTATTATGTACTCCATATTAAAATATAATAATATACTCACCCTTTCGGAGGAAGGAAAAAGAACTTTCGATAAGAAAAGTAATAATGGTTAAATAATATATAAACTGTAAATGAAAACTAGATATAACTACAAACACTATATTATTCAAAAGTTATAATAAACTATGTTATAAACGAAGATATGCAAAACGTAAATAAACAAAACCACAGAACGCAGTTTTATTTGTAAATAAACCACAGAAACATGACTAAAAATGGCTACCTGCAGACTATGACCCAAAAAAGGGATGTGCAAATGTCTACTCGTTCTATATCTATCTTTTTCTATGGCAAAGACCTTATTATAAATCATGAACGCGCCCAAAACCGTATTCTGCCTATACAAATCGTTGTGTGTCGTTCACTGAAATGTACGATATGGAATGCGTTTAGTCCATTTGCGCATCCAAATAAAGGTACCAACCCTAGGAGCATACCATATATGTAATACGGGTTCCTCTTGGGAAAGCGCAAATATCCTATATCTCTATCGCTTTTTTCTAGTGCACTTGTTGCTTCTGCGCATGCGTCGATCCGATTAATGTGGCCACGCCCCCATCCTACTTTATATTTTATTATTTTGATTACAAAACTGTCAAAATCACAAGATATTTGTTTTATAACCTTATTTTAGTGGCTTTTCATATAAAATATAATCTATTTTAATTTAATGTTTTATAATATGTTGCTGATTTTGAATTTGGATATGCCAGTTGAAATTCCTCTTTTCTGATATCATCGTTCTTGCCATCAGGAGCCCCATACTTAATACCTATAATATCTACTAAATTCTAAATGTGATGTATAACTAAGAATTTTAATCCATTCATTGTAGGAAGACAATGTTCAGTTGTGAAACGATGAGAATATTGAAACAAAAAAATGCTCCTAGTGTGATTATTGTGAAGATACAGAAAAATAAAATAAAACGTTCACTGTGGATTCAACAGTAAATTTTGAGATACGAAGAATTAGGTGTTTATAGTCAATTAATGTCACATTTTTTGGGGATGAAGCCAATTTGAGAAACTTGTTTGTAAAATTGATCTATAACAAGCAAGCTACCAAACCAGTTTTAGTATAATTTGGTATGCCACCAAATGACGCAGAAGCCTCTATTTGTGACTAATACCATTTAGTTTTTTAAGATTGTATTTCTTAAATCTTTTTCAAAGTGAATACAAAGCTCAGTTTCACTATGCATCTTTTTTCATTTAAGGGTTGACTGGCAAGCTTGAAAATTAATAAAATAGAAAAGGTGTGTGTGAAGGTAATCCAAACAAATGGAGTGAAACATGTCAAGTGATGTTATGTTAAAAATAACTTGGTGAATTCAAAAAATCAGTTAAGATCCATTTATTTGCTAAATATTATTACAGCAATTTCCGTCTTGCACATCCAAACATGCAAATAATGTCTAATTGTATAGATGTCAACACGCATCGTAGACACTTAAAATGTATCTCTCTGACAGAAATTTTTCGCTGTTTCCATTAATTGCAATTTCTGTCTGACATAAATATTCTGCAATTAATGTCAGATGAAAACTTACACGATGTTTGTGTTCTTTTATCCTATAAGTATATTATTGTATAATGCTTATTGAATAATAATTCATTCAACGATGGTAATCATATACACCAGGCAGGATATAGAAAATGTGTTCTATTTCTTAAAAGTCACAGAGGCATATCACAAAAACAGATATGTTTTAGCAATACAATTGAAAAAGTAGACATAATCTTAAAAGAAACCAAATAGAAAACTGTAAGATAATTTATTTATTAGGAGTAATTTTTTTTATAATAATTGTATACACAATTTCCACAATTTAAAAAAATTTTTTTACTGATTTTACAGTGCTGTGACCTGAATGGGTCATTCTATAACACTTGTGATGCCTTTAATGTTAAATATCTTTCTAGTTTATTATTTAATTGCAATGTTTTTTGAGAATAACTGATGAATTTGTATTATAAATTTGTAGTGCTTTAGAACCGTATTTAATTTATTACAAACTAATATGAATATTTGAAAATAACTGAATGTAATGTTAGAAAATTTAAATAAAACAGATTTTAGAAAAAAATTTACAAGCCGTATATTACTCAAAGTTGGGCAGTAAATAAGCTAACAATAATTGAATGTGCTACTACGTTAGGACCTATATATCGAATGCCGTGTCTTGATCGCTGATTCTGCTATTCCTCCCGATCAAGGAGCTATTGTATTTCCCTCTTCATCCTAGTCCCGGCTCTCGAGGTGCCACCAAGTAAGAGTTCCAGCATCCGTCATCATTTTTAATAATAAGATAATATCAATGGTTCTCTACCAGATAAGTCAAAGTAGGGATTCACTTTTGCTGACAAATTTTATTCCGTCCAAAAGTTATGAGCCCCTCCAAATCCAGAAGACATTACTATCGACAACTCCATATCTAACAAATTAAGTATTTATTAAAATTATTTATTATATTTAGTACCTTTGTTACCCTGTTATAATAGTATAAGTTACAAATTACCTCTTACTGGCATAGGTTCTGAGACCTGGCGATGTCTACTTTAATGCCCGACATTTCTGACATTTTACAAACGTCAAAAGTTGTGGGCAATATAAAAAATTAAAGGAACCTTCTTATTCCCACAAATCGAATGATTCTGCTCCTAACAAGGTGAAATTTTCAAAATTGTTTAAATTAATTGCATCCAAAAACATTTTAATACCTCTTCACATATCATGTATCATAATACATATAAATATGTTGTAAGAAAGATGATGAGTATGAGCGGACATGCTAGCTTATACTTTGTGCATGCTAGTGAAACAGTGACCTAGGCTACCGTCCGTCGCGAGGACGGGGAGCCAAAGGGAATAAGGCGGCATGGAGATATTTTTGTTGTATGAAGTGTCACCGAATTTTGAGAGTAAAAATTGTACTGTAGCAGAGCTTAATAAAGTATATTAATAATAGTTAATTTTGAGTAATTTCTAACATCAGAAGTAGGATTGACCTTGTGCGATTTAAGTGAAAGAAAAGGAAACATGTGATTTGTGGACTTTCACAAAAAGTGACATGTCTTACAATCGAATGGGGTCCCTTGAGGAAGTTCATGGCGCTAGAGCTTTGGTACATCGTAGGCATGGTAGTGATCAGGAGCAGTTATGTTGGAGTGTCTCGGCTCGGACAAGACGCTCACGAAAGAACCACGGGGGGCGAAGGGATCCTGAAAGACAGACTTGTTCTACGAGAGCCAACCGAAGTCGCTCAGGTAGGCGGAAACCGTCTTCGGAATCTTCGGTTCCATCTGCCACAATCTTGGCAGAGAGTATTTCTCAGATTGGAGCTGCCATGGTCTCTGGAATTGACAGGTTGGTGGGTAATCGGACAGCTGGCGTAAGTAGCCTTTCTATTACCGCAAACATTATTTCAGAGTTTGATCCCTTGTTGCACGATATTATTGAATGGTTAAATTCTGTTGATAAGACCACTTCCCATTTAGCTTTATCAAAATTGCGTGGTACCGCTGGAGTATGGTTTAGGGGTCTCCCTACTCGATTGTTTACATGGGATGAATGGTGTAATATGTTAAGGGTTAACTTTCAGCCTAAACGCGATCTTCATAAATTATTGCAAGATATTGTGTAAACCGCAACCAAAAGAATCATTATATGAATATATATTTCGTAAATTAACCCTATTGAATAAGCTAAAAATACCATTAAATGATGAGGATCGCATTAATTTGATAATGGGAGGTATCGAAGATACACAAATAAGATTTACAATAGAGCCAGCGGGTATAAATGATCCATATGTTTTAGCAAACCATTTACGACGTATTGATGAACAAAAGAAAATTAACGAAAATATTAATCAAACAGTGGCAGGTTCAAGAGTACCATGTACTTCTTCAAGCAGACAATGTAGTGTCATTCTTCCACACCAATGTGTTACCGCTGTCACACTGTAGGTCATATGCGTCGCGGCTGCCCAAATAAAAATATTCTAGCTAGCACTAGAGTATAGGAACGTAAATTTTGTCGGAGGCTCTAAATTTGCTAGTCAAAAATATTTCAAGGATATTTTTATTGAAAATACTGAAATCAAATGCTTTATTGATTTTGGTAGCCAGTGTTCTCTTCTAACAGATAACATAGTAGCAACTTTGAAGCTGCCTAGTGTGCCATTAGTGTATTAAACCCAAAGCGGCAGTGACTGCACGCATTGATATTGATATCAGTAAATTAATCGAGTTTTATGTTGCTGAAAAATGTGTCATGGGTGTAGAAGTACTTATTGGGCAAAATTTCACAGAACTGTCTGATATACAATATTATAAAACAGGAAATCTTTTACAGTTTTTTTAAAATGACAGTAATAATCAGTCCATAAATGTAATTACTCAATCAGTCGTCAACATCGGTATCACTGACCAAAGAGCGGTGGCATCACCCTTGCCGCTCCTTAACAAATATAATGCTTGTATTGCTACAAATTTATCCGAAGTAGGCAAGGCTAAAAATGTAAGCATGTCACTTCGGTTAACAACAGAGCCCGTTACAAGTAGGCCTCGCAGGTTCGCTGAAACAGATCGGCAGGCTGTAAGGGATGTGGTCTCTGAACTATTGAAAAATTGAGTGATTCAAGAGTCTAAATCACCATATGCAAGTCCCGTTTTATTGGTAAATAAGAAAGATGGAGAAAAACGACTGGTGTGTTGATTATCGAGCATTGAATAAAGATAACTGTAAAAGATTCTTATCCATTACCATTAATCGAAGATCAATTAAATAAACTAGCGGACAATAAATATTATATCAGTTTAGATTTGTTTGCAGGGTACCATCAGATCCCAATGTCTGCAGAATTAATACCATACCCAAGACTTATTATATGAATATTTGCGCATGTCTTTTGGCCTATGCACAGCGCCTAGTGTTTTTCAGAGGGCCATTCATAACGTATTAGGACAGCTTCGATTTAAGAAAGTCTTATGCTATTTAGATGATCTATTAATTCCCGCGAAAACCTTAGAACAGGCGCTGACTACACTACAAGAGGGTACTTGCTTTATTAAAAGAAAATGGTTTCACACTTAAATTAAAAAAATCTTATTTCTTAAAAACTGAGAGAATATTTAGGGTATGTCGTCTCAGAATTCTAATATTCGACCTTCCGATTATAAAATACAGGCAGTATGGCATTTTCCTGTGCCTCAAAATAATCGCCAAGTTAGACAATTTATAGGTCTTGCAGGATACTTTCGAAAATTTATTAGAAATTACGCTACTCCAAGCCACTTACTAAATTGTTACATAAAGGTGAACCGTGGATATGGCAGGGAGAACAAACTGAGGCTTTTGACTTGTTGAAGCATCAATTGATAAACAAACCTGTGCTTGCTCTGTTTGACCCAGTATTAGAAACGCACCTTTACACAGACGCAAGTGTACTCGGGCTGGCAGGAATTTTAATTGAAGTAAAAGACGGTAAACAACATGTTGTAGCATATTATAGTCGTCATACGGCTCCCAGTGAACTGAAATTTCGTTGATTTGAGCTTGAAACTTTGGCTGTGGTGTCCTCGGTCAGAAAGTTTTATCAGTATCTTTTAGGACGGCCTTTCACAATTTTTACAGATTGTATCGCAGTAAAATATACTTTTGACAAAAAGGAATTGAATGCTAGAATATGACGTTGGGTCCTTGAACTTAGCCGTTCATCAAAACGAAAGCGGGGAATTCGTACATTTTTGTAATAATAGACGCCTTTACAATATTTATATTATTATATCCCGTTCAAAGTACCTAAACCAAACATGTAATTCACGCATTTAGAGATATGTTTAAAATATTTGGTGTTGTCACTCGCATAATTAGTGACCAAGGGAGGTCTTTCATATCAAACAAATTTTAGTCATTTGTAAAAGAATACGGCATACATCATCATTTTAACGCGGTTGCTCTTCCAAGAGGAAACGGGCAGGTTGAGCGATATAATCGTGTAATTACAGATTTATTAGCCGCAATGGGAGGTAAGGAATGGGATGAGAATATTCATAATTTCCGCTTCTGCATACCGTATAAGGGCATTTCTGGAATCGAGAATATGAAACCATGGATTCGGTATGCAGAGGAATAGTAGAGGGCTAGTGGTATACCGTAAGTAGGCAGAATATTGCAGGACGAAAGCGCCTGGTACTTTGTTCTGGACAGAGCATGGCATTTTTGCTCTGGTCAGGAGGACTAACTACAGGTAATCATGCCTGGGTGGAATGACTAATTGCAGGTGAAATTCCTGGTACTTTTGGTCTTTCCGGTAGTTTAAGTTTTATGTTTAATTGAGTTTGGATATTTACGTGTTTTTCCGTTTAATTTCCTCTGTGCATGCATATTTTGCACTTTTGCATGCACCTTTATTATTTATCTTTGATTAGGTAATATTTATAGGAAATGTTCTACAAGCGAAGTGAGTCGACAAAGTTACATGGCAGTACATGTTTAATTGTTATACTATTTTATTTGTTTTCTTGTCCTAGTCCGCAAGTAGTCTATCCTTTTGGTTTAGATAGGTGGAATTCGGTTTCGAACGCTGTTAAGAGTGAGGGCACTCTAGAAGTTAGGAAAGGCCGTGTAAGAAATATGCTGACTATGAGTATGAGCGGACATGCTAGTGAAACCGTCCGTCGCGAGGCCGGGGAGCCAAAAGGAATAAGGCGGCATGGAGATATTTTTGTTGTATGAAGTGTCACCGAATTTTGAGAGTAAAAATTGTACTGTAGCAGAGCTTAATAAAATATATTTATAATAGTTAATTTTGGGTAATTTCTAACAATATATTATTTCATCTATTTCTAGGCATTCTTTCACTGTTGAGCCTATTTTATTAAAAATAAAATTATTTCTGTAAATATTCATATCGAAAACCATTCTTATAGTTATGTTTTCATTTAACACTCACTGTTTGTGTAACCAGATTCTAATTAAAACACATTTACTTCCTTGTTTTGTATTTCTTTACATTTCAAAAGATGTGTTACTTTACAAATAGGTTGTTTGGTTTGTGTTTTTCTGGGTTAAAGATTCAAAATAAGTCGTTGACGAAGTGGATGGTAGGTGGGCGGTGTCATTTTAGAAGTTTAATTTCTTTGGATATGTGAATCGATTCCCCGCATGCGCATTTCTCACAAGTGTATCAGACGAACAAAGAGAGTACAAAGTTCTCGGCTGAATTCGTAGGCCGAAACCCGCAATATACTAGTATTACATATATGGGATCACTGTACCTCTCTTTCTAGGGCCGGTCCACTAAGGTCTATGGTTTTCAGTTTTCTCCTCTGGACATTTTTATCCTTACGTTTAACACATATTAGAAATCCGAAAACAAAGCGTCGCGAGACGCGGGAACAAAAACGCCATTGTACATAGATGTCTATTTTGATTTGACATATGACTTCTCAATAAAATTTAAACATACTCATTTAAACAAAAACAAAAAGTAAACTAGTTATTGAATGCTTAAAAATCTACTTAAGATAACACATAGTAACTATAGTAGTAAAACCAAGATAACTATATAGTCAATTAGTGCTACCAAAAACCGATACCACTTTTTTAAAAGTTGCAATTACTTTTAAATTTTAAAATATCCGATTGAATATTATTTCGATGGTCAATAAAAAAATTAGGTTGCACCTATACCAACAATGAGTTGCTTAGAATGTGGAAACTGGGGTGTAGGTATGTTACTGCTTGATATATTCTTCTCCAATATTTAACAAAAAAATTATTACATCTCCGTTAGGAATCACTGTTCACATTTTTTGAATATGGAATCTGGTACATCACAGAATGATGTCTATCTGCACATATATTTAACACGAATATTATTACATCTTCGTTGGATACTTCTGGGTACACACTTTAGATATGGAATGTAGTATATCACACAGTAGTACCGATAAGGACATACTTTTAACATACAAACTGTTACATATTCGTGAATAGCAATAAGCATATACTGTAGATGTTTAAATTATTATGTTATAGCGAGGGATCACTGTATATATATACTGCAGAGGGATTATGTTATATCACCTCAATATCCACAGAGCAATGTACATACATTTATATACTAAATGAGTTAAATGTATATAATAGTGGGTATGAAATTCCATATCTCTCATTGGTGTAAACCAATGACAGTAAAATCACGACTGTGTTTAGTGAGACACTATAGTCAGCGGTCGAAATTGTGAACAGTAACTAATCGCTAGCTTGTAGACTAGAGCGACGGGCGAAGCGTGCGGGAAGCAACATTTCATAGGCGTACTAAATTTCAATGCGATCAGATATAAAAAATATACAAAAATGACAAAAATAATTGCATTACATAACACATTATTTTTAGAGTAAAAACAGTGATATAACAGTGTTTACCAATTTGAAGGCATTAGATAATAAAAATAATAAGAATATTTCAAAAAGTTTTTATCTTGTATTATCAATTACCCAAAGTCGAAAATAATAGAGAGTGACTAATTCGCAACACAGAGATGAGTACGGAAGATACGTGTGGTATGATTTCCTAAACGTGCCACTTGAGAAGAGTTAAAGCACACAAAGTTATCAAAAAAAGTTGACGTCGGCTGAACCTAGCACATTAACAATTTACTTTAAATGTGTCCCTGTCCTTATGGACGGCGATTGCCCACTACCACCCACTTACACCTAACTGATGCGCACTCCGCAGATATCAAACTTAAGCCTTGTCATGGACGCGAAATTCACGGATTTTTGCACGAATTTTGCAACTTCTGTTTTAATTATTTATGGCGGAAAAATCTCAACTTTTGACAATTGCAATTTGCGAAACTGTCAAACACTACAAATATTATTGCCTCTTTCATTATTATGTGGTGTTAATAAATTTGTTTTGAACTTCTGATAATCTACCGTGGCAGTTTCATGATGAAAATGATAAGATAGTTGACAAAATTTGTTACAAATTTTTTACACATTTTTCCACCGTTAAATAAATCGCGCAAATATTTGTGAATTTCGCATTCAAAAGGACAAAAGGCTTTAGAATATATACACACTATTTACTATTGGTTACTAGCACTGTCACTATAACGGTCACACATTAACACTTATTATATCATATCGTACCGCTTTCCGTATGATCTTCATACGCCCATGTTTCTTCAAAATTTAATATATTCTTTGATCCGGATTCTTATTTTTTAATATTTATTTTAAATAGTTTCTTCGCCATATCACTATTATCGTCCTTCCTATCAGTATACTCTTTTTGATTTCATTTATACGGACTAAATTTCATCTTGTAAGATATAGCAATAGATTTTTTTTTTTTGGAAAACTCATTTTAAAAATACAATCTTCCTTCCGCGAGTTTCCATCACTCTCCGTTTCACAGTTGTACTTCTTTACCACTTTTTTATTTGCACACATATGTACAATTTTATTAATGAAATATATATTTCAACATCACTTACACTCATATTTTGACCTCGCTCACTAAACTCATACATGTCATCATCCGATATTCCTCATTTTGATCAAATCACTAATAAAATTAATTACGTTCATAATTAAATTAACGAAAAGATATACCCGAAATTTGCCCGTCCAAACGATATACTCGCCCATAATAGCGCTGGAAATGAAACAGTTGGGTCCGACAATTCATCGCAGCCAATCAAAAGCCAGCAGCGCATGCGTACTAACGTGTACTAACTGCAGCGCATGCATAGCAGAAGCTGTATTCGTTGTTGAGGTCAAATGAAGTTCAAAATTTCCAACTTCAACTATCCCAGAGGATCAACATTTGTACATAACATAACCAACAAAAACAAAACCAATTTTGTAAAATCTTAATTTATTAAAATTAAGCTGGTGGTGGAGGTGTTGCCAGCAACACTACATTGTTCTCTGAAGCACAGCTGAAGCTTTAGTCACAGTCTTAGTCAAGACGTTAAAATATAGGAACTTTCAAGGTCAGGTCTTAAGACCTTCTTAGGACTTATGACTAATGCCCGTATGCACCGTATAATTTTAAGTCGGATTTAGAGTTAAGATAGCTTAACTTCACGTTTTTGTATGCACCGTTCACTTTTGCCGGCTAAGCCTTTCTAATTTAAGCCCACAATTTTGGCGGCTTAAGCTTGAGATTGGCTACTTAACCTCAAAACAATTTTTGTTTTGCTACGACAGATTATTGTGTTATTTATAAAGATCATAATTAAATTTGCACTATGGAGATTGAAGATGAGATGTTTTTTGAAGATGATTTGGATATCTTGGATATTATAGACTATCGTTTTAAACATATTTTTTACAAGATTCCGACTACAAAAATAAACTGTTTTACACTAGGTTTTACATGTGTTAGAACAAATTGAACATAATCTTGAGTTTAACAATGATTTGTAAGTATACCACTTTAATATTATACATTCTTTTTGTTCATCAGTTCACATAAGTAGATAGATACATAGACTGTAATTTTTTAATAAAATCTTTATGACGTTTCTAAATCTAAAACTGGATAAATTTAAAAATTTATACCTCCAATTGGCTCTTTAATTCATATTCCAGCACTGCAGGTTCCTTAATAGATTCATGTGGTACAGACGTACAGACATCACTATCAAATGGATTGATAAGGCCATGCAATGTTTTTACGATTGATAGTAAAATGGCATCTGCCTCATCACTGGGTTTAAACATTTTTACTGGTGGCCCACCTCCAGTCAGTAACATGTCCTTTCTTTCTTCAGCAATCTTCTTTCTCATCTTTCTTTTTGTTGGAGTACAATTTTTTTAATGTATCTGCACATCAAAATATATTTGATGGGTTGACAGCATTGAACTCACTTTCGATGCATTTCCAAGCAAAGTCCCGCTTTTGGAGTGGCGCCCTGTCTGTTTTTTATCCTTCAAAACACCACCATATTTGTCTGCCATTAGACAAAATAATAATGATTTTTCGGCATTGGTGAAATTGTGAGATCGCTTCTTGTCTTCCATTGTAAGTATACAACTATAACGAAACTTTATGTAAATATAGTTCACGAAAACACTAGTCACAAGGTTCAAAACAAATTAGCAATATTCTAGGATACCAAAAATTTAGTGGTCTGCTCAAATTTATTTCCAGTTTTTCACTTACCTACCTGTTTTAGACATATAACCATTACAAATAACCATCGTCTAAAATATTCTTTCGTATCGTCACGTAGCATATATTTATTTTACACATTATGGTATAATAAAAAATACATATCTTGAATAAGTTGGGTTACAAATGTTGCTTTGACTTAAAACAGCTGATCCTGATCGATAAATATCCTGTGTTGCCAAAAGTATATTCGACTTAAGTAAACCGGCTTACATTTTAGGCGGTGCATACAAAAATATAATTTAGCCGGCTTTACTATTTAAGAGAGTTCAAGTTAAGCCGCTTTAGAGGGCATATAAGTTACGATTTTTATAAACGTGCACATGGAAATATGTACATTTAACTTCTTAGGGTAAAGATTGAAGCTAAGTTAGGGTTAAGACTTTTTTATAAACTCACCATTACCAGACTCAGATATATTTTCAACAAGTTTCTCTCAAAACTGAAGTGGTTGATTATATTGGATCGTCGTATAATCGTTTACTGCTGCAACCCGAATAAACTTAAAGTACCGCGGGTTGCTTACCACTGTAACGTCACATAATTCAAATTACAAACCAATATTCAGGTGAAAATGTTATTATGATAACCTAATTAAAGGTTATTTTTAATTCGAGTTCGCCCATTACTATTATAGTTTATACTTTGTGATTATTATATGTAATATTTATTATTTTGTTGATTTGATTTTTTAAATATTCTAAATGAGGAGTAATATTCATATACTTTAATATAATATATAATCTAGAGGACGCCTAATTTTAAAAAATTTACAGAAAAAGTACTTAATGTTTTCTTTAACTGCCAATGAGATGAACGGATGTGAAACAGCGGAGGCAGTAATGCCAGAAACAGAAGAGTTACTAACGGAATCATTAATGTAAGTTCATTTATTACAGAATCACGTAGAAATTGTATGTTTGTGTCACACTGGAAAGAAAAACGATAATTATTTACAACAACGTAAAACTCTCCAATCTTAAGAAAAAAATTCCAACCTCCCTATTTTCGAGGGTGCTGATCACGGATAGGCGATCGCATGTTTTCGAAAAATTTTTCAAAATTATAACTTCTATATGTATATATTACATTAGGTTAAAGTTACTAATTGAAATTAAGGTAGAGGGGTTATATTGCAATTTCAACCTAATGTAATGTATACAAAATTTTTTTTCGAAAACTACTTGTGATCGCCGAAATCTAACTTCAGATTTGTGATCAGCACCCTCGAAAATACGCTTTGATTTTTTATGTTAAGATTGGAGAGTTGTACGCTGTTGTAAATAATATACCGAATAAAATTACATTTTATCACTTATTATATTTAAGTATTAAATAGTGATTAGTTTTATCGGTCATTTTGCAGTTTGAGTAACTTCTTTTCTACAAAACTAAAAGTACTGGCATATTCTACATGACGGATTATTCTACTATATTTTTTTTTGTGCAAATGCTTCTTTCTTCCAAATACATGAGACAAAATTATCTTTTCTTCGAAATACTTATACCTACCTATATGTAAAGCACCTTCTAAATGTAACAGTAAGTTTGAACAAGTTATTTATATACAGGGTTTTAATGATAAGTTTGGCCAAACTCTTCACCGATATATTCTATCGATGAAAATAGTAGGGGAGTTTGTTATAATATAACAATTTTTTTAATTCAAAACTTAATAATTTTAATATAGGGTGACCAGATTTACTATAAGTCAATGCTGGACGGCAAGAGCTAGGTAGGCATTAAATACAAATAAATTTAAATCAGAAGTCATTTTTTAATTATTAAATAATTGTTGTTCAAGTAAATATAACAAATAATATAATAACATAAAAACTAGAAATAAAAAGGATATTTTTTATTACAAATATTTTTCAGCGCTATGTATTTTATTTAACATGTCATCACAAGACTGCCATATTTTGTCTAACTATCGACATTGATTTAAGTGTCTCAGCACTAAGTTAAGACTTCTCCGCAGTTCACAAATCATTCATTATGGAAAAAAATCTCAGTTGGGGCATTAGTACGGGACAAACACAGCAAAAATTCAACAATATTAAGCAGGTTCAGACATGTTCCTGTTGAAAATAATTAAATGTTTCAACCTCATTGTCGTTCTTCCAGTGTAATACTTTTTTCAATTACTAAGATATATATTAAAACGTAACTTTGTCAATTAAATCAATTTCTTTAATTTTTGGACAATACTGTTCGAAATTAATCTCAAAGTGGTTTGGATATCAGTCCATTTTACAATAGTATTTAATTCTGTCCATTTTAAGCAGCTTACAGATGAAAAATGAGAAATCCGGAGCAATATGTAGTCTATACAATTTTGATAAAACATTTGAACATGAGGAATAAACCACTCTCTATTTCTTCTTTCTTTCTTCTCACTTTCTTCAGCAAGCTTACTTAAATCATTTCGTATATTCAAAGGTATAAATATAGCATTCGCTCTACCTCTTAATTTAAGGACAAGTTTGTCAAGTTCTGCTGAAACTTGTTCGGTGTTTTTGTTATTTTCAGTTAACATTGTAATTTCATGAAAAAGTAACATGTCAGCCATAATTCAGAAGTTTTATCAGGGAACTAGTTTTTTATTAATACCGGGCATTTATCGAACCATAAGAAATATGATTTTAAGGGCTCGTACATCTTAATAACTCTTTCTACAGCTGGCATAAGAGCAAGCCAGCAAAACGTGGCTACTACTTCTTATCACAAAATGTTTCTACCTGTACCTTGAAAATATAAAAGACTAAATTTTGTTAATAAGACTTTCAACATCTACTGGTAGTAGGTCCGCAACATACTGAATTGTGTTATGCACATATTGTGCACCACAACCAATTCCAAATATTTATTGTTCTAAATTATCATTAAGTTTATAAAAAAAACATGTCTTGTACCCTTCCTTAATACGCCTTCGAAATTAGTGTTGGCATTATCGGCACAAAATGCAATTAATTTATCTTTTAACTATTTTTCTTTAAAATATTGATTATGCAGTTGGCTATCATATAACTAGTGTCCCCAAGTTAAAGAAACGAAATCAAGTATTTTTAATACATATTCCGCATTTTTGTGAAAAATATCAAATTAAAAATGGAAAAAGTTTCACATCTTTGTGATTGGACGCATCTGAAAAAATACAAAATAATTCACCAAATCTAAATCCTTTTTCCTCGGAAATGGAAAAAGGCTTTTTTAACAAGTGCTTCCGTTTTGGTTCTAGCACAAGTGAACTTCTTGTTAAAGTGTTCCTGTATAATTTTTGTAGTACAGTCCATTGAATGGAAATTATGGTTATATTATGAAAATAAACCCTCTGAAAGTGTTAATTTAGCCTCTTCATCCCCAAAATCCACTTATCGAAAATGGTGACATGAGAAGATAGCAGATGAGAGCATTAGTTTATGTTTATCAGACATATATCGTACAATATCATGGCGTCCTCCCACAGCTATCAAAAACTTTCCTAAACACTTATTACAGATGAGATCCGAGTTGCTATCTGGTTTTATTTTCTTTAAATACGAATATTCTTTTTAAAATTCAATATTAAATTTGCATACGCTTTTTAGGTGGCATTGCTGCTAAAAATTAAGTCAAATAAAAAATTATGAAGCAAAGCAAATCAATTCTATTAATTATTACCTATAATATATATCGCTATTTCTATTTTTTGACCTTTCTTTTTAGAACCTTGAATGCCAAAATGCCAAGTTCCAAATAAAATGTCACTTTAATTTTAACACTTTAAACTAGTTTAACTATTGAACTGTAACTGAACCGAAAAGTCGTATGACATTATGAGATATGCGTTTGTAGAGTACAGAAAAGTTGTTTACTACTGTGCGCTATCTTACATCAAAAAGCAGGAGCAGTGTCTTTATCTCACCGCCATCCAGAGGTGAAGGTCGAAATTATTAAAAAAAAATGTACCAATTCAGATCGAGTCTACTTCTTAGATATTTTTTTTTATGATGAGTAACGGATAGATAATATCGAGGATAGAGGTCTTTATTCTGTATTATTTAATGCTGGGCGTTCATGAATGGTGGACGGTACTTCTAAATGAAGGACTGTCGAGCACAATGTGGGACGTATGGTTACCCTACTTTAATAAGTACAGGAAAAAATTATTTGACAATATTTGGACGGTGATATTTCTCCAACATGAGCTATGTGTCTCTGCAACCATGAATTTAAAATATACTCCAGTGGCATAGTTACAGGGCAGTACGTAATTAAGGTTGTCAAATACATTATACACTTAACATTATTAGCAATTTAAAACCATATAAACATACTAATTACAACAATAATACTATAAACCAAGTAAATGATACTTTTAATTATTTATTGTCATGAAACATTACAGTTCCCTAGCAGTTGTGAAAACAGATAATGTAGTACTCTGTAACTCACTTATTAAGATTTGAATAAAAAATTGTTATATAACAAACTACAATTATTTTCATCAAAACAATATGTCGCTGAAGTTTGGCCAAACTTATTGTTAACACTCTGTGTACAAAAGAGGCCTCGAAAGAGGCATACAATTTTGTTGACAACTACCCCTTCAGACAAATCAAACAAACAAGTCCTGATACTTGAATGTCTAACATTTATAATCCTATTATATTATATTTATATTTATGTATTTATATTTATATTTAGTTATATTTATGCAAGAAGTTGTTACAATAATTTTTGAATATGCTAATCTTTCTGATTATGACACCATAATTGAGCGCTACATCTATCGATATTTTACTGGTTGTATGTAAACAAGTATATGCGTACATACAGATTTAGAAATTAGGTGGGTTTACGATTTCATAGTGCAATCAGATCATAAATACATTATTAAAAATATCTGCAGAATTTGATTTTTTGTTTGTGTGTACAAGTTGAAGCATGTAGGGAATAAGAATTAATCAGTTTCCCGACTTTATTAAGTAAAAGTTTAAATTCTTTTTATATATTTTTAGGTATTAACAATATTGTGTGCAACTAACTACTTTGCGGACTAAAGCCCCGACCAGCGTTGAATTACACCCACAATACCTACCCATATATTCTTTATTATTAGCTTTTGTAACATTTTTTACTGTATTAGAAAGGTATTTTAAGCTAATATATATCAAATCTTATACAATTCCTAAAAATGCAGAAATAGGTCAGATCTCATCTATTGTGGTTGAATTTTAGAGTCCCCGCAGTTTCAAAAGTGAACTTAGATATTTATAGAATGTTTTCATTAAACCAGGTTAGCAAATTTAGCTTAGATTAATTTTTTTAGATAATTATTGAATATAGAGGTTTGGTATCAGAGAGCATACATATGACTTCATTGATACATAACATAAGTGGTTCATATAAATGATTAATAACAGCGGACCGATTATAAGTATCGGTATCCCTATTGATGTCGCAACAATATCTGATCTGAACATAATAAAATCCTTCGAGATTAGGGTTTCCAACTTGAGCATCGGCCATTCCGGGACAATTGTTTTTACATTTTTAAATAATTGAAACAAAACATCAAACATCAGAAATTAATATACCGGGTGTTCCCTCTAAGACTTTCAGTGCTTATATCTCAGAAAGCAGAAAGTACAGCCAGCGCGATGAAATTTGGTATACAGACACTAGATGGCGCGTAGAATCTGATAATAACATCAATTCTTATACAGAGTGTTCCATTTTCCAAGAGATCGATTTAATTTTGATATTTTGGTAGTCAACCCCGCTAAAACTTATGTTTAAATTGAAATATACTTAATTATGAACACATTATGAAAAATAAGCATTCAAAAATTTTAAATTTAACATAAAAAACGCCTCCAAAAAGTGCCCAAATTTCATTGTTTTGTCATGTAAAATGTTTATAGCCTTGAGCCACACTTACACAGAAGAAACTAACATCACTAAAAGTCAAAACTATGAATTGTCATTGATTTGTCAAATATTAATGCCATAAAATATTTAATTGCACATAAATAACGGTAAATAATGTATTGAATGAAATTTACGTATGCACAATGGTGTTATTGAGATTTATCGATAAAAATTTAGACTTAGTTGAGGCTTCTTGGAGCATTGGGATTGCTGTGCCGGCGAAGTCTTCTGTTACAGCCCCGTTCAGTCAATATTATTGTGTAAAATATCTGTGGATATTTTTAAATTGTTCCATTATAATATAATATGACTTACTACAGTGTACATAATATTTAGGGATTCGTATTTTTTATCACAAAATAATTTACAAAAGTGTGTAAGTACGAAGTACCTAAAGAATATTTCTTTTTTCCATCATCTGTAATAATTATTGATTACTTATTTAGCAACAAATAAATTCGAACAAACCGACTCCTAAAATTGTTTTGATTATAATGTGAACGTGTTTGTCCTTGAACTGAACTTGCCTCGCAAAAGAAATCAAAGAAATATCACTAAAGCATAACCTAGAAATGATTGATGTTTATTGTGTCCACATATTTCATTATTGATGGATAAAGTATGTTTAAGAAAGAATCTACATCTGTAAAATAGTAAACAATGTACTACAATTTCTGTATTTTATATGATACAGAACTAAAATAAAGCAACTGGTTTTCTAGGAAGAATCACCTGAATATTACTAGACCGAGATTCATTTAAAGTTAGATAGTAATTTGAAATTATTGTTTTTATCTTTCAGTAGTACCAAAAACTATATTGAAATAATTCAGAACATAGGACACCAAAAAGAATAAACGAAAAATATCACACAGACATTTTCTTAGAATTAATTATAAACATGGAATGGTGGTTATAAAGAAGCCCCTAACTCACTTTGAAGAGGATTCTATAAGACATTAAATTCAGTTGTTGTCTGTCGTAGGATTTAAAATTTCTAAACAAATAAAATTAAGAAAAACTAATTTCATAATTCTACGTACACTACGAAAACATCTTGTTAGAATATCTTAAAAATGATGAAAGCTAACTGTTGTTATAATATACACAACCTAACGTAATAAGGTATCGCGTGACGTGTTCATAAATTTAGTTTTCTGCTGGTAGAGATTGTCCTTTATCACTTTTATTATTTCCGAGTCGTATTATACAATTAAAAAAATAAAGCTCAGCGTATGCGAACAGCTAATAGCCTCTAAATTCCATTTTTTAAACAAAACTAGCATTATTGCAAATACGTACGCAGATTCAATGTACTTCGTGATGTTACGTATTTATAATAAAATTCCTACAAAAATAGTCATACTTGCTTTGACAGTTCCCATCACTTTACGTTTTGACGTCTATCCATGCGGTTGTTGCGTGTGTGTAAATTGGACTCAAGGCTATACACATTTTGCATGACAAAACAATGAAATTTTAGTACTTTTCATAGGCGTTTTTTATGATAAAATTAAATTTTTTCGGGACTTTTTTTTATCAGAATGTGTTCATAATTCAGAATATTTAAATTTAAATACAAATTTTACCGAGGTTGACTACCAAAAAATCGAACTTAAATCGATTATCTGCAAAACTCAACACCCTGTATAGAAACTAATGCCATAATCGAATTCTACACGCCATCTAGTGCCAGTATATCAAATTTCGACGCACTGGCTGCAATAGTAGATGAGATATTCGCACTGAAAGTCTTAGAGGGAACACCCGGAATATTGCACACACTTTTTTTTTAAACAAAATCGATCATAAAATAAACTAGTTTGACTTTTGGTAAAAGGAAAAAACAACATAAATTCATAAACATAAAACATAACTGGTAACTATGACTAGGAAGTAGGCAAATGGTAAGTAAGTACCTACTTAACAAAACTAATAAATATTGACAAAAATAAACATTAAAATAAACTACAAAATATAAACCCTTTTTTCTTTCCATTGCTATTTAAATCTATATTTTTGTTGAAATTGAGCAGCTTGAAGCAGTTTTTGGTCTGATTTAACTAGAGCCAATAAGTCCTCACATTTTAGATCGAAATTTAGCCTCACTTGTATTTCCGATTTTACTTGAGATATACTCAGTCTTACTTTTAGCTATAATTGGATGTCATAACAAGGTCAACCAATCACAACTAAAAGCTTTGAAGCGTCTTATACGCACGAAAATATACCTCAGACCACGGGTAGCCAACTATTATTGGGAAATTGGCAACAACCGTTCTATGCAATATCCTCTTTCAATTCAATAACCGGTAGCACGGTATATAGACCAATTTCTAGGTTTTCTATGATTTTAATATATTTTTTGCAATCTTATGTCAGTTGAATAATAAATTCAGACTATTTATTGACATTAGTAAAGATTTATACTTAAATATTGTTTTTAAAATTAAAATTATTATGTTGTGACGTATGCTCTATCTGGTCGTGGTGCGGTTACACGATTCGAAATACCTACTTCTCTATTCAATCTGAAATGGCGCTATAACATAACCTATTTTATCTTTGTTTATCTTATTAGTTTTAGTTTAAATTATTTTAGCTTTTATGTTTTTATGAAATTAGAAAGTATATTTATATGTAGCTACTATTAATTAATATAATTTTCTAAATATATTTTGGAAGTGTGTTTAATGGTAAGTACAATATTTTCATTTTTCCAAATATGTGTAAAGTTTATCAATTTATTTAGTCAGTTAATTCTCACAATTAATTGTTTGTAGGAGCCAAAGAAAGAGAGGAATACATGGAATGAATACAATTTAATCATTGAGAGAAATAAGTAAGTAAGCAGGTATTCGAAAATGTTGCGTTTTGTGAATCGTAAACATAGAACGTCTTTCAGGTTCAGAATAAATTTTGCATGTTTTACTGTATGCTGTTACGTTAAGCAATATTTTAAAAATTACGAAGCAGTATTTTACGTTTATTTTACGCAGACGTTTTATTTTCATTGCTATAGATATTTTTTATAAACCTTGTATGCTCCAAAAGATAATTTTTATCAAAAATTCAATTTACACTTAGTTACCAAATGAAGTAGAAATCAAACTGCATAGGTACTAATTTTTTGCAAATTCTTTTCAGGATTTATTGCATCGGGCAGTAAGTACCTATTCACTTATTGGGGTAAGTATTTAGTATGTAAAATTATATTTATCATCTTCACCTGATCACTGAAAAATTTAATTTAAATTATATATATTTGCATAGTAAAAATTGTTTGAAGATTAAATTTTGACATTGTAGAATTCATTTATTGGTTTTTTATACTTAAAACATTCTAAAATGTCTGGTCTTATCACAGCGAGTGCTACTATTGGAAAAATAAATTATAAGTGTAAATATCCTTCATGTAAAAATGCATATTATAATAAGGTAATAAGTCGCGAATATTTAAATAAAAAATTTCACAGATTTCCCAGAAATCCAGAAACTCTTTCCAAGTGGATTGAAGTATGTAATATTCCAGTGAATGTATCGTGTACAAATTTTTATGTGTGTGAAGATCATTTTGTTAAATCTGATTATTTTAATGAAGACAAGCCTACTCGTTTGAATTGGCAAGCTGTTCCAAAATCTGTGCAGCCGAATGAAAATGTTTCAGTATATGAAACATCTACTGTTGAGGAATATTCTAACAATCCTCAGTTACTTGTTAATTCAAGCGATGAATTTGACTTACTAAAACCTAATACTTCACAATCTTGTAAAGAGTTATACCTAGAAAACAATAATGACACTATGATAAGGCCCTCGTGTTCACGTGAAATAGAAAGCAATGATTTGACTGAGAACTATGATTTCGAGCATCAAAAATCAAAATTGTCTAAACCAGATCATTCAGATAAATATTCATTTCTTCTCGAACGTAAAAAAGGAATTCTTGGTAAAAGTGGACTTTCTCTAACAGATCTAAATCATCAACAATCTTTAATGTATAAATTTCATAGAAATGTAACATCACGGTTATCAAAATTAAAAACACTTTTAAAAAATGAAAGGGCACATGTAAATTCACTCAGGAATTTATACAATGACGGCAGATTTCAATTCATTGAAGAGAATTTAAATGATATTAGTAAAGAATTTATTAATTCACAGTTACGTAATTGTAACAGACGTCCTTGTGGTCGAAGATGGACAGCAAAGGACAAGGCATTTGCATTATCCATTTACAAAAGAAGCCCTCGTTTGTATAGATTTCTTAGAGTATATTTTCAGTTACCTTCTGTAACAGTTTTAAAAAACATTTTAGCGGCAATTCCATTTGAATGTGGTCATATTAAAGCTGTATTTGATTATTTGGCATTAGAAGTTAAAAAAATGGATGAGCTTGATCGTTGTTGCACCCTAATCTTTGATGAGATATCTTTAAGTAGAGGCTTTTATTATGAAAGTCGCAACCAAAAGATATGTGGTTTTGAAGATTTAGGTGCATTAGGCCGATCTAGTAATGTAGCTAATCATGCCCTTGTTTTTATGATAAGAGGTATAAAGAAAAATTATAAAATTCCTGTTGCTTTCTATTTCACTAAGGATACAATTAAATCGGTACAGTTAAAGCAACTTATTGTTGCTGTTATAACTGAAATACAGAGAGTAGGGTTGCATGTCGTTGCTACAGTATGTGATCAAGGGCCAACTAACAGAACTGCTGTAAAGTTACTCACTAGTGAGTATACTGGCAATAAACCTGGACCCTATTACTTTGTTGTTAATGATGAAGAAATATGTACCATATTTGATGTACCTCATCTCTTAAAGAACACAAGAAATTGTCTTTTAGAATGTTTCATTGAATTTGAAAAAAATAAGTATGCTAAATTTGAGCATATTCAAACCGCATATAATTTAGATCAACATAAACGTACATATAAAATGTTAAATAAATTAAAACCACAATATTTCAATTTCAAAGACAGTTTTATTAAAATGAAAGTTAAAGTTGCTGCTCAACAAATGAGTCACACAGTTGCCGCTACAATTGAAACTTTTCATTGCTTGGGTGAATTACCTGCCGAATCCATTCATACTGCAGAATTTGTGCATGATATAGATAAACTGTTTGATTCATTAAATGGTTCTAATTTGCATCCTTCAGATGGAAAAAGTTTGAAATGTGCTTTATCTGACGAATCTCCTCATCTTGAATTTTGGTCACAAATGTTATCAAAAATTGGAAAATGGAGACTAATTGACTCTAAAACTGGTCAGCCTCGAACAAACTATAAGTTTGTAGAAGGTTGGCAATTAAGTATTAGAGCAATTAGTCGGTTATGGAAGAACTTAGAAGCTAAAGGTTTAAAATATTTATCTTTACGTAATTTAAATCAAGATCCATTGGAAAACTTGTTTTGCCAAATTAGACAGCATGGTATTTGTAACACAAATCCAACGTGTCACCAATTCGTAGCTGCTCTAAAAACTGTTGTTATAAATAATTTTGGAGTTCCTCTTTCAAAAGGTAACAACTGTGAAGATGATTATTGTAAATCTTTAGGTGATTTCGGATCATTTTTGCAAAACTATTCAAAGGCAAGTGAGTCAGATAACGCAATGGAAATAGACGAGTATGAAAATATTGATTTTAACTTGAGTGACGATTTTGACGATTTTAAAGAGAATCAAGCATCTTCATATGTTGCTGGTTATATTATTAACAAAATTAATATTGGAGATTGTGTTGCATGTAAAAATAGTTTGCTTTCTAAAGATGTTAATGAAAATCATTTATATGTATCGTTTAAAGAATTCAGTGATCAGAACAAGCTATTCTACCCAAGTGACAATGTTATTAAGTTAATCGATGCAGTTCATGTAGGACTGTATGATTTCCTTCATAAACATGGTCATACTACACAATTGGAGAGTAATTTTAAAAATATGTATGGCGAAGCTTTAAATATAAATAAATTCTGTCCAGAACATAATATTCATTCTGTAATTATTGATAAGTGTATACGATTAGTTATTTTCAAATATTTACGAGAAATAAAGGGAAATAAAAGGGTTAGTGACAGTCATAAAAATAAAATTAAAAAGTTCAAATCCATGTAATTTTTTTTAAGTTTTGTATACACATTTTGAAATGTTTTAATAATAAAATATATTATTTTGTTCCATTTAGTTCATGGGTATTCTAAAATCTATTAAAATGCTAAGTTATAGTCACTGTAAATATTTATTTTATATGCCAACATTTAATTAATTTTACTCCCAATATCAAGGAACAACTGTTTCTTGATTAATTTGTTAGATATTTGGTACTGCATTTATGTTTTGTTTCATGTCGTATCATCACTTGGAACAACGGAAATTATATTGTCAACTGGCCTCGAGGATCTATACATACTGTGATAAATTTAGACTGAGGAAGATTTATTTATATATTGAAGAGTATTTATTTATTTATTTACAAAAAATTACATATATATTCTGTGTTGAATCTACTAATTATGTTATTGTTTCTATTTTTGATACTTGTTACGTTTTTGTTTTTTTTTATCTCTGTATATTGCTTATGTACTGTTATATTAAGACTGAGAAAGAATATTGTTTATTTAATGTATTGACATTTATGTATAAATTATACTCCTGGATATAATGTTATTTTTTTATTGTTACAGTAATTTTTTTATGAGAATTATATTTTTGTTAAATTGCTTGTTGTTTTTGTATTGATTTTTTTTCTTAGAAGTCAATATTTAAAATATGTACACAATTTACTGCTTATAAGCAGTAAATTATGTACATATTTTAAATATTGACTTCTTACATAGACAAAACAAAGTAAATAGTAGAATTAAAATACCCGCCTCCGCTTTTAGTTCATTTGGTCGTCTATGCAAGTAGATGGCGTTGAACTGTCACAGTTGTTGCCAACCGTTAATAAAGATATTGTATTTCTTCTTGTATATATTTTGTGCCTCAGACTATCAGGATACGGCGCGGCGGTTGGTCGTCAAATTTTGCAGCGACGCAGCGTTGCCGTATACACGAAAATTTTTTAATATTGTTAAAATATTGTTAAGTTAAGGATTTCCGGGATTTTTTATGTCCCGGCCAAGGCAAAACTTTTGCCGGCACAAACTTTCTCATTCCTGGTTAATCCCGGCCAAACCGGGACGGTTGGGAACCCTATTCGAGATACGCACTCTTTGTTGTCTATTTGTTAAGTAAGAAATGAACCATTTCAGTGAATTACCACGAATTCCATCGATTTAATTTTCCAATCAAAATACTGTGATCAAGACAATCATAAGCCTTTGACAAATCAAGGAATACACCCAGTGCCAGTTATTTCTTCTCCATTGAATTAATAATATTCTGTGTATATTGAAAGATCGCTGTCTGTGTAGATTTATTTTTTAAGTAACTATGCTGATTGTTACTGAAAATGTTAAGCCCGCTTTAAATTAATAATTTCTTTGTCAATTAATTGATCAAGTGGCTTCGTCAAGTTAATTGACAAATATAATACTAAAACTTGGACGTCAAATAAATTAATGAAGAACTTCGTCAAGTTAAAACTTGTTCTAATTTTTCATCAATTTTTACTTCAATTCAGGAACACCAACCTAAAATAAATGTAAATATTTAACCAGTAACCGATCAGTAGCAATAATAAATGCAATGGAAGCTTTTTTAATTATTTTCACTTTTTTTGCCTTAAAATATAATTATTAAAGTTACTTTTCATTTTTAACAGTTTTTGTTTCGTATACAAATGGAAATGATATAACATCGAAAGTTATAATTACTTTTAGGTTAGTAAGGGTGACATCTGACAGCAAAATTGTTAAGAAACTTGACAAAACCCTGAACACATGTAAAACCAAAGTGCGGCCTTGAAGAAATTGATGAATTAATTCAACAATAAATTGTTAGTGTAATGCCTGCTTTACAGTCATGGAAAAATCGCATCACATTGTTGCACATTGCAGTTTCAAATAACTTGGAAAAACAGGGCAAAACACTTTCTATACAATCTTTATCACCTGTCTTAAATACTGGCCTAATTACAGAGAGTTTCAACTGTGTTGGAGAAATTCCAAATTTAATTTAATAATATATGCTAAAATTACACTAATCACATACACACTTTATACTATAAATTGTAATTCAGATAATATACTGGATAATTCAAGCAAAGAAAAAAGTGTAGTCGATACACAAAAACAGAGTTTGGCTGATAAGGTAAAAACTAGAAATAAAAAGCAGGAGTCAATAAATGATGAAAAACAAAAAATGTAAATATAAACAGAAATTTGGAGATTTTACAAAGTGAGCAAAGGAAGATTATGCGATCAGTAATAAATTTAGATATTGAAAGTGAAAACAGGTGTTACCAGTTTGACGATAATCAGGGAAGTTATTTACAAAAAATAAATAAAGTGAAAACATCAAAAATAGGGGTGTCAGAACATAATGGGAAATTTAAAGGTCTTAACCCGAAGGTATGGATGTATATTTACCGTGTTGTTCCAGAAGTTGCTGAAAGTGATATAAAGGAGTTCTTAGCTGAAAAAACAGGGGACCATGTAGAAAATTTTATTGTGAAGTTGTTAAAAACGACAAAGACAAATCTTAAGTGTTTTATGGTAGCAGCCAACTTAAAATATAAGGATGATTTTTATAATCCATCTTTTTGGCCTAGAAGTGTTGGATATAGACGATTTAATTTCAGAACGGATAACCCCCAGGATAATGATTCATCTGCACAAACACAACCCAATTCTTTTTTATAGATAGTGTCAAAAATCATAATGTACATTCTAGTAGGGATAAGAAATTATATGAAGTGAGTGTAATACATCAGAATCTGCAATCTATTTGGAATGCTGTGAATGGCTGTAATTGTTTTCCGGGATGCCATCCAAGTTGTAAATTTCTCTGTATTACTGAACACTGGAAAAGCCAGGAGCAATTGACAATTGACAAACTATGGTATATAAAATTATAAGTTAACATCCAGTTTTTGTAGAGAAGGGAATAGACATGGAGGAAGCGCATGTGTCTAACAAAGTACAGTGCCATGAAAGATCCGACATAAAGTTGTTAACGGTAGTAAATAATTTTGAGTGTTCAGCTATTGAAGGTGTTGTATATGGTCAAAAGTTCATTGTAATTACAATATATAGAACACCGGATGGAGATAGTATGGTGTTTTAAAACAAACTGGAGGCTATGCTAATGAAAATATTTGTTGAGGATCAACTATTGTTGCAGGTGATTTTAATGTTGAACTTATTGTGGATAATCAGAAGAAAAATGATTTATGTTCTTTGTTAAACTCATATGGCTTATATCAAACAGTCTTTGAAAATACCCGAATCACCTCTAAAGGCGGTTCGTGTATCGATAATATCTTTATTAATTATGATATGTATTATTATGTAGTGCTACATCCTATGATATCGGATCACACATCTCAAAAAGTGATATTTAATATTGAGGCGATTTTTAACAGTTCCAGTTATAAAAAAATATTTAGTAGTAAAAATAAAGATTGATTTAGGGAGAGTTTGCAATTAACTGAATGGAACGATGTCTACTCAGTGAGGAGCAAGACATAGACGAGCAGTGGAATGGTTTTATGAAAATTTTTTGAGGCTGTTTGAGGCCTTTAACAAAAAGATTTAGAAATACGAGATAAATGTCAGTTTTATGAGGTGGATTCGAATATCCGGGAATGTAAGAGACAGTTGGATATATGGTATACAAATAGTAATGTTCGCAAGAAATTTAAACAAGTTTGTAATAGTTTAAAAAACAAATATAATAAATTGTTAGTGAATGTTAGAAGTAAGTCTTATAGAAATAGAATTATGGAATCAGATAACAAGAGTAAATGTGTTTGGAGTATAGTGAGATAGGTGAAAGGTGAGGTAAAAGATAGATGTGTTATGATACCAGGTAATTCGCAAGGTATTGCAAATGATTATTGTAATTATTTAAAAGAAATTGTTTCACATCAAGGACAGGGATACCTAATTCGTATGGTCCTAGTAGAATACAGCAAGCTGAGCAATGTATATTTATAGATTATACAACTGAGGCTGAGATCTTAGAATTAAGTAAAAAAATTAAAAATAAGATGAGCAGTGGTGAAGATGGAATCTCTGCAAATATTGTAAAACAGGTAATTTCCGACATAACCAGACCACTTATGTATATTATTAATAATTCCTTAAAGTGTGGTACATTTCCCAATCAATTAAAATCAGTGTTAATAACCCCAGTGTATAAATAGGGTGATCCTAAAAATATGTTAAATTATAGGCCTATAAGTTTGTTATTAGCCTTTGCTAAATTATTTGAATGAATAGTTTATACCAGAATAATGAACCATATGTCATCTGCACAGTTATTCTCTGACAACATGGGTTTTTAAAGGGCAGATCTACAAGCTATATATCATTTTAATTATCAAATTGTACAGTGCCTTAAAAATAATGAAGTGCCTCTGGAGCTTTTCCTTGACTTGTCATGGGCATATGATTGTGTAGACCATACTATACTGATAAATAAGTTGAAGCAATACGGGATACCGTAGGCTTCTGGATTGGCTTCGGTCATACGGTCAACCGTAGACAAAAGGTCACAAAAGGTTACTAAAAGTGGGATAACTTGCTCCTCGATGTATGTACCAATTACAACTGGAGTTCCTCAGGAGAGTATCCTAGGACCGCTGTTGTTTCTAAGTTTTGTGAATGATTTGCCTTTACACATTGACGGTACAAATAGTTATTGTGTACAGTATGCCGATGATACAACTGTTCTTATTTATGGGTCAAATTTTAATGATGTTCGAGAAAAAAAACATGTTTTTACAATAGAATACTTGATTGGTGTAGTAAAAATAAATTAGTTGTAAATCAGGATAAGACAAAAGTTATGTTATTTAAATCAAGACAAAACAGTTATGTATCTCCTGGCAGTTTTAATTTGAGTAATACTATGAACTGCAAAGTGGAAGAAAAAATGAAGTTTCTTGGAATATATATAGATGATAGACTTAGATGGTCCTACCATATCGAGTGCATTAATAAAAGGTTGAACAGTGTATGCTATAATATTAGAGTGTTGGTAAAGTATTTGGACCTTAAAACCCTCAAAGTGATTTATTATTCAAATTTTGAGTCTGTTTTCCAATATGGAATAATTTTCTTTTGTCAAAGTATCTACATAAATAGGTTGTTCTTTTATCAGAAAAGAACTTTGAGGTGTTTGCTGAGTCTTGCCTTGGAAGATTTAGGTCAATATATTAATTTCAATTAATAGAGAGGGGTATTTTTTATCAACATTTACAAGAGGTAAACAGTTTTCACTTACCACTACAGGTAAATTTGCAAATATTAAATCTAAAGTTTTGAAATCCTCATTAAGGCAATTATTAAAAGATTTTAAACTATATGAATTTAATAACTCGTCCATATAAACGACAGATTTGCTACCACCACTGAACACAAACTGTGTACCATTTATATATGGGATATTAAAATCTCCAAACAAAACTAAATTTGAATTCAAATCAAATTCCTTATCAATATTATCGTAAATATCCACGTAATCTCTATAATTTTGAGATTTTGATTGAGGAGCCATATGCGTGCAATTCAAAATGAAAGATTTACCATATAAACTAACTCTAACAAACACAGTTTCTAAATATGTTTCCACTTTAATTAGAGACGTTTTGTATTTTTTTAGTACAGCTATTAATACACCTCCACCCTTTCTTTGCCTGTATCTTCAAACTGTCTATCTCTCCTGAATACCACATATCTGTCATCAAACAACTCTTTAACATCATTGGTAAGCCAAGTTTCTGTTAACAGTAATAAATCATAATTTTCAGATAAAATTTTTTATAAAAAGAATTGGTTTTGGTTCTAAGTCCCCTACAGTTCTGATAATAAATTCTAATCATCACTTGATTATTTAAAAAATACAAAAATAGCACAACAATAAAAACACAAATAAGAATTGCAGTGATACAAGAAATTATACCGGGTGTTCCCTCTAAGACTTTCAGTGCGAATATCTCAGCTACTATTGCATCCAGTGCGACGAAATTTGGTATACAGGCACTAGATGGCGCGTAGAATTCGATGATGCCATTAGTTTTTATACAGGGTGTTCAGTTTTCCAGAAAATCGATTTAATTTCGATTTTTTGGTAGTCAACCTCGGTAAAATTTGTATTTAAATTGAAATATCCTTAATTGTGAACACATTCTGATAAAAAAAGTCACGAAAAATTGTTATTTTGTCATAAAAAAACTCCTATGAAACGTCCCCAAATTTCATTGTTTTGTCATGCAAAATGTGAATAGCCTTGGTCCAATTTACACACACGCAACAACCGCATGGATAGACGTCAAAACGTAAAGTGACAGAAACTGTCAAAGCAAGTATGAGTATTTTTGTAGGAATTTTATTATAAATACACCACGAGGTACATTGAATGTGCGTACGTATTTCCAATAATGCTAGTTTTGTTAAAAGAAAAATGGAATTTAGAAGTTATTAGCTGCTCGCGTGCGCTGAGCTTTATCCGGCATGAATACTCGGAAAATCGTTGTTTTAATTGTATAGTAAGACTATTCTCGGAAATAATAAAAGCGATAGGGGACAATCCCTACGAGTAGAAAACTAAATTTCTGAACACGTCACATGCCCTTGACTCTACTCGAATCTCCTGCCATATTATCTCGCTGTTATGTTGCGAAGTTGCCGCAGAGCGCAGAGTCCGAGACCCGAACGATATGTAAAACAACAACAAGTGGTACAAAGGTTTTAAAGTCTAGAAACAATTATAAATAAAAATCTAATGGATTCCTCGTGTGAAAATTTCAGTTCCAGTATTACAAAAATATATGTTACAAAAACTACCCCACATCAATCAAATCTGAGTTAAATTTCTAGCCATATAGGTGTGCCACAAATTACATTCATACAGTAAAAAGTTTGATATGTACAGCGATTAATGGGAACTGAGAGGAAAGACGAAGGGAAAATGTCAGTGTACTTAGTAGGTAATTATAACTTGCATATTATTTTTCACCTCTTTACATTAAATATATGAGCTGTATTTTCTTGTACATATGTTTCATGTTATCTATTTAATTTCAAAGAACTATGGGGTTAAATTTATAAGAAATAACCCAGTTACTCAAGGACTAGAATTATCTTTATATTTAATAAGTAGTTTATATTGCATAAAAAAGAAAATGAAAAAAAATAATTATTGGTAGCAATAAACTGATGTTGCTCCTCAACATGATGAACAATAAGTTATCAAACATATTTGTTCAAATCTTCAGAATCGGTAATTTTTACAATTTTATTTCCAACCCTGGCTTTTATGCGGCCACTACTGGACCACACCTTCTCATTACCCATGGCGTTTTTGGCATCAAAAAGCAGCTTCCTATTGCTCTTTGTCAAGTCCTCACAGATATATAGTTTACTACCTTTAAATGTACGTTCTCTTTTGAGGACAGCTTGTTTATTTTCAAATGCTTTAAACTTCACAATTACAGGTCTTGGTTTATGTATTTCATTATTGCTGTTATAAGTACTCACTCTGAAACAACTAAATTCTTCGCCTGAGAAATTAAGTTTAATATAAGTGTTTATAATAGTCATTAACTTAGAATGTAGCTCTTCTCTCTGATCATCCTGTATACCATAGATACACACATTGTTTACTTTTTCTCTTTGCGTCAACATATTTACTTCTTTATCTAAATACCTTATTATCTGCTCATTGCTTGCTATAGTTTTTTGAAGTCCTCACTTATCTTGAACAGTTTTTGTTATAGTGCCAATACATTTCTGGTCTGCTAACAATTCCACAATAACTTCTCTTCTAATGACTTTTAAATCACTTTTTTCCATCTTACTTCTTGTGGTACTCTCATGATATTGCTGCAATAATAGATTCACCTTAAGTAACTATCACTTGGAGTATATATAATATATATTTCGACAACTTATTACTTTAGTAATTTAGGAATAAGTACTTAAACGGAGCAGACAACAATTCGTGACTACGCACTAGCCGACATTGCTGCAAATCTGCGAATCTGAACAAGTTTGTGTATGTGGAAAACCGTTGCATGTAGTAGTACATTTAAAATAGCGGTAAAAGGTCGGGAAACGCCGGACTTGACGAGACCACTTGTCCCCTACGTATTTTGGGGCGTTGATTACGAAAATGAGGGTTAAAGCTACCTGCAATTCTTGGAACACCTCTAAAATTGCAAAAAACACCGCTAAATAGGGGTATTTTTCGACTGTACTTGTTGTCTTATATGTTTTTTGGGGCGCTGATTACGAAAATGGAGGTTAAAACTTGCAGCAATGGTTTCAACCACCCCCAAAATTACAAGAAAACACATAGGGGTGTTTTTCAACTGTACTTGTTGTTTTGCAAATTTAGCCATCTTATATGTTTTTTGGGGCGCTGATTACGAAAATGGAGGTTAAAACTTGCAGCAATGGTTCTAACCACCCCCAAAATTGCAAGAAAACACCCCTAAATAGGGATGTTTTTCGACTGTACTTGTTGTTTTGTAAATCTAACGCATCTCATATGTTTTTTGCGGTGCTGATTACGAAAATGGGAGTTAAAACTTGTAGCAATGGTTGAACCACCCCCAAAATTGCACAAAACACCCCTAAGTAGGGGTGTTTTTCGACCGTACTTGTTGTTGTGCAAACTAACTCATCTCACATGTTTTTTGGGGCGCTGTTTGCGTTGTTTGCAATTTTAGGGGTGTTCCAAGAATTGCAGGTAGCTTTAACCCTCATTTTCGTAATCAGCGCCACAAAATACGTAGGGGACAAGTGGTCTCGTCAAGTCCGGAGTTTCCCGACCTTTTACCGCTGTTTTAAATGTACTATAGGTAGTACCTGTGAAGAACGTGTGATTTGTGTCAACTGCAAAGTACCTCACTCAGCTCGATCTCGCAATTGTCCAGTCTATAAACAAGAAACGGCAATGCAGGAAATAAAAGCTAAGGAAAATATTTCATACATTGAAGCAAAGAAAAATATTACGGTGGGTATTCCAACTCCAAATGTGTCTTATGCAGAAGCTGTTAGCTCCCCTCCAAAAACCGACTATAAGTCTTTAACAAGTCAGTTAATACCTGAAATCGTGACTGCACTAACACCTCTCATAAAACAAGATATACCATTGCAAACGTTTAATGTTCCTAGCGTAAGCGCTCCGGAAAATCGAAAACGAGATTACTCACCGGAGCAAGTAGTAACTCTGTCATCAGGGCATGAAACATCCCTTAGTTCGCAGGTGACAGAAATAAAGAAAAGACCAAAAAAGCGAGGCTGGCCTAAGGGCAAGCCCCGGAAACAAACTCCGGACCGTGGTGAAAACACGAACTCGCATGTCTAATGAATTTGTGATATTATTCTGTGATAAAAATCTGTGATATATTTTATTTATACAAAGTTTATTTATTTATTTATTTGTTCTTGTCTTATTTATTTATTTATTCGTATTTTTTTGTCTATTATCTATGTTATTTATTTTACTTAAACAAAAATGCCTTCTAAAGTAATTCAGTTGAATTGCAGAGGTGTTATTAAGAGATGTTGCGATATTGGACTTTTACTTCAAAATGATCCAATATGTTTACAAGAAACCAAATTTAGTCCAAACCAGGTGTATTCTTTTCGAGGGTACAATATTGTTAGATATGATGTAAGCGATGCTCCACGAGCTTGTGGAGGGGTTGCTATTTTCTTAAAGGACAATATACCATATCGAGAAATAGCAATTCAGTCTGTAAAGCCTCAAGTTGTAGCCATTGAAATACTGCTACCCAAGAAACTAACTGTCATTTATACTTACCTAACCAGAATTGGCAGACGGATGATCTGGATAAAATTATTGCTCAACTTCCCAAACCCTTTGTAACTGAAGATTTTAATGCCTATAGCCCATTGTGGGGATCTACAAAACGTGACACCAAAGGGATTCGTCTGGAAAATTGGTTAGATAGGGATGATATTGTTTTGCTAAACGATGGCTCGCACATTAGCTTTAATACCATCTCCAATTGCTTTGATGCAATTGATCTGTCGTTTTCATCCAGCGCATTAGCGAGTTCTTTGAAATGGACAGTTGTGCAAGACCTCCATAATAGCGATCATTTTCCTATTTTAATTGAAGTAGAATGTCAAGAGCCGGCTAAATCCATTCCTAGATGGTGGATTTTGGAAAGAGCAAACTGGCAAGATTTTCGAAATAAGCTAGTTAAACCATCAATTAAGAGTATCACAGAATGCATAATCACGGCTGCAGAAATCTCTATCCCAAAATCTAGTGGAAGACCTCTTCGTCGTATAGTACCTTGGTGGAATGCTGAGGTTGAGAATTCAATCAAAAATAAAAAGACGACCCTAAATCGTTTTAAAAAATCTCCCACTATAGACAATTTAATTACTTTTAAAAAAGCAAGAGCGAAAGCTAAAAAAATCGTCCTGGAAAGTAAAAGAAATAGTTGGAATAATTGTACGTCAACAATATCGTCTAATATTAATATTAATGAGAGTCGATACGATATGCGGATTCCAGCTCACAACGACCCACCCCTAATTAGGGTTGAAAATGAGGACCCCAAATTTTTGGTCTTCTCGATTTTTAAAAAAATTTTTAAAAATATATTTGTGGTTTTAATTAGTTGAAAATAGGATCATCGTTCACACCCCTAACGTCCCACCCCTAATTATGAGTACCCCAAATTTTCGGTCTTCTCAATTTTTTAGAAAATTTAAAAAATATATTTGTAGTTTTAATTAGCCGAAAATAGGATCATCGTTAACTCATCTTCATTATTTGGACCACCCCCTAATTGCAGAATGCACTAGTCGGGTCTTCAGCGCTAATTTCGGGAGGGGTCTTCTCGATTTTGAAGAAGACCTCAAAAATATGTTTGTGGTTCCAATTAGCCGAAAATAGGATCATCATTAATGCATCTTCATTATTTGGGCCACTCCGTAATTGTAGAATGTAGGCGCCAGCCGCGAAGCCGCGACTGTCTTGAGATCTCGATCGCGAACGGCAGCCCCGGAGTTAACGTGCCTTTCACCTAGCGCAAATTGCCCCACACCTGTGCGACCGTCTTGAGATCTCGATCGCGAACGGCAGCCCCGGAGCTAGCGTGCCTTTCACCTGGCGCAAATTGTCCACACCTAGCCGGCTGTTCTACTGACTTTTCAAACGCTGTATAATTTAAACATTTAATTGTTAATGTGTGGTTTAGAATGTAAATATTTTTAAAACTACTTCAGGTAATGTAACTAACCTATATTTAGATTTTTTTGAAAAATATCTTCACGTGTGCTTACATTATAAGTAATTGCAACATGTTTGATTTTTAAAAAGACATGTGTTTCTGTATATAAATGAGAAATTGTTAGACTATAATCAAAGTGTAACTTTAAATTCCAGCATCATGGTAAGTACAATCGTTTGCAATAATAATGACACTCATTAAAATGAATTTTGCGATTTCTTTAGAACTTCAAAAACTGTTTTAAGAAAGTGTCATTATTATTGCAAACGATTGTACATATAATCTTAATTTACTTCTTATATATCTAAATTGTTATTCTTATCTCATCTATTATTAAAACAAAGTGTCTCATATATTATGATCTACATGAAAATTTCAATTTTTGATGAATTTTTACGTTATTTATATTGTAACCAATTAACTACTACCAATTAACTCTTTTGAATGATTGAATATACAATAGCAATGAATATTAAGTTATTTTTTAAGATAAAATTATATTGACAATAATTATTCTTATCTCATCTATTGTTGAAACAAAGTATAGGATTATTAAATTTTATTAAAAAAATTAAACATAAATGATTATAGAATATTTAAAATTTATTTATGAATTACAAAGTTATATTTCATACACAACTATTGAAACCGTGATAAATGTTATAATTTTTATCTCTTCAACATATCAAAAAGTATTTGAACTATTTTGATAAAATATAAAAGTACCTACACGGTTCATAGAAAGCATGTTATCGGAGTCTTCCTCAACGGAATCTTGTTTACAACTGAAGTCTATAAAGTCGAAGCCACAAACACCACAATGTGCGTGGCTGTCAAAATGATTGTGAATTAAATCTAGATAGGCTAATGGTTCTTCATTGTTCAGTGTAAGATATTTCACTGATGTATTTAACCAGTCTTCATATAAATTTGTTTCTTGCAACAAATGTTTTTTACATTTTAAACATAACATTAAAACTGGCAATTAATTTTTTGGACTCCATAATAAAAACAGTAGAGAGTAGTGCAAGAAATAAAGTCAGAACCACAAAAACTGTGTTTTAAAGCCCGCATATAGGTCTTGTATAATCCAAATACGTCTAACTTAGATAAATAGAAATATGGATATTCTTCGTTTTTACAATACTGTATCTGGGAAACAGTCGGTACATTCGGCTCCGATATTGCAGGTAATAATTTAAAACTTAGTAATGCATCGCAACGAACTAAAATAAAATACATACTTAAATTAATTTCACGTATCCTTATTTGAACACTTCAATCACCTTCTTCTTCTGTGAAGTTACTCATATTTTACTTTTCGCTTCGTTGGTAGTCATATATTTATATAGCAATGTCCACTCTAAACTACGTCATATAACCGCTAAATAGAAAGGCGTTGCATTGAAAATATATAAAATAGGTGCAGCTGCAGATTCGAAAATATTAGTGTCTATTCTGTGGTAGTCTCCAAATATAACAGTTCCATAATATAAAACGGGTAAGTGTCTACTCCTTTTAACTTTAATCTAGTTAGTAAATATTTTATTTCTAGAGATGGATGTTTCCATACGAAATGAACGGTCCCTTCTAGCTTTCAAACCAACAAAGTCATTAAAGGAATTGGAAATTGTTAAAAAATATGCCATTTGCAAAATCAAAAAAGTGACGACAAGATATGGAGAAAGCTTGGTAGCGGAGTTGGAGGATTGTCAATTGTTCCTACCTAATCGATGGATGGTAGAAATAGGAAACCACTTGGAGGAATTCGAGAATCACCAATATAGCATCATAAGTCATGGTGAGAAAATTGTTGAAACATCTAATTTTTCAAAGACTGTGGCGATAGAATTCGTGAAAAATATCTAATATATAAAATTTCAAGATGGACAGCGCAAGTGATGACAGTAAAAATTGTTCGAGATTTTTTTTTAAAAAGTAATTCGAAAAATATTTTAAATGAAACTTTACAGAGATATATAACTTATTGTAATAAAGATATTAGATTGTTGAATGAAGCTCTTGCAATGTTGAAAATAATGTTTCACTAAAAACTAAAATTTCGACAAATATCGGTCACTTGAGAAAATATAGACAGTTGCTAAAATCTCTAGATAACATTTATTTGGGTGGCGGTATATCTGAAAATAAAAAAATAAAGTCAACACCAAAGTGAAGTCAACAAATTCGGTGGGAAGATGGAAATTCTGCCTTTGCCAGTAGAATTCGAAGCGGTTTAATAATAAATATTCTTCATACCGATCCATTGGAATTTTTAAAGAATTAATTTTTTTTATTTAAACTTAGAATTTTAAATGAATTAAAAAAGGATCCAACAATTAAAGTCAATGCGGTGTTGTGTTGTGAATTTGTTAAAGAAAGTGTTGATGAAGATAAGCAAGTTAAAGAATTTAAATATTTTATTACGAAAAATAATTTAATTGATTTAGATACCGATTTATGTCAGTGGTATAGAGATAATATTAGTGATAAAATAATGAATAAGTTTACGGAATTCCATGAGGGGTAGAGTGGATGGTCACTCAATCGTATTGAAAGCTTAGAAATTAATATTAATAAATATGAATTTTCTAATGGAGGTACATCGTATATTGAACTGCCACAAGAAATTAAACTGAAAATGCTGTGATAAACATCAAAAACACCGATTAATTCTGTTTTGCTTATGCCGTTGTAAGTTGTATGTATCCCGCACAAAGAAATTCAGATCGGATCAGTTCATATCCCGATTTTCATACTGTACTTAATTTTACAGGAATAAATTTTCCGGTGACTATAGAACAAATATCGAAATTTGAAAAATTAAATAATATATCCATTAATGTGTACATATTGAAATTAAATGGGAAAGAATATTCCGTGGTGCCAGCGTATATTACAAAACAAAAATTACTGAGGCATGTAAATTTGCTTATGATTCAAAATAAATACTGTGCGGATAATAATAATACGAATAATAAAAAGTTTAGTAAAAGTAAAAGTAAAAATTTTGAAATCAAATATCATTTCACCTGGATTACAAATTTTTCAAGATTAGTTTCGAAGCAGCTTACTGGAAATAAGAGTGCATTATTCATTTGTGACAGGTGTTTAAATTACTTTAGAAGTAAACCAAAGTTAGATAAACATGTGGAATGTGAGCGAGTTAATACTTGTAAAATTTCGTTCCCGGAAGACAAATATTTATTTTTCAAAAATTTTAAATATAAAGAACCTGCTCCTTTTGTTGTTTATTGTGAACTGAGCTTTATTGGAACTAGTGGATCATATTAGTGAGAGTAGAACGAAGAGGTATCAAAAACATGAAGTATTTGCCGTAGGTTATTATTTCTGTTGTAATTATGATAAAAATTTATCGTACTATGAAAGTTATGTAGGATTAGACTGTGTGCAGTGGTTTGTGAGAGAACTTAAAAATATTGGAAAATTTTTTGATGAAAAATTAACCAAGCGTACGGACACTACCTTATGGGCATTATTCAACACTTTAATGTTTTTACTGAAATTTCTACACTTATATTGGAATGTTATTGTTTATATAGTAATATGTATTTATTTTTAATATTTTGAAGTACCCATATTCCTCTCACTGCATGTTGCAAGTTGAGACTTGTTTCTGTAAATAAAATAATAATCCACAGGTGGCTTGATGGATCCAGAGAAAAAAGATATAGGGAACAACGAAGCAACTGCGGACAACGTTGTTTCTGGGTTTTTGCCCTTCATCAGCGCAGTGCAGCTTAAAAACAGGATGGAATAAGAAGGAAGGGCAAAGGACACGAACACAAGAGAATGACAAGTAGCGGCGACTGTTGCTCTTGGCCTCAATACCGAGGCTGTGTGACACGAAGCCGCAAATAGACATAGAAATTTGTTGTTTTCACGTGCGACTTTAATAACGTTCTTCTTGAGACTAACCGAAGATTGTTTTTTAGATCTTCTTTTATAACTACGTGTTGTCCAAGACTTATTTGGAAGGTAACATCTTGAATTGTAACGAACTACCATGTTTAGAGCTTTTTAATATGAAGTCTGACTGTGATGGTTTCTTCTCGAAAATTTATTAGTTGCCGTCCTGATCCAACACTCTAACGGTTAAGTTGTTAATCGTCCTGACAGTTACGGGAAAATACAGGACGTTTTGAGGGGATTCAACTATCTTATATCCGGGTGCCACGGTAGGGTAGAACTGATGAATGATGTGATCTGGTTTCCCGTTAGAGTATGAACCCACTGCTAAGTTACAATCGACACAGATGGCGTTCACTTTTATGATTTCCACCGGAATATCCGATTCAACTGATTTGTTTGCAGGAATTGTTTGATTTTTAAAACCCAATAATTTACCTATGGAATCGTCAGTAAAATGTACTTCTTCTGAACACTTCACCACTGACCTTAAAGTATTGTTACTGCCCTTAATAATTATAGATACCCCTCTGAGGTGGGTTTCTAGGTAATCATTTATATCTGTAATTTCATAAGATCCCGTAGGAATTTCCACAACATTTTTATATTTATCATAATAAAATTTATTATTTGTTTCGTCTATATTAGGTATTACATTAAAAGTTTCGAAATAGGATAATCCAATTATATATTCTGAATCATCCTCCAGGTAGGTCGGCGGATTAAAATCTACGCTTAATATTGAGCAATTAACAGAAAGAGAAACAGTAAAAGACATGTTGCTTAATTCAGAACTATATTTACAATAAACCAGTTTTATCAGTAACACATATATAAAAAATTTAAACAGGGTATCCACAATTTATTGCATTATCTTGTTGAAATTTATCATGATTATATTTAATTGTATTTGAGCTACCATCGCTATAAAAATACTTTGTCAACGCGTTTGGAGGTCTTAAATTCCCATAACTATCGAAATATAATATTGTTTTTCTTCACATACGACGTCCAGTGAGTGTCTGGTCCTGATGAAATATCCAAATTAACGATACCACATTCGTTTTATTATTTTTCTTAGTAAGTCATCCTGCATAAACACTCCTTGGAAATGTGGAATACCCAAGTTTTTAACAAATTTGATTAAGTCGACATTAGTCAATGCACGACGAGGTAGCTTTATTGGGAGTTTTTTTATGAGGCGTTAGGTACAATCCCATTCCTTTTCTATAGGGGCGCAGATATAGACCGTTTCCCACAGCAGCCTGTTCCATAACCAAGTTATGTCTCTTTTCCTCCTCCATCTTCTCCCTTGCAACTTTCGCGTCATTTACAGCTGTGGCTATCCCAGCAGCTCCTATCCCAATGCTTCCAAGTACACCTAGTGCGGCAAATAGTGGAATGAAATCCGCCAGCTTTTGGAATCGGAATTATCCGCTTTCGTGGTTTAGCTACCTTTCTTGTTCCTATTGATGACAGAGCCTGCTTCATCATTTCACTGAGGTTACTAGATGGATTACCCCGCATACCAAGTCGAGCTTTTTGTATTGCTTGCTTAAAACTTAGAGCTCCACCCCGCTGTTTCCTGGACTTCTTTTTTCTTTGTAATCCCATTCCCAGCTTGGTTTTAGCCTTCATTATGTTGGTAACTCCCACGCCGCAGTTTTTTTTTCAAGACTGGCGTCTTTAGATTGAACCCTCTCCCAAGCACGATGTTTAAGGTCACGGTCTGCCTTGTGACGGTCTTCTAAATTAGAACTGTCTTTATAAGATATATCATGAGCGAGACAGGCGTTATCCAGTGGATTAATTCCTCGATCACCTCTTGCAAGTTTCTTGTCAAGCTTGGTGCTGGGTCCGCAAAAATTATAGCCAGGAATGTGTAGTTTAAATGGAAGTTTATTTATAAGCGTATTAACAAATCCAGATCATCTCTTTACACTATTTTTTGGACGATTAACTACAAACGAGTTAAGCACAAGCATTTATATACCGGGTGTTCCCTCTAAGACTTTCAGTGCGAATATCTCAGAAACCATCATAGCCAGTGCGACGAAATTTGGTATACAGACACTAGATGGCGCGTAGAATCTGATGATAACATCAATTTTTATACAGGGTGTTCCATTTTCCAAGAAATCGATTTAATTTTGATTTTTTGGTTATCAACCCTGCTAAAACTTATGTTTAAATTGAAATATACTTAATTATGAACACATTCTGATAAATAGACATTCAAAAATTTCAAAATTTAACATAAAAAAACGCCTCCAAGAAGTACCCAAATTTCATTGTTTTGTCATGTAAAATGTGTATAGCCTTGAGCCAGACTTACACAGAAGAAACTAACATCGGTGAACGTCAAAACTATTAATTGTCATTGAATTGTCAAATATTAATGGCATGAAGTATTTTATTTTACATAAATAACGCTAAATAATGGATTTAATGCAAATTACGTATGCACAATGGTGTTATTGAGACTTGTCGATAAAAATTTAGATTTGAGTTGAGGCTTTTGGAGCATTGTGGTCGCCGTGCCGACGTAGTCTACCGCTACAGCTAGAGTTACAGCGTGAAGATTGTGTAAAATATCTGTGAAAATTTTTAAATTATTCCATTATAATGTAATAAAACTTCAGTAAATTGTTTTTTTATGTTACTACAGTGTACAATAATAATTAGGTACACGTATTTTTTATGACAAAATAATTTACAAAATTGTGTAAGTACTTAAAGAATATCCCTGTTTTCCAACTGCTGTAATAATTATTGATTAGTTATTTAGCAACAAATAAATTCAAACAAAACCATTTCTAAAACTTTTAATTATAATGTGAACGTGTTTGTCGTTGAAAGTCAGATCTGAACCTACCCTAGCCCCACAAAAGAAAATATTACGAAAGCATAACCTAGAAATGATTGATTCTTGTATCCACATATTTCAGCACTTTACTTATGTACTTATGTTTAAGAAGAACTCTACATCTGTAAAATAGTAAACAATGAACTACAATTTCTGTATTTCATGATACAGAACTGAAATAAAGCAACTGGTTTTTGCTAGGAAGAATCACCTGCAAATGTACTATACCCAGTAGGTAGGTACCTATCAAATAGTCGTTTAAAGCTAGATAATAATTTGTAATTATTGTTTTTATCTTTCAGTTATGTATGTGCAGTGCCACAAATTACATTAAAGCAGACACCAGAAAGAATAAGCGAAAAATATTACGGACATTTTCTTGGAAATAATTCTAAACATAGAATGATGGATAATATTATAAAGAAGTCTGTAACTCACATTCTTTGAAGAGTATACTATAAGACATTAAATTCAGTTGTCCGTCGTGGGTTTTAAAATTTCTAAACGAATAAAATTAAGAAAAATAAACTAATTTCATAATTCTATGTACAGTATGAAAACATCTTGTTAGAATATTTTTAAAATGTTGAAAGCTAACTGTTGTTACAACATATACACAACATAACGTAATAAGGTAGGTATTGAACGATGAAACGGCAAGATTTGTTTCTAATCGTACATGCATGAACATTCCTCAGATTGAACGTTGCTCTGTAAAAGAAATTAGAATACAGATCAAGTGTTTAATATAAAATCAGATGTAATAGTGTAGATACTTAATGTAATTTTATTGTATTGTTAATAAATTGAAGTCTGTATTTGTTGTTTTTTATTCTACTCAAATTATTAAACAGAAATGTTTCAGAAATAGGTAATATAAAATTAATTAATACTTAAAGATGAAGGATCAAGTTATTCAATTTAGTTAATATTTAAAAAATAAGCCACAATGTAGGTACGTATTACTTTTTAATTAAAATTATGCTGGTTACAACTGAATCATAGCTATAATAAAATATAAAAAATCACTCCTTTGGTCTTTTTTGAAAATTTTGTTCTTTTGTAAAATACTCTCCAATGTGAGTTAGGAGACTTCTTAATATTATCCACCATTCCATGTATAAAATTAATTCTAACAAAATATCTGTGCAATATTTTTCGTTCATTCTGTTTGGTGTCCTATTTTACGAATCGTTTTGTTTCAATGTAATTTGTGGCACTACACACATACCTGAAAGATAAAAACAATAATTACAAATTACTGTCTAGCTTTAAATGAATTCTTGATTAATTAACAATAAAATAAATTTACATTATTACATCTGATTTTATATTAAACACTTATTCTGTATTCTAATTTCATTTACAGAGCAACGTTCAATCTGAGGAATGTACATGCATGTACGATTAGAAACAAATCTTGCCGTTTCATCGTTCAATACCTACCTTATTACGTTATGTTGTGTATATGTTGTAACAACAGTTAGCTTTCAACATTTTAAAAATATTCTAACAAGATGTTTTCATACTGTACATAGTATTATGAAATTAGTTTATTTTTCTTAATTTTATTCGTTTAGAAATTTTAAAACCCACGACAGACAACTGAATTTAATGTCTTATAGAATACTCTTCAAAGAATGTGAGTTACAGACTTCTTTATAATATTATCGATCATTCTATGTTTAGAATTATTTCCAAGAAAATGTCCGTAATATTTTTCGCTTATTCTTTCTGGTGTCTGCTTTAATGTAATTTGTGGCACTGCACATACATAACTGAAAGATAAAAACAATAATTACAAATTATTATCTAGCTTTAAACGACTATTTGATAGGTACCTACCTACTGGGTATAGTACATTTGCAGGTGATTCTTTCTAGCAAAAACCAGTTGCTTTATTTCAGTTCTGTATCATGAAATACAGAAATTGTAGTTCATTGTTTACTATTTTACAGATGTAGAGTTCTTCTTAAACATAAGTACATAAGTAAAGTGCTGAAATATGTGGATACAAGAATCAATCATTTCTAGGTTATGCTTTCGTAATATTTTCTTTTGTGGGGCTAGGGTAGGTTCAGATCTGACTTTCAACGACAAACACGTTCACATTATAATTAAAAGTTTTAGAAATGGTTTTGTTTGAATTTATTTGTTGCTAAATAACTAATCAATAATTATTACAGCAGTTGGAAAACAGGGATATTCTTTAAGTACTTACACAATTTTGTAAATTATTGTCATAAAAAATACGTGTACCTAATTATTATTGTACACTGTAGTAACATAAAAAAACAATTTACTGAAGTTTTATTACATTATAATGGAATAATTTAAAAATTTTTACAGATATTTTACACAATCTTCACGCTGTAACTCTAGCTGTAGCGGTAGACTACGTCGGCACGGCGACCACAATGCTCCAAAAGCCTCAACTCAAATCTAAATTTTTATCGACAAGTCTCAATAACACCATTGTGCATACGTAAATTGCATTAAATCCATTATTTAGCGTTATTTATGTAAAATAAAATACTTCATGCCATTAATATTTGACAATTCAATGACAATTAATAGTTTTGACGTTCACTGATGTTAGTTTCTTCTGTGTAAGTCTGGCTCAAGGCTATACACATTTTACATGACAAAACAATGAAATTTGGGTACTTTTTGGAGGCGTTTTTTTATGTTAAATTTTGAAATTTTTGAATGTCTATTTATCAGAATGTGTTCATAATTAAGTATATTTCAATTTAAACATAAGTTTTAGCAGGGTTGACAACCAAAAAATCAAAATTAAATCGATTTCTTGGAAAATGGAACACCCTGTATAAAAATTGATGTTATCATCAGATTCTACGCGCCATCTAGTGTCTGTATACCAAATTTCGTCGCACTGGCTATGATGGTTTCTGAGATATTCGCACTGAAAGTCTTAGAGGGAACACCCGGTATATGTTTCGGGGTGATCTAAAAATACAACTGAATTTATTCCAAAGCTTATACCTTATATATACTTTTTATATTTGTGAATCGGACAGTACATACGATTTACTTTAAGAATGAAGATCAAGAAACAGAAAACTTCACTACCAGTAGTCAATCGTGATGATATTTCATTAAGTGCTTTTAAAAAACACGGTCCACTTTTGGGAGGCTCATCAAAACGCTCGCTGATAACCGGAGGTAGTGGAAGTGGTAAAACAAACGTCATAATAAGTCTTGTAGCGTCCGAATGGTATACGGTTTGAGAATGTATACGTGTACTAAAAATCTTTATATCAACCGAAATATGAGTACCTGAAACGTCTATTGGAACCTATAAAAGAGATTGGATATTATGAGTATCAGGATGGTAAAGATGTAATTCCTCCAAGCGAAATAAAACCTAATTCCGTTATAATATTCGATGACGTAATATGCAGCAACCAGTGTTATGAGAGATTATTTTTGCTTTGGTCGTCACAAAGATACCGACTGTTTCTATTTAAGTCAAACATATTAATCCATTCCAAAACAACTAATACGAGATAATGCAAATTTTTTAGTGCTTTTCAAACAAGACGCTACTAATCTAAAATATGTTTACGATGATCACGTTAACGTCGATATGTCTTTTGAACAATTTAAAAATATCTGCCGAATGCTGGAAAGATAAATATAGGTTCCTGCTTGTAGATAAAGATTCTCCTCTGTCGAATGGAAAGTATAGAAAAGGTTTTGATGCATTTATCCTTCTCTAGATTATGAATAAATAGACGTGAAATTATCGACGCTTTTCATTAACATAACAACCATGAATAAGGAATTAGCAAGGCAGTTGGTTAAAACCAGAAAATCAGTGAAACAAAAATATCAAAGTCTGAAATCTGACATAGCCCAATCCAGGTCTCAATTAGAGAAGAGTTATCAACCTATAACTGAACTGCTACAAAAACTACTTCCACCCATTGAGACAGATGTAACCATCAAAGAAGAACCCACCGAAGAAATCAAAACTGAATCGCTTGCTTCTACACCTAAAAGAACCAGTATAGATACATACAGAAAACAATAAAACGAACGAAGAAAACAGTGAGGAATTGATTAACCGAGAAGTTGAACAAAGCCGTCTATTTCTTGAAGACCTTTCAAACACCCGAGCCTACCAAGAGTATCTCGAGGCGTACGAGTCTCTTCTGAGACAATATTGTCACAGAATTTGCCCCGCTCGCACCCAATTCGACGACTGGTATCGCGAAACGCTAGATTGCCCCGATCGCCCTTACGCGATTCTGGTAAACAAACAAATAATGCCGTGTATCGAAGCGCAACTGAGAAACGACGAGAAGCATTCGAGAGTCGTTCGGGAAATGGATCTAGAGATGCTAGAAAATACCTGGAATATTCGCTTGGTCTATAAAAGAAGAATGAATAAACGGCCGAGTCAGTCAGTATTGAATTACAGTCTTGAATTGGAGTGTTTAGAGCGATTCCGAGCGATTAATTAAATAGTGTTTACTTGAGTTGTAATTAGTGTTCAGCAGTGTACTGAGTAGTTAATAAAGATAAGTGATTAATTAACGGATTGTGTTTTTCTGGCAGTAAGAAAAAGACGGATTGGGAAATCCGTGACAATATATAGATTTATCTGTTAGGGGAGATGAAACCGATAATGATCGTATCGGGTGAAGCATGACACTGACACGGAAAAGTTTAAAATTGGAGGCTCAGATTTAGAAATTATTGGAAAAGATTTGAAGGTAAATGGAATAACATACATTGGAACACCAGGTTTGTACGAGTTGTTGTTTAAAAAAGAATTCACGGGATATAAACAATTGGATAATTATATGGATATTCTGAATAGATCTAACGCTTACAGAAGAAACTATAGTCCTGACGAACAAGTACAGGGGACCCTGTCTTAGAAGTACAGGACAATTACAAAGCCATATTTGATAAAAAAAGGAATCACCCCACCCATTAAACCGTTGCGTAGAACGCAGTTATTAAAACATCATACAACTGGTGGACTATTAAACTTATCAAATAACAAAATATATTATGTGTACTACGATGATCCTAATGAACTAATAAATTTACTGCGTCGCCTAATCGCTTCTCAATTAGCAGGTAACGACTCAGTAATGAGATTTTGTTTATCTTGGAAGAAATGAGAGAATAAAAAATAATTAAATAATAGATGCCATAAATAAATTATCGGTTTATTTCTGTACTTCATATCGTTATCATGCCTATCGATAAGTTTGGTCGTCATCTGTTGAGAGACAGATCAGTTCCTTATTCTCTGCCTACAATAACATCTTCTCCTGACTCTTCTCCATTTTATATTTGTGAACCTAAACTACGTCACAGTAAGTGTGTGGTAAAATTAAGGGGACATGGCAAAAAGTGGCATGTACACTCTGGAAAACAATAAAGATGAATATATTTTCCCAATATCTGGAAAACTGGAAAGTTTGGAAATTGTGCCAGCTACTTGTCAAATGTTTTTAAATGGAGGCGCCGCTCTTTCGTCGATTGAACTTATTGGAACAAATATAAATAAAGGAGGCAAGATACATTTTATAACTGTATCGAAACAATCATCTTTGTATGTGGAAATAGGTTTACAGTGTCCCATAACAAAAAATGTCTAGTATTAGAAAACAACTTGTTGAAGAGCTTCACAAACCAGTTCGAAAAAATTTTCCGAGGAGACACGTCATCGTAAAGGGTTTGAACGACCTTATCCAGGCAGACTTAGTTGAAATGTTGCCATATACTAGGATTAACAAAGGATTAGATACATTCTTATAGTTATAAACGTATTTAGCAAGTTTGTATGGACGGAACCAGTAAAACGAAAAACTGCTAAAGATGTGACTAATGCAATGCATAAAATTCTGAACAACTAGTACTAGTGTAAACGCTCTCTCTTTTTGTCGGGCGTCGTATGGACGGTTTCTCCGTCCTTTTCTTACTACTATAACACTAGTCCCGAGATTTGTCAGACTGATTTGGGAAAAGAATTTTATAACAAAGACTTTAGGGAATTGGTGAATAAATATAAAATAAATCACTACAGCACTTATTCCAATTTAAAAGCTGCTGTCGTAGAGCGGGTGAATAAAACATTGAAACATTTAATGTGGAAGCGGTTCAGTCTTCAGGGAAATTATAAATGGATAAATATGTTACAAGATGTAGTACATCAATATAACAACACCAAACATAGGACTATTAGATTGAAACACAGCCAAGTGAATCGAAACAACACTAAAAAATTATTGAAAACAGTTTTTAGTCACATAAAAGTTGTCGATCCGAAACGTATTAAGTTTAAACTACACGATGATGTAAGAATCAGTAAACACAGGGAGGTCACCTTTCTCTTTGACCACTGTTGAAACATGTTGAAGTACCTCTGGGTAATATGTATCTAAAAATTATAATACTCACATATAGAAGACACCTTGGGAGTAAACTGCTGTTAAACTCCTATATAAAAATTTAACTCCTCTCAGTATATTAATAACTTTATGAGCGGTTTATTGAGTTAGTAATTAGTTAGCTAGCGACTAAGACGGTGTGTGTTGTTTTCCTTTAATAATGTCATTGTCGGATTCTGGTATGGAAATAGTTCAAATTGTCCATCTTACTGGACATTTGTGGACAACGTGCTTTTAAAGTATGCAGAAGATATAAAACAGGACAAACAATTAATCGCCGAAATAAAATATTCGTCACCAAATTCAACAATTCAATTCTCCACTACACCACACACTATTTAAAATGACAGGTTCAAGTTCTTATGGATGTGGACTGGTTATGATTTTATCGCTAACATTAACATCATGCCGGATAATGATAAAGAAAAAAGATTCGTTGAAACCGTTGTGGAATTTGAAAATTTAAAGCTATCCAGCCAACTGATTGAAGATAGACACATATTGGTGGTGAGGAGTGGTGAAGCAGTTCTTTATTTCGACGATGAGTGCATTAAAGACATTAATATTAAACATCTTATTGAATATAGACTGGAATATTTACACTACTTAGATTTCATAATTTTTTATAATAATGCTTTACTTCATATTACTAACTGCGATGGTTGTTTGATAGAAACATGTATAGATAAACTAATGAACTTATGTTGCTTAAACAAATGAGAACAAAGTTATTGTTTGCTTGAGTACATAACGTTTAATCAAAATCTAGTTCTTAGTGATATTGAAAAAATGTATGATTATCACATGTAAACTGTTGTATGTAAATTATTAAAAGACAATTATTAATAATATTCTACTTTCTTTAATTATTGACCATATAAAATGGAAATTCAAGAAGCAGTGGATAAGGTGAACTGTAAATTAACTAATATCTATTAACGGTATTGAAATTGAATATATATATATATATAAGAAGAAATGCATATTTTACTTACGAGTGTATAATACGTTGTTGGGTAGAACTGTTTATACTTTGATTTCAGTCGATACAATTCTGTTTATATACACAAACGTAAAGGCATTTTTTGAAAGTGCACTCGAATAGCCTCATTATTATTTCTTCATTTGCATATAGAATGCAAGCGCGCATGCAGATACATTTAAAAAAATCTAAATTAAGGTTACTTGCATTGCATACATTACCTGAAGTAGTTTTAAAAATATTTCCTTTCTAAACTGCACATTTGAAAGGTGGGTAGAAATGAATGTAGTTACATACAACGACTAGGTGTGTCCTGTTTTATATCTTCTACATACGTTGTCCACATACGTTCAGTAAGATGGATAATTATGCAGATACATTTAAAAAAATCTAAATTAAGGTTACTTGTATTGTTTACATTACCTGAAGTAGTTTTAAAAATATTTCCTTTCTAAACTACATATTTGAAAGGTGGGTAGAAATGAATGTGGTTACATTCAGGTCAACAACTAGGTGTGGACAAGGAGCCGTTCTCAGACTGTATCAGCCAGTTAAAGGTAGCTAATCTCGGGTGTTAGCGCTAAGGAACTTGACTAGTGTATAATGAAGATGAGTTAATGATGATCCTATTTTCGGCTAATTGGAACCACAAACATATGTTTGAGGTCTTCTTCAAAATCGAGAAGACTCCGCCCGAAATTAGCGCTGAGGACCCGGACTAGTGCATTCTGCAATTAGGGAGTGGTCCAAATAATGAAGATGAGTTAATGATGATTCTATTTTCGGCTAATAAAAATCGAGAAGACCGAAAAGTTGGGGTCCTTATAATTAGGGGTGGGACGTTAGGGGCGTGAACGATGATCCTATTTTTAACTAAAGTGAAAGCAATAACTGGAAATTGTATTTCTCATCCACCCTATTGTATTTTAACTGAAACGGGGGTTAATTCGACGGATCCGTTTGTGATATCCGAAACTATCGCCAACCAATTTCAGACAACAAGTAGTTCAACTAACTACAGCCCCTCCTTTCTTGAAATTAAACCTGCAAGAGAAATACATTTAAATTTTCATACAAATGAAGATCTACCTTACAATTCTCTATTTTCCATTCAGGAACTAGAATTCGTTCAAGATGAGGCAAAGGCATGCGCTCCGGGGTCAAATTTCGTGGTAAACAATATGTTAAAAAATCTTACATCTGAAATAAAAATCGTACTACTTCATAGTTTAAGTCAACTATGGAATGAATGTGCTTACCCTGTAGAATGGAATGAGGCCATAGTTATCCCCCTATTAAAAACAAATAAAAATTCTCTTCTTCCTACGAGTTTCCGGTCAATCAGTTTAACAAGCTGTATAGGAAAGTTGTTCGAAAGGATGATTAACAATCGATTAATGTGGTTCCTGGAAAAAGAAAATATTTTAGTGCCATATCAATCAGGTTTTCGAAAAGGCAGGTCCACTATGGATCATCTTTTGCCCTAGAGAACTCTGATCAAGAGAGTTTTAGAAGAAAGGAGTGTTGCAGTATTTTTTGACATTAAGGGTGCTTATGATACTACTTGGCGATACGGAGTTTTACATAAACTGTATAAATACGGCCTACGAGGCAAACCCCCATTACTCATAAAAGTCTTTTTGAGCGAAAGAAATTTCCGGGTTAGGATCGGAAACACTCTCTCTGAGATTCACACATTAGAAAATGGAACTCCTCAGGGTTCAACCCTCAGTTGCTCTCTATTTGCACTAGCTACAAATGAAATCGCTGAGAACATGTATAGTTCAATATCGTCGTTCAATATATTAAGAATGGGGAGGATATAGGATTTATGTTTGCCAAAGAAAAAATGCACTGCATTCATTTCTGCAAATTCAGAAGACCGCACTACGATCCCATGCTATTTGCGGGTGATGTTATAAAGTGTGTTAACTCTGAGAAGTTTTTAGGTCTCGTTTTTGATAGTACTCTAACATGGACTGAACATATCAATACACTCGTCGATAAATGCCGTAAGTTCTTAAATGTAATCAAAACGTTAGCTCATTCGAAATGGGGTGCGGATCCTGAATGCTTGATACGAATTTACAACGCTATCGTGTTATCTCGTCTCGATTATGGTTGTGCAGTTTACTCGTCTGCTCACAAAAGCTTACTTCGTAAACTAGATATAATCCATTAGATATTGTATTGGTGCGTTTACCACAAGCCCAATTAAGAAGCTATACGAGGAATCGGGTATTCCATCTTTAACGGACAGACGACATAGACTGATGATTTCCTACATAAGCAATATACTGTCGCAAACCAACCATCCAAATTACAATTTTCTATTCACACCAGAAAATATATTCTCGAGTAGTTCCACCATTACAAGACCTCTGGGTGTTAGATTTAAAGAGTTTTTAGATAGCATTGAGGTTTTGGGACTTTCTAATGTGTTCCCGGAAGGTGTGAATGAAATTCCCCCATGGAATGTGAAGGAAGCTACTGTAAGATTACAGTACTTTAATAAAACATCAACTCCACGAGACCTGTACCTCCAAAACTTCCTTAAAATTAAAGATGAATTATCCCCTGTAGACCGATGGATCATATACACCGATGGATCTAAAACAAATAATGTGGTCGGTTGTGCTTTCGCTGTAGACGGACAAGTTTTTAATTTGACTTTGCATAAAATGTCTTCAAATGTCTTTTTTGCGGAACAATATGCCGTATGGCAATTGCTTCTGTATATTTTACTGAACCCTTCGAACCAAATTTTTTTAATCGTTAGTGATTCTCTGAGTGTGTTACAAAGTTTAAAGAGTATGTATACTAGAGATCCTATGACACAAATGATCCAATCCGCAATCTCAAATCTTATAGAACACTCATTCAGCATTACATTTCTTTGGGGTTCCCAGTCATATAGGTATTAATGGTAACGAGCTCGCTGATTCGGCTGCTCGTTCTTCCACCATAGAGAATTGTCTGGATATAGAACTAATTAAGAGATCTGACATAAAAAAATTTTTACAAAACAAAATTCTAAATAAAAGTGTATATAGTCAATACATCTTACCTCGAGAAGATACAACGAAAGCCTACAGATTACGTATAGGCCACACTGCCTTAACTCATCAACATCTGTTGAAAGCTCAACCTGCTCCAAGATGCCCTCATCACAATGCTGTTCTCACAGTTCAACACATAATTTGTGAGTGTCCTCATTATGATGAAATAATACGGCTGCAATCAGAAACACTTTAGAGTTTTTAAGAATCATTGATATATATAAAAAACTATAAAAAATCGACTTACCTTGACTCAGGATAAAGGAGCCAATGACCCTAGCAGTCGACGCTCCTTTAAAAAAAATATATAATAATAAAAGCATAATCATAATCATAATGATAATAATAATAATGGCCGCATTTGCGCCCAGGAACGACTTACGTTGGTAGGCTCCAGCCACCATTCAGTGCAGGAATGAGAGAAACCTGGAAAACCTCATTAATTAGGGGGATAATCAAACGTCGACCGGTGTCAATCTCTCACATTGACCCAAGCTAACATTCTTCCACCTTCTCATACCCGGAGAATATAGCTGATATACGGTCTACCGGCCGCGGAGATCGAACCCACAGCGGTCTGGCTACATCGATTCAAATATTGACGCCTTAATCCGCGCGACCACTGACCGACAAATATACAGGGTGTCCGGAAATGATGAGCAAAAAATTCAGGGGACAATTCCAGACCGAAAATAAATGCTACCCTTTTTATAATATTTTTTCCAAAACTGATTATTAACGGAGTTACAGGGTGTTAAAGTTAAATTTTATTTGCAGTTTTTTTTGCAATAGGATTATAAATTTGCCCACCGTTTTTTCGCATTTTGTAAAGGGCGCCACATATGAGACTTTATTTTGGTTTGGTTCCAACTTTTTTGTGCCACATTTTATGCGACTTTTGTCTGAATATTTTTGTTCTTCTAACCTTTTGACATAAAAAGGTATATAAAGGTATATTTTGTATAAAAAGGTTTCGATAAATCTAACCGTTTTCGAGAAAAACACTAAAATAATATTGCTTGCATGTGATGAATACGAAATCGTTTTAATTTATTTTCTACACTATACATAGCATGCTTTGGAAACAAGTTTGTGGAGAATTAGTTTTGACAGATAGTAATTTTTGTGAAAATTTGTTGTTACCCTGGTGGTTAATGATAATAGAAAGAAAATTGGAAATTAATTAAATCTGTGAAACCATGCTAAATCTCGTTTTTAAGCCTATAAATTGTAGAGCTTAAAGTTAAGCTGGTGTTTTCGGTTGTATTTTGTCATTAGAGCTTGAAAACTTCTGTTGATAACAGTAAATAAGCAAATTTTTATGAAAAATATAACAAATTGTTATTTTTTACAGATATAAAAATGATCATTCATCATTAATAAGTAATACCCATACGACTCCCTTAGGACAAGACATGCCACTCCCTACATACAATTATTGTTTATTCGATAGTAATATTAATGTAAATGATATACAGATACCTATTATAGGATATGAAGTAATGGAAGAAAGAGCCAGATTTACTGTAAGTAAATTTAAAATTAGATAATGTATAAATTACAAAAATAATTTATTAATAAAACTGTGTTTTTACAACTCAGAGTAGACTGTTAACTTGGACATATACTACTGCGTGTTTGGACACGGACAAATATGAAGTAAAAATTAGGACACACACGTAGTTGAGATTTCCTTGTCAATTTAGCTTCAGTTTCGTGCACTAGTAGTTTAATCATGTGTCTTTTGATAAATATATAGCTTATTCGATATAAATTAGAAGCCTGGCGTGACTACATACATTATTTGCGAATAGATGAGAACACATATAAATGGTATTAAATATTTGACTGCCATAACAGTTAACAGGAGATAGTATACATAAAAAAACCTTATATGACATGGGTCATAAACCATTTTTGAGAAAAATTTAACAAATATAAAAATTCATGTGTAAAGAATGTAGTTAATTAAATAATCTCACCATAATGTTATGCATTAAATGATCATAAAATGCAATGTTCTTTCAATTAATTTATGTTTAGTATTAATAAAACAATTTTTTTGTTAATCAATAAATTCGATAAGGTCGATATCCTGGAATGTGGCAACAGCGCAAACATGTACTCAAGAACCGGCCGGGCGTACATGTCAGTTGGTATTTGAACCACGAAGTGTTTATGTGTTTGTTGGAAGTGCTTTTGTGTATTTCCTTAATTTTTCTTTATTTGTTAAAATGTTTGGCATACGTCGCGATAATATTAATTTATGGGAAGCTTGCTGCAATTCTGCAACAGCAACACTTATTTATTGAAATCGTTTCTTCCAACGGTGGCAGCCTACAGAATGATATTTGTTGAAGTATCTCAACGTGTTCTTGATGCTGATACGGTTTTTCTTGAAAATCATGACCCTTGATCGACAGATCGATGTGAATACGGAGGACTATATTTTTGTCGAAAGGGATCCGAGACACGTGGTATAGTTTAAGAAGTCTTACTGGACCCTACTCACTAACGTACACATACCACATACCAGATCTTCTATTTTTGGAAATGACCTAATGCCAGATGTGGTGAGGTAATATTCTATTTTTAGAAGTGATGTAATACTCTAATTTTAAAAATGACAGATGCTTTCCAGAGCTTTTTAGAATCCTTGGAAGAAAATGTGCAATTTCTTTTATGAGAAACGAGGTATATATTAAGGCGTTCAAATTGTATGCCAGTACTTGTTTCTCATACGAAGTTCAGTAAAGATGGAATTTGTGTTGACAGTGAATTGAAAATTCAAAAATAATACTTTGTAGATAGTTTAGAAATTACTGCAAACTCAGACACAAATATGATTTGTGTATCAAATAACTTTTCACTATCGATATATTGGAAGATAAAGAAATGAAGCTCTGTACTTTCTACCTGTATGATGTCGTAGAAGGTTTTGACATCAATATACACTGCAAGCAGGTCACCCTACACGCTACAGTACCTGCTACTAATTTTGCAGGTCAAATTTTTCAATGTCGCACCTGCAGTTTGCCACTATTTAGTTATGTACCTACCAAATACTGTTTGCTTTGTAATGTAAATAAAACAATAAATACTTGTAAACTGTTAACATTGTATTATTTGCAACTTATTAGATTTGAAAATCCAAACCCGCTAAGAAACAGCTACCATGTGTATACAACCATTATTACATTATTTTATTTACTCTATTGTCGAATAGATGACACTGTGATGCAGTTTTACTTACTTAATCACATCTGGCGCGCATGTTTTACGTTTCAAGTTTCAAGTCAACGTCTTACTGAATGTAAATGTAAAATTTAAGCTCGCTGAAAAAATTTTCAGACTGAATTGGTTTTCGCCGTTATTGCTTAGTTTATGCGGTAGTTTTTGGGTTAAATATAGTTACTTATGTGCAAACTGAGTGTATTTTTCTAACCCTCCACTGCAAGTGACTTAAATATTTGGGTACTATATATTTGTAATTTGTAAGTACTTCACTCACATTTTAAAATTTGAGCACTTTAAATTTAAATATCTATTCATAAGTATCACATCTTTTATGTAAAACAATTACATTATTTTATAGTCTCCCTTATTTTATAGCTAAAGGTTTATCAGTCTTCTGTCCAAATATGAATTCCTTTCATTTTAGCAGTTCTTTTTTTTGGTTGATTAATTAAAAAAATGCATATTTTAAAGACACTTGCATTAATTTTATTCATATATTTGTATACTTAAAACAATTGCTATGATAAATATCGTGTAAATACAAGAGAATATACTAACATATTATTTAAAAAATACATTTAGGTATATATATATATATATATATATATATATATATATATATATATATATATATTTTATTCATATATTTGTATACTTAAAACAATTGCTATGATAAATATCGTGTAAATACAAGAGAATATACTAACATATTATTTAAAAAATACATTTAGGTATATATATATATTCAAAAAAGCTGGCAGTTTCAATTTAAAAACAAATAATACTTAATAATTTATTTTAAAAATAGACACTACAAATATAAGAATAGCTAGAAACACTAATTTTAACAAAAAAAAATCACAAAATAATATTACATTTTTTACACAAATCAATATATATTTTTTTTAATTAAACATAAACAAATGACAATATTTACATAGAAGAAAATATAGTGTTACTCGCAGTAAAAGTTCGCAAATATGAGCCTTACCTCGAAACTGTTATGTATACGGTGTGGCAGAAAAATTTGAGGGGGTGCTAAATATATGTAATAAAATGTATAATTTAATTTTAATATAAAATTCATTTGTAAATTTCAATATTCAAAACCTTCTTATATCCCGCCAATAAATTTCGAAGATTATTTAATTTACGCTCATATTTGCGTACCTTTTTTAACAACTCAGATCGTTGCATAACTTTGGCGGTTGCATAGTTTTTACTTTTCTCACTGAACCGCCGCGCCTCTTCCAAAAATCCCAAGAAATTTTGTATTCCTGCAGTTTCTTCATCCCCACTTTTGTCCGATCGTGGAGTTGACGTCGTTTCTGGTCCACTGATGTCTTCATACCTCGGGACGCTAGTATTTGGAACCAAAGTAGCTGAAGGTAGAACTTTTCTGGTGTGTCCAATCGGACGTAAATTTTTAAGATCACCATCGACGATCTCTAAACTGCTATTGAATTCTTCAGCTCTTATATCCTGGAAGTCTGAAGTTCCAGCCTCCATTCTTAAATGCTGAAGAAGCTTGATGTTCTTTTTGGGGACAAATTTGCCTACCCCCTAACTATTGCCAGCCAGAACTTTAACTTTCATGTTTTTAGGGTGTTAAGTGATAATAAGTTTCTAGATGATTTAGTTAAACTGAGGCTATCTAACTGAATTATACAAATATATAACAAACACTCCTACTCCACAACTTAAGATTTAATTAAAGTTTTGTGATGAGACGTAAACCAATTAGAGACAGTCTTTATTTTTTCGCTTGCATGCTATGGCTTTCAAAAATCTATGCCACCCAATGCTCCGCCCACAATCTTGGTTTGATATTCTTATTGGTTTAAAATAGCATCTGCATCCATAAACTATAGCAAGCAATTTAACCGCGAAGTCTGTGGTGAACATAATAATAGCCATTAGAACATCTGCAGTGAAGTTTCAGTCTTACAACAGTTATGTAATACAACAATGCAATAAATGGTGGTTATTTATTTAATGGGTTATGTTTCGGAAGCAATTTCACAAGGAAGTGGTATAGAAACTACTTCTACTGACCCAATTTCAAACTAACTGCATTACATTCTTGTTCAAAATTAAGTACTTAGTAGTTTTACTTTTATACACGAGTAATCAAGTCAAATTTAATTATCTATTTCTATTACATTTAGCTTCTAGTAAATATTGCGTTCTGTAATAAAGGCAAACTACATTTGTTACATCCTGCATAATACATCGGATAATACAATATTTTTTATTCTTTATATTGGTTATATTCTGATGGCTAAAATTTCCTACTTTTCCTATCTTATGATCGTTGATTTAAAGAGAAATATCGTTATAGTATGTCTACATTTAACCTCCTCTTACGAGCCGCCACTGCACTTCGTGGTTACGCAGGAAAGATGGAATACAACAAATCATAACAGTTTTTTTGATAATAATTGCTAAAGCCATCGGCGTGGACACGGCGGGGCCTGGATTTACGAACGTTATAAAAAAAATAACTTTTCTTGCATACGGTTACGAATAATTCACCTTAATGCAGAATTAACCTAAGTCATAGAATATAAATTTTACAGAAGATTTTTTTAAATATCTTTTTATCCAGATGTTGTTGTATTATTAATTTGCATATGTGTATGCCTACTTATCATCTATCGTATTACCAATATGCACATGCTTTGTTAAAATACATTTGAAATTGATGAACATACGCTTCTTTTAGTTAATTTTACGTAATCTGTGTTATGTGACAATTTATTAGATTGTTATTTCATTGTAAAGCAGAGAACATGGGGCACAGGACTAAAACACTATAACACTCACCTAACACCTAACTCATAGATAGACTAGCATGGTACAATTTTTCTGTAAATTGTGGTAATATAAAAAAACAGACCCCCTACACAGTGTCGTTGTCCTACATTTTTTCTCTCATTTGTGGGAACATTGACGTTGTCAAACATTTTTACACCCCAATTCAACAGAATGTAGTATGCATTTCGAAATATGGTGTGGATGTCCTCAATTTTCTTATGATTAGTTTAAAGTTTATCCTCTAAGCATCTGTCATGTAACCACTTGATCCTTTATGTTTTTTCACAAACAGCGTCGTTGTCATCCATTTTTATATAAGTTATGGGAACTTATTTAACTTGTTTACATTGTCAAACCAAAATGCTGTTTTCTCATGAACTCGCATCTGCCATTTGATCCTATACATTTTTACACAAAGTTATGAGAAACTTTGATGTTATTAATCCCACGTCCTTCTTACGACATTATTTTATTGTATATATTTCAGTTTGAATATATCTCCCAGTATTTTTTTAAATTAACACCACCGATATATAAGTAAGCACCAGTGCAACTTTACTGCAGTACTTTCAAAACATTCGAAAATGTCTATCAAAAACGCTAATGATTTTCAAGTAAGAGTGACATCAAGTGTCGAAAAAACCTTCCTGGCACACTGATTGGGATACAGACTATCAAAAAGAAGAACAAATTCGTTGTGCCCAACTAGCCGAAAAACAGGCATTTCTTTATAGAAAATGGGTTTTAGGACGTAACTGTGTTGTTCCAATTGCCTCAAATTTTTTCCTTACTGAGGAATCGTGGGACAACGATTGGTGTGAGACCTACGATTCTTCTTCGACAAGTCTTGAGAAACCGGTGATTCGTACACCTCCAATTGGCAAATCCAAATCAGAAAAAAGAAAGTTTCGAGATGCGGAAAGAAGGCGATTGAGGACGCTTTCAGAATATGAAGGACCCCAAAAAGACCTTTAAAAAATTAATATTTTTTATTTTATTTTTATTTTATATCTATGTATATTTTTTTGCACACTTTATATGATTTGCAAATCTTATATTAAAACATTTGTACCCATATATGTGGAAATATATTTTTCTACTCTCTATTTTTTTTGAATTGCACTTCCCTAATTACACTTTAATTTAAAAAGTAAGTCATAAAATAGAATGCAGTTAAATAATATCTGTACATGTTTATGTGCATAAACAATTAGCTCTTTAAGCACTATTAAAATTTGTCCTATATTAAACGCTTTAGAATACATATATGATGTAATCCCATCTGGCTTACATGCATTCATTACTTTTAATATACAAAATAAACTGGAGTCTCGTCGCATAACACATGACATATTTTTCCTAAGGGGGGACACATGTTAAAATATCTCATATGGAATTTATCTAATATTAAAGACGAGATGGGTGATGTAATATACAGTGCGATGTCCAGAAATAATGCCGACCGATGAAAATAATGTAATACAGTATATTTGTTACATCTGTACATATACTGTTTGGTTCCCATGCCTTATAAATATATATATATAGGTGATTACATTGACGCTCGAAATGAGATATGCAGTACTCTGATAATTCGTTAATTAAATAAGCCTGTGGCTCTCAGTTATGTCATGACAAAATAGAATAAAATACTCTTAAAACAGCTGTTTAGTGAGTTTACAAAAAAGTTATAATTTGGTATACCAAGAAATAAATTTATCGCTACTCGATTGTATATTCAAGCATTACGCTTGTTCAATATGTGAAATTAACTGAGTGGGCTGTGATACTGCTTAAAATTTAAAAATTCATAACACATAAATAAAAAAACCTGTGTTAGCGTGACCCATCACGCTGAGGTGACGTCTTCGTGGGGGGACTAATTAATGCACGTCAGGGGTGCAATTATGGCAGTGACATGGCCTTGCTGTAGAGAGCAGACTCTGAAGGCGACAAGGAAGGAGCAGGAATCCCGCTCCTTGGCGGTTGTAAGTAGCTGCGTAGCTGTACCACCTGTAGATCCGGGAACTGTGAGCTGGGTGAGAGTGGCAAACCTGGTCAACCATACGTCGGCAAGGTCTTCGCCAGAGGAAACCAACTTTATAAATTATGCTTCCCTCTTGGGAAAATGAGAGTATGGGCAGCAGTGTGAGCTTAACTGGGTCCCCGTAGTTGGGGTTTAAATATTAAAATTACTTTGGCCGGCACGGGCAGACAGCTTGAGAGTCTTGGGTAAACATATGTGGCTTGAGGGTACTTGGCAAGCAGATTACTTTAACGACCACATGGGCCTCACAAAAATATAGGGAAACACATTCCCTGGCAAGATCTTTAGTTAATATAATCTCTGGATAATACCTGGAATATCGATTCTAGTTGAATATGTGAATAAACGTAAAAAGATTAAAAAACTTACCTCAGATGTAATAAGGTATTACTAATTAATATAAACCAGCCGTGCACCTTTTAACAGGTCCATCTTCTCAAAATGACGATCTTCGCCCTTTGGCGTAAATCCCCACCCCTTGTCTTTACAAGAAGTTACGAAAATGCGCGAAATTTTGAAAAAGATATATACTGTTGAGAATCTGATAAAACGAATGCCACTAAATCGACTCTAAACTCATCTGTCAACACCTGCCATAATAAAAATAAATAAAACCAATATCTCATCTTCCAAGCAAATTAAATGCCAGAAATTGTCACAGTTCGTAGACCAAGCAGTGCAATCACGCTACACGATAAGTTCTACATTCTCGTAACATTTAACTAAATAAATAAGAAACTTCTAACCTAGGAATATCTTAAGTTTCGTTTATCTTTTAGCTAGACACAATACTACCTAAGGATTCTAAAACTAGGGACGTTTCCTGCCAATAATAGTATCAGTGTCAAGGAAATGGTAATAGTAGCAGCTATACCAATGCCAGTCATTAGGGCAGTACAACACTACCAGTGGTACTAAGACTACCAGTAACAACAGACACAACCAGGGGCCCCGGGGGTTAGTAAAAGTGCTTAACACAATTAAGATTAGAAGAACATGTCACAACACATAGGGTAACCTAACATACCAGTTGCTCCGAGACAAGGGTGCGTAGACTTAACGTAATGAAGGATTGATCGGCTAGCTTAAATGGCAAGATGTATTATATGAAATATTCAGTTAAGAAGTATGGAAAATTATAATAAAAACTAGTGCCTCTAAAGTTGTTTTTTTTTTGTCTGCATTAATTCATAAATAATTTCAAGATTCTGTTTTAACAGAACAATCATAGGCAACTAAACACACACCGAGCTTTATTTTATATTTCTCAAATTTGTAAACCATTACAACTTAAGGAAGTGAACGGTGTTATTTGCGAATGACAATCTCCAATATTCTAGAACTTTATACGGAAGTGAGACAAAGACCGAAGAGTGGCATATCATCGCACTCGTCGTGACTTAAAGAAGTGAACGGTGTTACTTGCGTAGAACAATCTCGAACATTCTAGAACTTGCTGGGACTCCTTCCTCCTGGGTAGCAGAATAACTACGCCATTCTAAAACAGCATATGGAAATGAGATATGGGGATAAGCACCTGCAGCAAGTGTACTAGGCACAATTAAAGAATCGTCACCAACAGAGTGGAGAGAATTGACAACATTTTGAGACCGATGTTGCCCGACTGGTTCGATTGGCTTCTCCAACAGCCCCGTCCGAATTTGTAGATCAGCTCTCGATCCAAGTTTTTACCGACGGCCTAAAGGATTGCGAACCCCAGCAGGCACTACGACTTGCTAGACCTAAAACATTGTACGACGCTCTTTTGCATGCACTGGAGGCCACAAAAATGGCATCCAGTAGACATGTTAAAGTGCGGGCCATCAGTAATAATAGCAATAGTATGGCAAATGGAGATATAATAAAGACGCTAAAGGAGATTATTGATAAATTCAGCCCAACTACTAGGTCCAAGAAAAAACAATCTGATAGTCGAAGGGATCGCCTTTTTCAATGCTGGAACTGTGGACAGACAGGAGATCTAAAGAGACAGTGTAGGGCCCCAGTCGCGGATGAGCAAAAGCGTGACTCCCCGGCGCCAGCTGCACAGGAAAACTAGGTTCGCGGCTTGACGGGGCAAAAGCCGGCGGCGTCCTCCTACCATGCCCCACGAGAAGAAATTACGTTGTCACGTCTCCAGGACTCTGACTCCTTGCTAGTAGAGGGCATTATATTTGGTCGTATTTTTCCTATGGTAATCGATACTGGAGCGGCAAGAACTATTATTCGGACGCATATTATGGATGCTTGACATATTAAGAACCCTGTCAAACGTTATGTTCTCACAACAGCTAATGGACAACAATTGCCAGTCAATGCGAGCAGTGGGCTACTTTCGCAAAGTTCTATCGAAAGCCGAAAAGAACTATTGTGACAGAATCGGAAAGAATTCCTCCTAAGAACTGCTTACGCTACTATAGTTTAACACAGAAGGTCAAATGGGCAGACGGCTGGACCGACTGCAAGAATATCACTTTGTTGTCGAACATCGAGCAGGCAGAAAACATGGAAACGCAGATGCTCTTTCTAGGTGACCCTGCCCAGCCAATTTCAAACATTGTAGTAGTCTTGAAAGGAAAGAGGACATCATCAGTTCCTTGCAAGGTGGTAGCAGCCCAACCTGAAGACGAATGGAGTTCAACGGCGATTCGGGAAGACCAGCAAGCTGACTCTGACATTAAGCCTTTACTAGACTGGAAAGAAGCCAACAACCGACCCTTTTGGGCTGAAGTCAGTAGTAAAAGTCCAGCATTAAAGAGCTATTAGGCTCAATGAAATTTCCTGGTGTTGGAAGACAGTGTCCTAAAAAGAGCATGGGAGAACAATGCCGGAACTCTACAGAAGATTAGGGAGTGTTTCTATTGGTTGAGCTGTAGGACGGATGTAGAAGATTGGTGCCAAAAATGTGACATATATGCAGCCAGCAAGTGACCGAAGACCCGTTCCAGGGGCAAAATGCGCCAGTACATCGTAGGAGCACCGTTCGAGAGGATTGCCATTAATATCGCTGGTTCCTTTCCGAAAACCCAAAGTGGGAACCATTATTTGCTAGTAGCCCTGGACTACTTCAGCAAATGGCCGGAAGTATACTTCCTTCCCAATCAACAGACCACAACCGTAGCAGAAGTCGACAACCTGTTCTGCAGATTTGGTGTACCCATGGAACTACATTCAGATTAGGTGTGTTCCAAAAGGTGAGCTTATGGGAAACCGGAAAACCAGGACCACCCCACTGCATTCCCAGTCAGATGATATGGTGGAACGCTTCAACGCCACACTAGAAACTAATCTGAGGATGTTTGTGAACGAGAACCAGACAAACTGGGATAAGCTCATTCCTCTCTTCCTGTTAGCTTCGCCTTTCAGCAGATTTGATATTTGGCCGTCTTGCGGAACAGCCCACAGAGCCAGACATTTCTACCCATGAGCTAGAAGGAAGACTAGTAGCCGTACACGACTAGTTAGATCTCGAATGCGACTAGAGAGCGATCACATGAAGACTCGATACGATGTCCGGGCTAATACAGTCTGATTCCAACAAGGTGGCCTGGTATGGCTCTGCAACCCCACGCGGAAGAAAGGAGCGTCCATCTGGAGCGTCTGTCCCCGTATAGAGGTGTATCCGATCGGGACGATCGGTCCTAGGGAGAGGGCAGTGTCACAGAATTTGCCTCGCTCGCATCCAATTCGACGACTATGGTATTGCAAAACGCTAGATTGCCCCGATCGCCCCTACGCAATGCTGGTAAACAAATAAAATAATGCCGTATATCGAGGCGCGACTGGAATATTAAGAATCGACGAGAATCGTTCGAGAAATGGATATAGAGCTGCTAGAAAATACCTGGAATATTCATTTGATCTATAAAAGAATAAATGGTCGAGTCAGTCAGTCTTGGATTGGAGTGTTTAGTTTCAAAGTGAATTAGTGTTGAGTTGAGTTGTAATTAGTATTCAGTAGTGTACAGAGTGTTTAATAAATATCAGTAAAAATTAACTGTTTGTTTTTCTGGTAAAAGAAAAAGTCGGGTTACGAAACCCGTAATAATATAATGACGTATATAACACCTTTATACAATAGTATTATACTGGCAAGTGAGATTAATATCGATATGTTAAATTTAAATAATAATTTAAGTTAAAGTCGGGATGCTTTCGGATTTTCTGTTAGTTAATGAGCCAACGCATTTTACGTCACACTCTGCTACTTTGATTGATCCCATTTCAATGCTGCTTTGATTAACTCACTGAATGTTATTAACATAGATCACGTTTCTAACATCGTTTACTAGTGTACGAAATTATGTATAAAACTTTCATCAGGCAGGTATGTTCAGTTCCTAAGATTAATAGTCCAGCTGCATACAAAGACTTATCTGTCCCTTACCTGTATTTAGTAAAATTCTGGAAAAAGTTGTTTATTTGCAGCTCGAAAAATACGTGTCTACCATATTCTACCTGATCATTTGGCTTCCGATCTGGTCATAGCACTACTGCGGCTTTATTAAATGTTTCCGATAACATTGACTCCACTCAACTGACTGACTCCAGTCAAGCGGTTATCTTAATACTTCTTGACTACTCAAAACCATTTGATTTGGTCAACCATAAATTGCTACTTTCTAAGTTGAAATACTGTGGCTGTTATATTTAAGTGATCGTACTCAGAAGGTGAAGTCAAGTAACAGGTTATGCTGAGCTGAGCGTGTCAAATCAGGGGTACTCCAAGAATCTACCTTAGGGTCGCTTTTATTTATTATTTATACAATGGTCTTGAAAAGTCAACTTATATATTCTACCTTACAATGTTATGCAGATGATACTCAAATGATTTATAATTATATTTCAGCGTCCAATCCTCTATACCATTTAACCACGTAGTACGCCACTGTCGTATCCGTCATGCGCTCAATGTTTAAAGCACTGCTCACCCATTCCCCTCTAGCCCCTGTGACCGTTACTAATAGCTTTCATTCGTTGCTTTGTGCCCGTCGTCTACAGGTGCTGACGCGCCAAGAAAACGATCGTGTGAACTGCTCAAAAACCCGTAAAGCTTGGTAAGAAATAAAATATATTAATATATATTACAATTTTCCAGGTTTCTTTAGATATTTAGATTAAATATAGATTTGGAAAAGGACAATAATTGCCTGGTAGTAATTCAGATTCAGACTCGGATCTAAAAAAGTTAAATAGTCTGAAAAAAAATGGCGGCAAATGTCAATTTTCATGATCGCTGTAATAATAATGTTAAAGACGATCGTGTACACAAGTAAATTTGGCACACCTCCAAGTCGTGTCTGGAAGAAACTGACACTATAGTCCAGCGGCTCGGGGTATAATAAATAACCCACAGACCGAAATCCGCATGATTCAGCGGGTTTAAAATAAACTCAGTCCGGTATCTATGAAATACGGCAAATTCAGAACATAGAAAGCGTGTCAGAAAAAAGAAACCACCGTAGTTTGAGCAACTGTGGGTTTAAAATAAACAGCCCACAGCTCGGCATCCATGCGATTCGGCGGGTTTTAAATTAAGCACAGCCCGTTATCCATGAGATACGGCAAATTCAGAAGCTAGAAAACATTCTAGAAAAAATAAACCACCGTAGTTCGATCAACTCGGAGTGTAAAATAAGCAGCCCGGTATCCGTGTGATCCGGCGAGTTTAAAATAAACACAGCCCATTATCCATACGATACGGCAAATTCAGAACTTAGAAAAGGTGTCAGAAAAAATGAACCACCGCAGTCCTAGCGACTCGGAGTTTAAAATAAATAGCCCACAGCTCGGCATCCGCGCGATCCGACAGGGTTAAAATAAACACAGCCGGATATCCTTGCGATATGTTAAATTCAGAACTTGTGAAAAAAGGAACCACTGCAGTCCTAGCGACTCGGGTAAAAATATCTTGGCGTATGTGCTATTCGGCAGTTTTAAAATAAACAGCCCGATATAAGCTCGAGCCAGCAAAATCTGATTTAGGGAGATGCCACAGGCATAATAGCAATGCCGAGTGTCATCCTTAAACAAATTCTGCAAATAATTATGCGATGACGAGTAATAATCGAGAGGTAAGTAGTATTGTGATGTATTAGAATCCTTCATATACTTCTACAATACTTACCCATATTGTAGGAATCTTGTCGAAAGTCAATAATAATAATAAAAGACAATCTGCTTTAGAAGTTTGCTGCTAACAATTAAAGTACCTCAAATGGGAACCAAGTTACTCTCAATGGTTTCTCACTACGTCTCGCATATCCGCGTCTATTTACCCCTTAGGAGGGATGGGTAAATTTCAGTTTCCTACATTTTGAAATTTCACATTGAAATTTAAATGAAACTTGAGTTTGATACAGTCTGATATTTTGCCATAAAATAGTAATAAGCATTAGAAACAACATACACATTTGGAAAGTGAGGATCTTGATGGTGAATTGTGTTTTGCCGCTTGCGTGTATTTGTGTCTTGCTATACGCATACTTCCACCACAGCGTTCTTCCACTGTTCGCATCAGGCAGTGTTGCCAGGTGGGAAAAATTCAGTGCATGAGAATAATTTCAAAAAAGCATGAGGTTTGGAGAAAAAAACATGAGATGGCTTAATTTATCAAAAAACACCTCTTGACACAGCTTAATTTTTAATTACTTTTGTAATGCCATTTTTATCTCATTAAAAAGCATTATGTTTTGCTATTTTATCAAAACCAAACCACGTAACCTTTCTAATTTATTTTATTGTTAGGCCGGACGAACGGTGAGGCGCAGTTGACGTGGCGCAGGGTGACTCACGGGTCGTAAAATATGTTGTTTCCAGAAAATGTAGGTACCCTTACGGAATAGAGTTAAGAATCACTGCAATACAGCGTGAATACAGCACACACACCGCATATCCGTCGACTGTCATACCCATTTATGTATTTATTGCTAATTATTAAGAGAGCAGTCTACAATAAAGGACATTTCAAGTACCCAAATATTGTAGTTACCTACCTCTATCTATTCAATTTTGCCCTCGATTGTGCCTTTATTTCTCGTTAGGTCTTTGTTTTGGTAGATTTGAAAGAATATTTTTAATAATTTTATTATTTCTTTTTGTGTCTATTAAAAAACATGAGATTTTGTAATTAAAATATGAGAGCATGAGATTTCTTCGGAATGCATGAGATCTCATGCAAAAGCATGAGACCTGGCAACACTGGCATCAGGTGACCGGATTCAGGTCTGTAATCTGTGGCCCATGGCTTGCAGTGTGCAGTCTGCGCCCGGCTCCCGGCTTCGGCGGCGGATGGTAGGTTGGGATAGTGGATACTACACTTTATCCGTCGCTATGAATTTGTCGACGTAATCAGAAATTAAGGACAATTTGATATAATTTAAATTATGTCAAATTGTAATATTCCTATAAATGTTTATCATTTATCACTAACTGGGGTAAAAGAAAACAAATATGATGTAAATGGTTTCCTTAAGGAAACCCCAAAGAAAAAAGTCGCAAGGTGCTAAGTCAGGCGATCTTGGTGGCCACAATATTGAACCCCTCCTGCCAATAATACGATTAGGGAATGTATTCTGAAGATACTCCAGTACCCTAACTGCATTATGTGCAGGATAACCATCCTGTTGGAACCAAGAACCAAATTTCCTCGAAATTAACATCAATTTCGCGAACGGCAGGAATTACTTGATGTCGTAATAAATAAAAATATCTATCGGCATTTAAATTGCCGTCGATAAAAAATGGCCCGATAATATTGTTACCCAATATACCAGTCCAAATATTTAATTTTTGTGGGTATTAGGTTCGGTTGGACACATACAGATGTTTGTTTTCCCGAGACCAATATCGAGCGACGGAAGGAGTGTGATGTTCATGGAGTGGAAAAGAACTCTCATCAGTAAATAAAATATTTCTGATGAAATGTTCATTTTCGTTAGTCTTTTTCATCACGGTTTTGCAAAATTCCATTCGCCTGATATTGTCCTCGGGAAATATCTCCTGTACTGTTTGTAACTTAAAACATTTGTATTTATTACGATGCAAAATATTTCGGACTGTTCGCTGATTAACATTAACTTCTTCGGAAATTTGGCTACTTGGAACAAGGTCCATTAATTTCAACAAATGAACAAACATTCACTTCTCTTCTCTCTCTTAAGACAATTGAGGAAGTGCATGTTCATCATTTGTTTTTTGACATTTCCTTCAAAACCCAACAACACAACCGTATTTTTCAAAAGCCTTCACAATATTATTTATTGTTTGGGTGGAAGGGATTGGCCGATCCTCACGCCACAATGAATAAATTAACGGTGTCTTGAAGAGAATTTCCAGCAAAACGCCATTTTTTATACGGACCTTTTCTTCGGTTGTATAAATCAACATTGTATTACTTATTAATTATTAGTATTGAACCGATAATAACTATCTAAGCACTTGTTAACCCTTACACAGTTAGATTTGCAATGGCGAATTGGCGTTGGCGATTCGGAACCGATTACCGTAGTAGTGGGGAATGCTAATGACCAATGCACGGCGCCGCGCCGCTTATACTTCGTACCTTCCCTGGGATGAAGCGGCAATTTCTACTTTCTCTGTAAAGATTCGCAATTTCCGATTCTGTATATTACGGAAACGAAAAAATTTCGGGGTGTAAGGGAGTGACGGAGTGTTGAAAAATTAAATAATTCGGGAAATCTAGAGAAGAGTTTGATACAGTTTGATATTTTACCAAAACATAGTAATAAGCATTAGAAACAACATATATTACGGAAATGAAAATATTTCGGGGAGTAAGGGGGTGGCGGGGGTGTTGAAAAATAAAAAAATTCGTGAAATCTAGAGGAGAGTTTGATACAGTCTGATATTTTTCCGTAATTCATGTTGTTTCTAAGGCTTATTACTATTCTTTGGCAAAATATCAGACTGTATCAAACTTTTGTCTAGATTTCCCAAATTTTTTAATTTTTCAACACCCCTGCCATTCCCTTACACCCCGAAATTTGTTTGTTTATGCCCTTATGTTATGCGCATGTCGTATTTTTATAAAAACCCTCTGTAGCTGCCTGAGCAGCGTGACGGAGAGAGTCGATATGTATGTCGATTTGTATGTATGTACTACGTTGAGAATAAAGGGCGTAAGGAAAAAGGTTGTGTTTCCTTTTCCTACACCTCAAGAAAAATAAAGTAAATTAAAAGCAAAGTAATTACATAATGGTCCTTCCGAGTCGAGATTAGTGAACAAGAATAATCTAAAACTACAAACTAAATTACAAAGAAGAAGCAAGCCATTTTTCGCTGATTGATTAGGCACATGGTAAAACAACAATCAGCGATTAGAATTCTACAGTCAATCAGCTGAGTTTACGCTCCAATACGCAGCGAAGCAGTTCTGGATGACGATTTATATCAAAAACGCAGGTGGATAATTGGAACAAAACGAGACCTACACAGCAATACATGTGAGTCCAGTCCAATTTACCTTCCTTAATACAAATAGCCTTTATTAATTTTATTACTTTAAATATTAATAAAATAGATATATTTAACCACAAATTCCATAAATTCAAAAATTGTTCAAAAATTAGTCAATCATGGCGGTTAACCTTAATAATTTAATTAAAAAAGGCGGTGTTATTAAAAAACGACAAACTCATTTTAAAAAATATTTAGACAGGACTTAATTTTAAACGCTGAAATTGAAAGGTGCAAAATTATCGAATTAGAAAGTAGATTAGAAAAACAAGAGCTTATATTATCCGATTTTGATCAAGTGCAAAATGAAATTGAATTATTACACGATAATTCAGATTTAGATGAACAATTAGATGAACGTAGTGCATTCGAAGACGTATATTTTTCATCTGTTGCCTTATGCAAAAAAATTATTTCCGAATATTATGAATCGCAGGCAAAGCCGGCAAGTATACAAGGAAGTCGTAGGAGCTTGGGAGGAAGTTCAGCTGATTTGGCAGATACGGGGGCTCCCCAGCAAAAACAAAATGTAAAATTGCCTCAAATTCAGTTGTGCAAATTTACCGGTTCTTACGAGAATTGGCTGGAATTTAGAGACACATTCAATTCTTTAATTAACGAAAATAATTCCATTACTGATATTCAAAAATTTCATTACCTCCGCGCGTCTCTAGAGTGTGGCGCGGCGCAAGTTATTCGATCTCTAGAATTTTCAGCAAACAACTATTCCGTGGCATGGGAGGCTTTATTAAAACGGTATAATAATGACAATATTTTAATACATAACCATATAAAATCGATATTTGATATGCCGGTGTTAACATTAGAGTCTGCCAGTGATTTGAGAAAAATAAACGATAATTTAGCGAAACATCTTAGGTCATTAAAAATGCTAGATCAACCTGTGGAATATTGGGATACTCTATTAATTTATATTATAGCTAATAAATTAGATAAAACAACTTTGCGCTATTGGGAGGAGCACAAAGCATCGTCTTCTCAATATAAAAATAAACTACCTAATTTAGAGAATTTTCAAACATTTTTGAGACAAAGAGCGGATTTACTAGAGACCATAAACATAAAACAATCTAGATTTAGCAATCAAAAAAGAAAAAGCTGTAACTTTTCAAAAACAAATAGCTGCGATATAACAAAACCAAATATATCTTGTGCTCTCTGCCATGATTCCCATCACATACAAAATTGTAAAACATTTTTAAACCTGCCAATAAACCAAAGAATTGAAAAGGTGCGAAACTTAAAGTTATGCATAAATTGCCTTAGGAATAATCATACAGCAAATATGTGTTATGCAAGGGGTTGTCACAAGTGTAATGCAAAACATAATACCTTATTACATTTTGAGAAACAATCAACATTAGAATGTACGATAGACACTCCAAATATGGTAGATTTAGGGGAGGGTCCTAGTAGCAAGACACAAACAAACATGTTAAAGTGTAATAGTGTAGATGATCAAACAGTAACGTTAACTAGTAACTTAAATATACCTGCTCTGGTGTTATTATCAACAGCAATGGTACAAGTTAGAGATAGAGCAGGAGAGTATCACAAATGCCGAGTTTTACTAGACACTGCATCACAAAGTAACTTAATTACTGATGAATTATACCAAAGGTTAGGGGTACAAAAAACTCAAGTCAACATATCTTTAGTAGGAATAAATCAAACTACTTCTCATATTAAATACAAATGCAATATTCAAGTAGAATCATTATATAATTCCTTTCAAACATTGGTATCCTGTTTGATAATAAATAAAATAAGCGACCCTTTGCCCAATACACCAATAAATATTTCAGGCTTAGATATTCCAAAAAATATAAGACTGGCCGATCCTAATTTTGGTGATCCAAATAAAATCGACATGTTACTCGGTGCTAGTGTATTTTATAATCTGTTGTGTATAGGACAAATCCGGTTGGGAAATAATTTGCCCATACTTCAAAAAACAGTATTAGGGTGGGTTATTTCGGGAACAGTTTTGTCAATTTCTTTTTCTACAAAAATGCAATGTTATCACAGTAAATCAGAAGACATTCAAGAGCAATTAAGTAAATTTTGGGAACTTGAGGAATCATCTTTTGAGAAACCTTCTTTATCCAATGACGAAAAACTTTGTGAGGACATATTTGTAAAAACAACAAAACGTGACCGTCAAGGACGTTTTATTGTCACATTCCCTTTAAGCAGTCACCATCCATTCTTGGTAATTCAAAATCTCATGCTCTTCACAGATTATTTTCTATTGAAAGGAGATTAACAAAAAATCCCCTTTTAAAACAGTTATATTGTGATTTCATGAAGGAATATTCCGCGTTAGGACATATGTCAAAGATATCAAATCCAGAAGAAACATTAAATTTCAATTATTATTTTCCACACCACGGTGTATTTAATGAGAGGAATCAAACCACAAAACTTAGGGTGGTTTTTGATGGGTCGGCTCCTACGGACTCTGGGGTGTCACTCAATGACCTTCAATATGTTGGGCCAACCATCCAAGATGATCTCAATTCAATTCTTTTAAGATTCCGAATCCATCCTATTGTTTTCTGTGCTGATATTATTAAGATGTATCGACAGATTTTAATAGATCCCTCTCAAACCTCTTTACAAAGAATTTGGTGGAGGTCCCATTCTGAAGCAGAACCCTGTATATATGAATTACAAACCGTTACTTATGGAACAGCTTCAGCTCCTTGGTTGGCAGTTAGATGTCTCAAACAGTTAGCATCAGATTTCGCAGAAACGCTGCCAACCGCCTCGAATATTATTTTACGAGACTTCTATATGGATGACTTAATAACAGAGGCAGATTCGGAAGAGGAAGCTGTTCGCCTATGTAATGAAATTATTCATATACTAAAAACAGGTTGTTTCAATCTTCAGAAATGGGCCTCCAACAGTGAGGCAATCTTAAATTATGTTAAGGACTCCAATCCTTCTACAAATTTAAAATTAGGTGATAAAGAGAAAACCAAAACTTTAGGCATATATTGGTCTTGTTCAGATGATTCTCTTATGTATAGTATTAACAATTATGAGTCCTCTAAGGTCGTAACTAAAAGATCTATCTTATCAGACATTGCTCAAATTTTTGACCCGCTGGGTCTTTTAGCACCATGTATTATCGTAGCAAAAATTATCTTACAAAAATTGTGGATGTACAAGTTCTCCTGGGACGAAGCTTTACCTATTGATTTAGATACAAAATGGCGGTCTTTTAGGCAAGAAATTAAGGTACTAAATTCTCTTAAAACTCCTCGTTATGTATTGGGCAGAAATATAGTTAGAAGGGAACTTCATGGGTTTGCAGATGCCTCTATTGAGGCATACGGAGCGTGTGTATATGTTCGGTCCATTACCAGTTCAGGTATGATTGAAATTCACTTATTGTGTGCCAAAACCAAGGTAGCCCCTTTAAAGTCAGTTACAATTCCTCGTTTGGAACTTTGCGGAGCATTAACCTTGGCAAAATTGGTTGCAAAGATAAAAACATCATTAAACATAAAATTCGATGAGTGTTTTTTATGGTGTGATTCAACAATTTGTTTGAATTGGATTAATACACAACCAAGTGTCTTACAACCTTTTGTTAGTAATAGAGTTTCACAAATTCAAACCCTAACTTGCCCTAATATGTGGAACCATATACGCTCCGAGGAAAATCCTGCTGATTATTTGTCACGTGGATTGTGTCCTGGTAAAATTCAAAACTGCACTCCATGGTGGCGTGGTCCAAGTTTTCTTTTAGAACCTCAGAATACCTGGCCAAAATCTGATTTAAAACTAACACAGCCTTTACCGGAGATTAAAAAGAAATTTATCGTTTGCAATGTAACACAAAATATTAATTCATTCTTTTTTGAAAGATTTTCAGATCTCAATCGCCTTAAGCGGATTGTTGCTTACTGTTTGCGATTCGTATCAAATTGTAAATCAAAGGAAAATCGTGAAGGTAATACCTTGACAACAAGGGAATTAGATATCGCGATGAAATGTTTGGTAAAACTATCTCAAAATCAATCATACGCGATAGATATAGCAAATTTAAAGAACAACAAAAGATTAAGTAACCGTCTTACAAGTCTATGTCCATTTATTGATAAAGACGGAATTTTGAGGGTAGGCGGTAGGTTGCAGCAGTCACAATTAAATTATAACCAGAAACATCCTGCGTTACTTTCGGCACAACATAAGTTAGCGCAGTTGATATTCGAATCAGAGCATCTTAGATTGTTCCACGCGGGCCCTCAGCTATTATTATATTCAGTGCGTGCAACATACTGGACGCTCGGAGGTAGAAATCTTGCAAAAAAAATCGTACGTAATTGCGTGCAATGTTTTAAGGTCAATCCAATAACAAAAAATCCCATAATGGGGACCCTGCCAAAAAATAGAGTGTGTCCTGCTCCAGCCTTTCACACAACTGGGGTGGACTATGCTGGGCCTCTTTTATTAAAAACAAGAAAGGGTCGCGGTGGTTCAACCATAAAATGTTATATCTGTTTGTTTATATGTTTCACTACCAAGGCGATTCATATCGAACTTGTTAGTGATTTAACAAAGGAGGCATTCATAGCCGCATTCAGACGTTTCACGTCACGTAGAGGTAAACCTCAAAATATGTATTCTGATAATGGAACAAATTTTGTTGGAGCGAATTCGGAGCTGCGTGAATTAGCTGAATTTCTAAAGCGGCAACATACGACTATTAAAGAATCTATTGACAATATTGGTGTAAACTGGAACTTTATTCCAGCATTTTCACCCCATATGGGTGGTTTGTGGGAAGCAGGAGTTAAGTCCTGTAAGTCACATCTAAAAAGAATTGTCGGAAAAACTAAATTAACATTTGAGGAAATGTGTACTATTTTAACCGAAATAGAGGCTATTTTAAACTCACGCCCTATCCATGCAATGTCTTCCGATCCAAATGACTTATCCGCTCTCACTCCCTCACATTTTTTAATCGGCCAGCCGCTTATTACTCTACCAGATCCAAATATTAAAGAAATTCCCTGCAATAGACTGTCCAGGTACCAACTTATACAGCAGATGCAACAGCATTTTTGGTCAAGGTGGTCCAAGGAGTACATAACTGAACTGCAATTGCGTACAAAGTGGCAGACCCACCAAGAGAATCTGCAACCAGGCCAGTTAGTCGTAATCAAGGACACCAACAACCAACCTCTCAATTGGCATCTAGGAAGAGTCATCGAAGTTCATCCGGGTGCAGATGGCGCAGTGCGAGTAGCTACCATAAAAACTAGTACGGGAACAGTGATAAAACGTGCATGTGGAACCTTGTGCGTATTACCCTTTGAGGTAGAAAATTGTATGTGATGTTAAGGCATATGTTGATAATTTGTTTATTGTAAGAGTAGTATCAATTTAATAGAGAAAAATATATTTTTTTGTTTGAGATGAATACTACAAATTATATATTGTTTACTGTTATTATTATATTAACAGAAAATGTAATCTAATTTTCAAGAATATTGAAAGCTAATGCTTTCAAGGCGGGGAGTATGTTTATGCCCTTATGTTATGCGCATGTCGTATTTTTATAAAAACCCTCTGTAGCTGCCTGAGAAGCGTGACGGAGAGAGTCGATATGTATGTCGATTTGTATGTATGTACTACGTTGAGAATAAAGGGCGTAAGGAAAAAGGTTGTGTTTCCTTTTCCTACACCTCAAGAAAAATAAAGTAAATTAAAAGCAAAGTAATTACATTGTTCGTTTCCGTAATTCATGTTGTTTCTAAGGCTTATTACTAATCTTTGGCAAAATATCAGACTGTATCAAACTTTTGTCTAGATTTCTCGAATTTTTTAATTTTTCAACACCCCTGCCACTCCCTTACACCCCGAAATATTTTCGTTTCCGTAATTCATGTTGTTTCCAAGGCTTATTACTATTATTTGCCAAAATATCAGACTGTATCAAACTGTTGTCTAGATTTCCCGAATTTTTTAATTTTTCAACACCCCTGCCACCTTCTTACTCCCTGGAATTTTGTCGTTTCCGTAATATATGTTGTTTCTAATGCTCATTACTATTTTTTGACAAAATATCAAACTGTATCAAACTCTTTTTTAGATTTCACAAATATTTTAATATTTCGACACCCCCGCCACTCCCTTACACCCCGGAATTTTTTCGTTTCCGTATTTCATGTTGTTTCCAATGCTTATTACTATTCTTTGACAAAATATCAGACTGTATCAAACTCTCCTCTAGATTTCCCAAATTTTATAATTCTTAAACACCCCCTTACACCCCGGAATATTTTCGTTTCCGTAATATATGCTGTTTCTAATGCTTATTACTATTTTTTGGCAAAATAATAAATTGTATCAAACTCTCCTCTAGATTTCCCGAATTTTTTAATTTTTCAACACCTCCGCCACTCTCTTACACCCCTGAATTTTTTCGTTTCCGTAATTCATGTTGTTTCTAATGCTTATTCTTTGGCAAAATATCAGACTGTATCAAACTCTCCTCTAGATTTCCCGAATTACCTGCCTCCCTGACTCCCATTAGCATGTGTCCGGAAACGCTTCGTTTCCTAGATACAGGGCGTTAATTTTTTTTGTAATCTAATTTTAATACTTGTTATTTCAAAAGTCTTTTAACCGATTTATTTGAAAATTGACTGGTTTATGTTTAATAATAGGAGCCATTTTTTGTATCATTAATAACATAACACAAAATACAAAATACAAAATAACATAATACAAAATGTTACAAAATAATAATTTTAATAACTTTTGCTCTGCACTTACTGATTCCATTTTTTGTATCATTAATAACAATACAAAATACAAAATGCAGAATAACATAATACAAAATGAAATAACAAGTATTAAAAGTAGATTATAAAAAAAATGAACGCCCTGCATCTCGGAAACGAAGCGTTTCCGGACACATCCTAATGGGAATTTTCTTTCTTATTTTTATCTAAAGAACCTGTCCCTGAAATTTTTCGCAATATTAAAGAATCACCCTGTATATTATATACAGGGTGTCCGGAAAGTAATGGAACCCAGCTTAAACAGCTTACTGTGATCAAATAGAACCGATTTAGATAAACTTAGCTTAGTCCAAAAGTGCCTTGTTTATAAGTTACAGGGCTTCAAAGAAAAAAATTGTTTTCTTTTTATGGGCATAGTTAAGAAACGAAACGTCCAATCATTTTCAAATTTGGTACAGTTATGCTTTAGATAAGTACAAGCATTGTGAAGGAGTAAGTAGTGCCGCATATCGTAGAGGGCGCTCCCTGCAGTTTTTTTGCAATTAATTTTTATTGTATCTTTTTTGTTGATCCTATTCTGATACGCTTGACTGGAAATTATGATGGAGAAATTAATTTTGTGTAGAAAAGCTATACTTGTTCCATGTTGAGAAAATGCACCGTTTTAGGTAAAAACGCGTTTGAAAATTTCCGCACATTAAAATAGAAATAAATTTTCTAATTCGTTCAAGTTACCACTTGTCAAACTGACGTTGATAGTCTTAAATTAAATAAAATTTGGTCAAAAGCTCAAAAGGTCAGATTAATATTAATTGTTGTACTGAGTTAGTAATTATTGTTGTAGTTGTGTAAATGTAATGTGTAAATAATTTAAAATTAGTATTATTTTGTCAAATTTTGAAAACATACCTCGACATAATCAGTTTTCCAACTCAGAAACGGCAGATATAATCGCTGTTTATTGCCAAAATCAATTTAATGGAGGAGCTGCAGAAAGAAGGTACAGTTACATGGAACAGGTACCTATAGCTTTTCTACGCAAAATTAATTGCTTCATCATAATTTTCCGTCAATCGTATCAGAATAAGACCAACAAAAAAGAGACGATAAAAATGAGTTACAAAAAAACTGCCAAGAGCGCCCCCTACGATATGCAGCACTACTGACTCCTTCGCAATGCTTGTATTTATTTAAAACATAACTGTACCAAATTTCAACATGATTGGACGTTTCGTTTCTTAATTATGCCCATAACAAGAAAACAATTTTTTTTGAAGCCCTGTAACTTCTAAATGAAGCACTTTTGGACTAAGCTAAATTTGACTAAATCGATTTTATTTGATCACAGGAAGCTATGTTCAAGCTGGGTCCCATTACTTTCCGGACACCCTGTATAAAAAATACGAACAAAAAAAACTGCCAAGAGCGCCCCCTACGATATGCAGCACTACTTACTCCTTCGCAATGCTTGTACTTATCTAAAACATAACTGTACCAAATTTCTACATGATTGTTTCGTTTCTTAATTATACCCATAACAAGAAAACAATTTTTTTGAAACCCTGTAACTTCTAAATGAGGCACTTTTGGACCAAGCTAAGTTTATGTAAATCGGTTCTATTTGCTCACAGAAAGCTATGTTTAAGCTGGATCCCATTACTTTCCGGACACCCTGTATACCTATTATATGCATTGTAAATATTAGATAATATAATTTTTTGACCTTTTTTTCTTCTATTCATTGTTGATTTTAAAAAATGGATTTTATTTTATGTTTTTTTAAAGTAAGAGATTTATAAGTTAGTTGCGTGGGATAATAGGGCTATCGGCGAACAATCCACTTAAAAAAATGTAACGCGCCTATGGCACTACTTCAAGGGTGGGTGAGGAAATATCCCAATGTGATTATAAAACGATAGTTTGAAGTTTTTCGCTTAAAGTCTCCTCTACTGAAAACATCACGAGCCGCCACTGCTTGCTAGTTAGTTATAACATATTCTTTGAGCCGTAATCTTGTACTTTCTTCAATAAAGCATTTGTGTAATTAATCGGATTATTAATTTCATAAATAAAACTCACGTACGCACAGGCACGTCTCTGCATATCAGGTGAGCGGTCGGTGAGATTTTAGGTGTCATATCTCAATAACCAGACATGGGATCTAAACCAAACTTTAGGATATACAGGGTGTCTACTTTTATTTGTATAAAAACTTTATTCTTCAAGATAATGAAATTTTTATTTTATTTTAAATGACATGGAAAACAGCTTCCTCTGACCCTACCACGGCATTTAAGATGGCGATCCAAGACCTGCTATGATTTTTTCATACTCCTGAAATTGAATAAAAATGTTTAACGATTTTTTTATTTAAAATCTGATAAGGTGGTGTTAATCAGGACCCCTCAAAATCCCTATGTGTGAAATTTGAACAAAAGCTATACAGAGTGTTTTCTTCTATACGTTCTTAAAGTTTTATTTATATAAATATTCGTAAAACTTTATTTTTTTAAATAACGCAACAAATATTTTTTTGATTCAAATGTCATCGAAAACTACTTCCTCTGATCCTACCACAGCATTTAAGATGGTGATCCAAGACCTGCTATGATTTTTTATACCCCGAAATCCAATAAAAACGTTTAGCGATTTTTTTATTTAAAATCTGATAAGGTGGTGTTAATTAGGACCCCTCAAAACCCCTATGTGTGAAATTTGAACAAAATCTATACAGTGTTTTCTTGTACACGTTCTCAAAGTTTTATTTTTATAAAAATTTGTAAAAACTTTATTTTCCAAAATAACTATTTTTATGTTTTAAATAGCATCGAAAACCGCTTGTTCTGATCCTGCTATGGCGACCCAAGGTCTGCTACAATTTCTTATACCCCCGAAATTTAATATAAACGATTTTTTGTTTTACAATCTGATAAGATGGGGTTGATAACAACCCCCCTATTGAATTTGAAAGGCGCTAGACGAATCAAAAGGGATAATGGAAATAAGTCAATAAGTATGAATCAAAATTGATTTTTATTTTTGGGAGTACAATAAAAAATAAAGTATACCGAAATCGACGATTTACGCATAAAAATTACTAAAGCGTGTCAGTTTATCAGTGTAGCTCCATTAAAGAACGTAGTACAGCACAATAGGAAGCATATAGAAAAATGTATTCTTTTAGTAGAAAAAGGTCCAATAAATAAAAAAAAATTTTGTATTTATTTATTATGTTAGTTAATAAATGTTTCATTTATTTTATTGCATTTTAGCTTCGACACAGTGTCGTTTATGTGACTTATTTTTTCATAGCAGACCACATTAATTCAATTTTCTTTCATACATTCTGACATAATTCCTTGGCTCACACTTCATTCGTCTAGCGCCTTTCAAATTCAGTATTTTGTTTTGAGGGGGTTTGTGATTAACTCCACCTTATCAGATTATAAATCAAAAATTCGCTAAACGTCTAAGTATTCCGTCGCTTGAGACTGGGAAAATTTCATGGACCGTGGGAAAATTTGTCGGTGAGATCAAAGGGTACCGCCGAACAGGTGTTAATTACAGGTGTGCACTGTCACGTGGCTCCGCCCTTCCCTAACCTAACAGAAAAAGCATGCGCAGTAGGTTACAGAAAAAACATGCACAGTAGCGACCTAACCTAACAGAAAAAACATGCGCAGTAGCGACCTAACCAAACAGTACGGACCTAATCTAACAGAAAGTTCCAAATCTCGGTAAATTCAAATCTGCTCACGCTCTGTTGTATTGGAGAATCCAGCATTATTTGTGGACAATTTATTTAAATGAAAAAAACTTTACTCTGTGTGCGATTTGAACCCGGGACCTCTCGCATGCAAAGCAGGCACGTTACCACGAGACCACTATGACTATTACAAAAAGGTTACAGTAACTGCGTAATATATGAATCAGAGAGCGCTTAAAGGCAAATTGAAAAGTGATAAGAGTAGCGGGAAATTGAAACTAAGGAAAAAGAAATCTAACCTAACAGAAAAAACATGCGCAGTAGCGACCTAATATAAATTCAAACTTGATGGGATATTTTAAATTAGGCGGGAGATTAAAACTAAGAAAAAAGGACTATCAGAAAAAACATGCGCAGTACGTTACAGAAAAAACATGTGCAGTAGACTAAAGATCTGCAGCGACTTGAAGTGGTAGCGTTATAGTGACGTCACACACACACACAGTTTTTGCTAATAACTCGAGAACGTTACAAGATAACTAAAATTTGAAAACTGATTTGATCGAATCCTCATCGAGACCTATCACGTAACGTTGTTATTTAAATGAAAAAAAAAACAACTTTACTCTGTGTGCGATTTGAACCCGGGACCTCTCGTATGGAAAGCAGTCACGTTACCACGAGACCACTATGACTATTACAAAAAGGTTACAGTAACTGCATAATATATGAATCAGAGAGGGCTTAAAGGCGAGTAATATGAATGGGCTTGCGCTGGAAATAATAATTAGGCGGGTTTGAAAACTGATTTGATTGGTGACCTATCACGTGGCGTTGTTGGTTTTTTCGTGACTAGTGCTTTTCTTGTTATGATATTAAATAGAAATATGTTTAAGATTTTACAGGTGATATTAAATATGGTATGGAAAAAAACTGGTAGCGCTGGGAATCGAACCCCGGACCTTTAGAGTGCGAAGCGTATACATTAGCGCATCGTATAGGTGATGAGTAATATATGCGCTAGAAATAGTGGCGGTAAATTCAAATTGGTGAGATTTAAAATTAGGCGGGAAATTCAAACTGGTGATTTTTAAAAATTAGTCTAAGTGGTGGTAAATTCAAACTGGTGGGATATTTAGAATTAGGCGGGAAATTCAAATTGGTAGAATACTTAAAATTAGGCGGTAAATTCAAATTGGTGAGATTTAAAATTAGGCGGGAAATTCTGACATAAAAACGGATATCTATGACATAAACGCGACATCGTGACATAAATGTGACATAACTGTGACATAAACGTGACATCGTGACATAAACGCGACATCGTGACATAAATGTGATGTGTAGGGAAAAAATAAAAGATAATACTCTTAACATTACATTTTATTATATATATCGGACAAAACATTAGTTTTATAAAAGTAAAGATATTCACGTAGAGCATTACTTAATATACTATCATTAGATACATCAGAAAAGCTATTAATAATTTCTTCAAAATTTAAACTAATTTTATGAGAATTTATCGAATCACTTATAATAGCTAAGACATGATAAGAGTAAGCACAAAATTCCAATGAATTTAACATACTTATTCTATGAGAAAGTACACAAGTATCAAGCTTCAACAGTTCATCAACTTGAATATATATATGAAAAGTTCGATGTACATATTATATTTGGCGATATGTAACCTTTTATTATCTTCGTAGACCAATTGGGTAATTGTAGCGTAATCCCCACAGCGATGAGTCACAGGGTCATACTCATCTGACCAACCTTGTATGGGTGCTTGGAAGAAATCTGTTTTCAAACGTTATAGTAGATCCAGGATAGGTAGAAAACGATATTTTGGAACCATTTACATAATTTCGCATAATTATTGCAGCGCTAAAAGATCTAGCCGGACTTAAACCACACTGGATTTGAATATAGTCATTGAGAGGGCACTATTTAGTAAATAATTCTGTTCCCATCGTGCAGCCTCTTCATATTTTTCGATAATTTCATCCAAAGCTTTCATATACTGTTCATTAGATTTTTCGATAATTTCATCGGCGACCTTCATATCACTATTGCTACTACTGCTGCTGCTGCTGTAAGCATCATCCACACTTACAGAGGACATTTTTACTTAAAAAATTTCACTTTTATTTTGAAGACGTACAACTTGCTCGTTCGACGACGAACTAAAACAGACTAAATGACGTTGGTGTTCGCGATCCAGTTATTATGTTTCTTATCAAGCCCCAGCCATTTAACGAAAACTTTCCTCCCCCTTCTCCTTAATACCTTCTCGACGAGATAGATGTCGGGGTTGGAGAGTTCCTCTGTATAGAAGGCGCCTCTTATAGGATGTCCCTGCATATCTTCATCTTATTCATAATACTTAATATTCAGTCTTATATTATATGGAGAGAGAGGAAATAAACCAGACAAAGATAAATAAGCACGTATATTAAGCATATTAAAAGAAATACAATAATATTATAAAGTAATTGGTATTATAATGGTTCACTTGACGCGCATCCTGAATCGTTATTTCCTTGGGATAAAATATATAACCTCCATTGGTACTCAGTAACATAAAACCCTCCATGTCTAAAACCACAACCTTCATCTCGGACGATTATCAAATGACTAACATATTGGTTTCAACAGCATCGCATTTTTATGCTAGATTTTTAACGATTTCGCTAAGTGGGAGGTGTTCCATGATACAGTCGTGTACGATTATGCAGTAGGCGCTGGTATTAGCGGGAAAACCTTGGGTTGCTTCAATGTCCAATCTTTCGGTTGCCGATTTCATGCTTTCGTCTCGCCTCGAGCAGTCGATGACGAAGAGAGCGTGATTCTTAAAGGTGCCTAATCGAGCAAAGATTTCTTCTACTGGCTATTCGTGTAACTGGGATAAAACTCTGTGCATTTGTAGTGAGCTTCGACGTAGTTGTTCTTAATCAAATTTAATTGCATCCTCTCGTTGGGGAAACTCTCTCCGTTTAGCGTTAATCTGATGTTGGTAATATTGATGTTATCAAAGCGCGTAGGATCTGCCGTGAAGTTATTTTGTTTAGCCGTCTGGAAACCTACGATGACGTAGCTGGGGCTTTCGATCGAAGAAGTAGTTTTAACAGTCCAAATTTCTTTGGTAGCGCCGGCGGTGAGGGCGGGTAACATATGCAAATCCCATTGTCTATATAGTATCGGCTCTGATGGCTTTTAGTAGGCTAAGTTTTATTTCATCGCTAGGGTACAGCCGTTTAATTTTAACCTCGACGTTTTGAATGTCTAGTGTCACTGTTGTGTGGTCGGTAGCAACCTTTTTCCTAACGAGGAAACAATTGGAATCGTTACTGTTCCTTATTAATTTGATGCATTGCTTGCTGCACGTCACCGCTCGGTAGTCGTTGAAAATGTTGAAAATTCCTTCAACGGAATGAGAAAATTAAAAGTTCCATCATCATTTAGGGAAGGCGCATTGGGATAGGTCCATCCGGTTATGGATAAATGTTTAGAATCCTCGGCGCAATAGCACAAATACCCGCTAACGATGTTCACTAGACCAACTTCGCGTATATTTTCCACTTCCTTGGCGTTTATTTCATATACGGCCGATGAAAACATAAATGCAGCTGCTTTGTTTACAAAGGATACGTCTCCGTTGCCGCCAGTATTTGTAATCTTTCCGCTGATACATATCTGTCCATCGTAGGTGGCATCGAAAACTTCGGCCTGATTGATGGTAATTTCAATGACGTCGTTGTTTCGAAAGGACTTTACGTAGGGGTAATACGTTCGCCACTCCACCTTTTGTATGGATTCGTCCATTGCGGGCCGACGGAAAAGATCGAACGTTTGATGGGATAACATTATAACCCAGAGATTTTAGGAACAATGTGTTCGTTAGAGACAAAGGCTTCTGTTGCTTAGCGAATGTGACCTTATGAGGGATGTTTCTCGCTATACTGACTTATGTCTCGATAGCGGTTCCCTTATATGAAAAGAATTTTGCAGTGTGTTCTCGAAAACTAACATTATGTAAGTTTCTTAATTTCCAAGCGAACGATGATTTCTTTACCTCTGAAATTTACAGGCTCAAAATTCTGATCCAACACGTCGATTATCAGAGTACTTATTTCGGTTCTGTTTATAGGTAGGTAGATGAGGTGGTTAGGGGCTTCGTCGATGGCAAATCCCGGGTCGACGCTTACGGGAAACTCGTATATTGTATGTGATGGTCTGTCGTTGTAGAAGGCTCCCGAAGTAATGTTACAGTCTAGGTGGATGGTGTGTACTTTTATAATATCTACCGGTAAATCGGATTTGTGGAGGTTCTTAGATGCTAGTATCTTTTTCGAAAATCCCAACGTCCTACCGATACTGTCTTCTTTTTCAAAGTCCACCACGTATTTGTCGCTGTATATTTCACACCTTAGAGTGTTATTATTAAGTTTTAACGAAAATATCTGATCAGCTTTGGGGTCCTTGTCGATATCTCCTTCTAATATAATTTTCAATGTCTCGAATCTCGTAGGCGCCCTCGGCAAATTCTATAACGGTGTCTTTCGTCGAGTCGTTGTTCTCGTACAAATAAATCTTTTGATATGATTTAATGTTTGGTATGCTGTTGTATGAGTGAAAACTAAGAAGAGCCAACCCGTAACTGAATTGTGGATCCAAACGTACGATGGGAGTAAAATTGAACGTTAGAGTAGGCGTATGACTCTTTAACGTCACCAATGTAGACATGACTGACGATGTTCATTAGATGTTGCTTTTATAGAGAATCTGCAGACATAGGTGCCCGCAATTTATTTGATCATACTTTTGATAACGATCTACGTTACAGGTTATGTTCACACCATTGGCTCCCAAGTACCTAACCGGTTCCTTGGGCGGTTTAAAATGTCCGAAACTATCAAAGCACTCTAGGTTGCTGCTGTTTTTCCTATAAGCTACCCAGTGAGTGTCCCTATTCTTATTCAAGTCTAAATTTAAAATGACACTTTCACGTCGTCGCGGACCCGAAGATTGTAACATGTCTCGCATGAAAACTCCTCGAAAATATGGAATTCGTAGTTGTTTGGCGTATCTCATCAGGTCAACGTCGGACAGTGGCTTATCGGGTAGCTTTATTGGTAGTGTTTTTTTTCTTTTTCAAGAATAAACCGTAACCTCCGTGCCGATTCTTTCTCAAATATAGATCGGATCCTTTAGCCCCTATAGCTTCCATGGCTTCGTTGTGTCGGCGCTCTTTCACAAGTTTTTTTGCTGCATTCTTAGCATCGATTACGGTCTTCATGACGGCCCCCGCACCTCCCGCTAGCGAACCGAGAGCTCCGAGGGCGCCGAATATAGGCATTAGCAGAGGTATGAAACCTCCAGAGTGTTCTCCGGCGAGCGGAATGATTCTCGGTATGCGAATGTTTTTCTTACCACGGACCCTTTTAACTGCTACCCTTGCTGCTTTTAAAGCCGACAAAGCGTTTTTTCTCAACGAAGTACTGGGTTGCTGCTTTTTCAAACTGTTTGCAATTTTTGCTACTACATCTCTGCGGAAAGATGCGACTTGACGTCGTGGTCGATGTCCTTTTCCACTCTTTTTAAAGCCCATTCTGAAATTACGTTTCGCCTTCATGGCTGTAGTTACGAACCAAGCGGCTGCTTTTTCTCCTAGTTTCGCGTTTTTAGATTTAATGCGTTTCCAAGTTCTATTCTCCAACACCAGATCGGCCTTATGTCTATCTATATAACGTAATAGTATCACTTCTATTTCATCCGAATGGCGCTAAATTTGAAAATGTTTATGTCTACTCAAAGTCCTTATACCAGCCTAAATAGCAACTGTTGGGAGACGTCTTGAGTAAAGTGAAGGAAATCGGATATTTCCCATATGGGGCTAGCGATGAAATTATTAGTCCGACAGATTCTCGACATCATTCCATATTCATATTCGACGATGTGGCATGTGATAAACAGATACGTGAATACTATTCGATGTTCAGACACAAGAATATCGGTGCCGCCTACCTATGTCAGACATATTCCAAGATACCGAAGCAATTTATTCGAGATAATTGCAATCTAATAGTTCTTTTCAAGCAAGAAAAAGTAAATCTAAAACACGTCTACGAGGAACACGTATCCCCGACATGACGTACGATCAATTCAAAAACTGCTGCTCAGAATGTTGGGCCGATAAATATGGTACAATGGTAATCGTAAATCGTAAAAGACTTTGATTTTCACAAAGGAGGCTACCGAAAAGGTTTTGATCAGTATATAAAGATGTTGCTATGGTGAACGCTGACATTAATTACAATGAATCCAACGGCTGAAGACGTCATCGTCAAGACAGTGCGAAAGAAAAAATCAACGAACTCGCAAAGTCTATTAAGCGAAAGTACTTGGCTCTAAAACTAGGTAAAAGCGAGGAATATGAGGCACTTCAGAAAGTGTTTAAACCCATTGTAACACCGTTAAAGGAAATAGCCAGCACATCACTTAAGTTAAATGAAAGAATTGACAAGTTTAAAAACGTTCCCTTCGTTAAAAAAGAGGAGGAGAAGGAATTGAAGGTAGAAGAAAAGCCGTCTGCATTCAACCAGACAGTTTTTTTACCATTGGAAGACGTAGCGTCGTCTTCGCCATCTAGAAGTGATGATGATGAGGATGCAACATTTGAAGAGGAACCAGAAACTCAACCGGCAGATATAACTCAAGAAGCGTTGGAAGAATATTTAGATCAGTATCCCGCAATACCTCAAAGGTACGTAACAGAGCATTGGGCTAACAGTGATGTAATTGATAAGAATTATGGACCAGTATACGATTCCTCAACCTCATCGTGGTTACTCGGAAGCAAACGTATCGATTTTAACATTCGTACTGGTGAGATAATAATAGATGGAGAGCAATTCAAAGGAGCACCAGGATTGTACCAATTGATTTTCTATCATGACCCGCATTTCTATGAAGAGAATAAGAAATCTTATAAAAATATTCTTCAAATGACTGACGCACACAAAGACAAAGCAGGATGCTGAAAGAGCTCCAGTTCATGAGGATATGTTACGTGAAACAGTCCATTGAAGCTACTGATGTCACCAATAAGGAATATGTGGATGCAATGCATGATACTTTAAAGCAGTTCCAACATAATGATTCCAGCAGCCTACTCAAGTCCATGAGAAACTTGGAAAAACGTCAAGAAAGTGATATTAAAAGAATTACAGAGGAAATTTCTAAGTTACACAAAGATTTGAAAATTAGTGTTAAAGTGGGAAAAGATAGCGTACTTAGTATATCTAGAGATATAGTTGATGTATTTAATGTGGAAGTCAAACGGCTTACAGATGCTATTAACCAACTCAGTAAGAAGCAAGAGGAGAATGTCGAAGATATTAAAAAAATGGTCGGCACACTAGAGCAGCACATACTCAAAACTATCAATAAAAATCCCATTTAAGAGTATATTACTTCGGGAATTGGTGGTTACACATCAGTTCAAAATGTCTGTGATGCGAATCAAACATTCCAAGGAAAAAATTCAACTGGTAAATGAGCTTATGCCTATGAGAAAAAACTATGCTCGCAGACGTACGATTATTAAGGGGCTTGATGACCTTTGGCAAATGGACTTGGCTGAAATGGGGAACTACGCTAAAGTGAATAGAAATTTTAAGTAATGTTAAGTAAGTTATCGACTGCTTCTCGAAATTCATATGGACCAGACCTGTAAAAAGAAAGACTGGCGACGAGGTGACAAAGGCGTTCCAGGACATTCTAGAAACAAGTAAACGAATGTGTAAAAATTTACAATCTGATCAGGGTACCGAATTCTTCAACCAAATATTCCAACAGCTCCTCAAGAAACACGATATTAATCATTACAATACGTACTATTTAAAATTGTGTCGGTTAAAATTACGAATCCGACGACATACCTCTTGGAAGACAGAGGAACTACAGAAAACGTCCAATCCCGACATCTATCTCGTCCAGACGGTATTAAGGAGAAGGGGGAGGAAAGTTTTCGTTAAATGGCTGGGGCTTGATAAGAAACATAGTAGCTGGATCGCGAACACCAACATCATTTAGTCTGTTTTAGTTTGTCGTCGAGCGAGCAAGTTGTATGTCTTCAAAATAAAAGTGAAATTTTTTAAGTAAAAATGTCCTATGTAAGTGTGGATGATGCTTACAGCAGCAGTAGCAGCAATAATGATATGAAGGTCGCCGATGAAATTATCGAAAAATCTAATGAACAGTATATGAAAGCTTTGGATGAAATTATCGAAAAATATGAAGAGGCTGCACGATCGGAATTATTTACTAAATAGTGCTTTCCCTCTCAATGACTATATTCCAATCCAGTGTGGTTTAAGTCCGGCTAGATCTTTTAGCGCTGCAATAATTATGCGAAATTATGTCACTGGTTCCAAAAAATCGTTTTCTACCCATGAATGGCACACTCTCCTGGACCTACTGCAACGTTTGAAAACAGATTTCTTCTTACTACTTGTGTACTTTCTCATAGAATAAATATGTTAAATTCATTGGAATTTTGTGCTTACTATTATCATGCTTTAGCTAAAATGATTCGATAAATTCTTATAAAATTAGTTTAAATTTTGAAGAAATTATTAAAAGCTTTTGTGATGTATCTAATGATAGTATATTAAGTAATGCTCTACGTGAATATCTTTACTTTTATAAAACTAATGTTTTGTCCGATATATATATAATAAAATGTAATGTTAAGAGTATTGTCTTTTATTTTTTTCCCTACACATCACATTTATCTCACGATGTCGCGTTTATGTCACATTTATGTCACGATGGCGCGTTTATGTCACCATATCGTGTTTATGTTACGTTTATGTCACATTTATGTCACGTTTATGTCATAGATATCAGTTTTTATGTCAGAATTTACCGCCTAATTTTAAGTATTCTACCAATTTGAATTTCCCGCCTAATTCTAAATATCCCACCAGTTTGAATTTACCGCCACTATTTCCAGCGCAAGACCATATATTACTCATCATATATACGATGCGATGGTCTAGCGCTAACGTATACGCTTCGCACTCTAAAGGTCTGGGGTTCGATTCCCATCGCTACCAATTTTTTTCCATACCATATTTAATATCACCTGTAAAATTATAAACATATTTCTATTAAATATCATAACGATTATATTTCAAATAGTAGTAAATGCTCTAAACTGCTTATAGCCAGAAGGACACTAGTCACGAAAAAACCAACAACGTCACGTGATAGGTCACCTATAAAATCAGTTTTCAAAACCGCCTAATTATCATTTCCAGCGCAAGCCCATTCATATTCCTCGCCTTTAAGCGCTGTCTGATTCATATATTTCGCAGTTACTGTAACCTTTTTGTAATAGTCATAGTGGTCTCGTGGTAACGTGCCTGCTTTCCATGCGAGAGGTCTCGGATTCAAATCGCACACAGAGTAAAGTTTTTTTTTTTTTCATTTAACAACGTCACGTGATAGGTCTCGATGAGGATCCAATCAAATCAGTTTTTTTTCAAATTTTAGTTATTAGCAAAAAAAACTGATTTGATTGGATCCTCATCGAGACCTATCACGTGACGTTGTTATTTAAATGAAACAAACTTTACTCCGTGCGCGATTTGAACCCGGGATCTCGCATGAAAAGCAGACGCGCTACCACGAGACCACTATGACTATTAACAGAAGGTTTCAGTAACTGCGTAATATATGAATCAGAGAGCGCTTGAAGGCGTCCCCTGCCAAGCAGTCTGAGCTATAACAATGATATTAAATAGAAGTATTTAAGATTTTACAGGCGATATTAAATATGTATGAAAAAAAAGAACTGGTAGCGCTGGGAACCACGTATCGTATAGTTGATAAGTAATATATGGGGTTGTGCTGGAAATAGTGGCGGTAAATTTAATCTGGTGAGATTTAAAATTAGGCGGGAAATTCAAACTGGAGGGATATTTAAAATTAGTCTAAGTGGCGGTAAATTTAATCTGGTGAGATTTAAAATTAGGCGGGAAATTCAAACTGGAGGGATATTTAAAATTAGTCTAAGTGGTGGGAAATTCTAATTGGTAGAATATTTAAAATTAGGCGAAAAATTCAAACCGGAGGGATATTTAAAATTAGGCGGGGAAATTCAAATTGGTAGAAGTGGTGGTAAATTCAAACTGATGAGATTTAAAATTAGGCGGGGAAATTCAAACTGATTTAAGATTAGACGGGAAATTCAAATTGATTTAAAATTAGACGGGAAATTCAAACTGGTGAGATTTAAAAATTTGGCGGTAAATTCAAACTGGTGAGATTTAAGATTAGGCGGGAAATTCAAACTGGTTTAAAATTAGGCGGGAAATTCAAATTGGTAGAAGTGGCGGTAAATTCAAAACTGGTGAGATTTAAAAATTAGGCGGTAAATTCTGACTTAAACGTGACATCGTGACATAAACGTGACATCGTGACATAAATGTGACATAAACGTGATACAAATGTGATATAAACGTGACATAAATGTGACAAACGTGATATAAATGTGATATAAACGTGACATGAACGTGATATAAACGTGGCATAAATGTAACATAATCGTGACATGAACGTGACATAAACGGCACATAAATGTGACATAAACGTGACAAACGCGATATTGTGACATAAATGTGACATAAACGTGATATAAATGTAATATAAACGTGACATAAACGTGACATTAATGTGGCATAAACGTAACAAACATGGCATCGTGACAAATGTGACATAAACGTGGCATAAACGTGACATAAATGTAACAAATACGTGACATAAACGCGAAATAAACGTGACATCGTGACATAAATGTGACATAACCGTGCCATAAATGTAACATAAACGTGACATCGTGACATAAATGTGATATAAACGCGATATAGTGACATAAATGTGAACGTGACAACGATGACAGAAAAAAGGACAACAGCGGCAGAAAAAAAGGACAACAGCGACAGAAAAAAGGACAACATCGACAGAAAAAAGGACAACAGCTACAGAAAAAAGGACAATAGCGACAGAAAAAGGGCAACAGCTACAGAAAAAAGGACAACGCTGACAGAAAAAAGGATAACAACTACAGAAAAAAGGACAACGATGACAGAAAAAAAAAAACAACGATGACAGAAAAAGGACAACAGCGACAGAAAAAAGGACAACGATGACAGAAAAAGGGACAACAGCGACAGAATAAAAGGCCAACGATGACAGAAAAAAGGACAACAGCTACAGAAAAAAAGACAACGGTGACAGAAAAAGGACAACTGCAGAAAAAGGACAACAGCGACAGAAAAAAGGACAACGCCTACAGAAAAAAGGACAACAACTACAGAAAAATGGGCAACAGCGACAGGAAAAAGGACAACAATGACAGAAAAAAGAACAACGACAGAAAAAAGGACAACGATGGCAGAAAAAAGGACAACAGCGACAGAAAAAAGGACAACGATGACAGAAAAAAGGACAACAGCGACAGAAAAAAAGACAACGCTGACAGAGAAAGGACAACAGCGACAGAAAAAAAAGGATAACAGCGACAAAAGAAGGACAACACTGACAGAAAAAGGACAACAGCGACAGAAAAAGGACAACAGCGACAGAAAAAAGGACAACGCCTACAGAAAAAAGGACAACAACTACAGAAAAAAGGGCAACAGCGACAGGAAAAAGGACAACAATGACAGAAAAAAGAACAACGACAGAAAAAAGGACAACGATGGCAGAAAAAAGGACAACAGCGACAGAAAAAAGGACAACGATGACAGAAAAAAGGACAACAGCGACAGAAAAAAAGACAACGCTGACAGAAAAAGGATAACAGCGACAAAAGAAGGACAACACTGACAGAAAAAGGACAACAGCGAGAAAAAAGGACAACGATGACAGAGAAAAGGACGACAGCGACAGAAAAACGAACGATGATAAAAAAAGGTAACAAAAAGAATAACAAAAGGATACACACTGCAAGTATATAGTCATTATATCACCGCGAGTAAACATGTATGTGTGCGATGTATCCTCCAAGGAGTTTGTAAACAGAAGTGGACTTAGTCGCCACGCTAACAAACATAAATCTAAAACATTTCCCTGTGGAAAGAAATTTACGAGACGGGACAACTTATTAACTCACAGGAAAAATAAGCATCATCAGATAAATAATAGTAAACCGCTCGTCGAGACGAAAGAACCAAACAGAAAATATGTATACAGACCTATCGGCTATAAAGAAACAGACATGAGTCGTGAGAGCTATGAAGATGAAGGTGCTGATGAAGCCATTAACACAGATTATCCGTTAGGAATAGAAGATAGTATCCATTGTCAGAATAAAAAAAATGGTGAAGATTCTAATATACTGGTAAACGAGCTACGATACTACATCAAAGAATGCGGTTTCAGCATATATCATCGTCTATGTAGGAATATTATTACCAAGTTACAAAATATGGAAATAATTCAGTAACTTAATATACATATAATAAAGTGGTCTACACTAAAGATCCTGAGAGAAGACTTCAGCAGTTTAATCAATCCAGAACCAACTTATATAACAAACAAGCCACATAGAATTATTAGATATACAGAGGGTTATATAAAACAGCGTATCTTCCAACGAAAAATGCTTCACATAAATTGTAATAAAACAGAACATTGTAAATTCATTGAAATTAAAACAGGGTTGCTATATTTCTGCAGTTCTTCAAGGCACATGACCAGTAGGATGTTTTCAAACTAAACTAGGGAGTCTTCATCGCTACATAATATCATGCTTTATAATTGTAGCTAAATTATCTGTTTCTTCAACGTTAGGCAGCCCTTGCACCCGGTTACACATGAATTTAGCTGCTTCGTTTATCCCCACAGCTAATTGATAGCAATCGTAGCAGTAAGATATAAAATTATAGTATCCAATATTTCGTATGTCACGTCTGTATGTGGAGGCGACTCTGTCGCACATTTTTCACAATCTTCTTTGAGGTTAGGAGTGCATTCTAAGCAGTTACAGGCTCTCCCTCAATCGCATTCTTTGGACGTGTTTTTGAAATCGCTAGATCACCTAAACCTGCGTTTATCCTACCAGCAGAAATTGATGTTTTGGTTTTACTGATAAATTATATTTCAGTAGATCATATAGTCTTAGTTTGCAAATTTTATCGCTATGTACTATAAAATGATGCACCCTTATTACAATTATGTCAATTCTCATTTTATTGTTGTCTAACAGTAATCTTAACTCAAAACAGTTTCTTTTATTAGTTTAACATACATCGGTAACACAAAATCTGTCTACTGAAATGGATATTGTATTACACTGTGCAACCAGTGACGTTTACAACCAGTTTATTAAACATTGCATAATTGAGACTGTCTGCAGTGAAACCCACAAACAAGGTAGTCTCTTCTTTATGGTGAAAATTACTACTGAAGGAAGTGGCAATACCAGAAATTGCTTTTAAGTGGTTACTTGAAGTTGAAATTATGCCTTACCAATCTAATACACTATTGATAGAAAAACTGATCGTGGTGTGATTGTTTTAATACGATCAATATGTGAAAAAAAGGAAGGTTAAAACAGTTAAACGGTGTTGAGGAATCAGTATATCCTTCAATTAAGATCGGATTTAAAATTTACTTGTTTGAGCTGATATTAGATAGTTTTGTCAGTAAATATTATCGATATATGCATTATTCAGATACTTACTGCTTTTCATTGGAGAATATCAAGTAATTATAAAACAATTACCTATTGCATTGATGGAACTATTACAAAATCAACATATTATGCTAAGAGTGATACACCTCGACATCTGTCATTCAAGAAGAATCCAAGAAGATGTACTGGAAATTTCAATCATCGAAAAATCATCGTCATAGTAGTGTCAAATGAGGTGAATAAAAAGATTAAGTTTTGGGTATCATGTGTTTGTCTTATAATTTGTTGTAATTAAATTATTACGTAATATTAATATTTGTATTACTTTGAAATTATGTAAGTATGGGGATTCGTCGTTACTGCGCGCAGTTGCGACCTGCGCATGTTTTTCTGATAGGTTAGATCGTTACTGCGCGCAGTTGCGACTTGCGCATGTTTTTCGGATAGGTTAGGTCGTAACGACGAGTAGGGACCGAACCTAATGGAAAAAACATGACACCGGATGCTCTCTAGACGAAACATGATATCGAAAGTAGGTCGATGAACTGAAATATGACACACCGCTGTATAATTAGCGAACTTTTCAAAAATTTTTGCAGAACTATTAATTGTGAAGCGTTCGTTATTGCTTCTAAAGACAAACTGATTGTTTTTTTGGTAGTGATATATTATATGAAATAAAAAAACGACTTTATGACAATAAAGTTTATTAAATATTATATTAATACAAATTCATTGCTGACTCATTTCTACATCGCTTTCCTCCTGGCCATCAGATTCTTGTTCCCATTCGCGTTCAGGAATTTTATTGGTTAAATGACTCTGCAGTAAATGTTTAATATCATGGAGCATCCTCGTCATGTCCAAGTTAATAAAACCATTAACAACATCATCTATGGTACATTGCTCGTTTAAATAATCTTCACACAATGCTTTCCATATTTCTCAATTAATTATTCACAATATTCTGCTGGAAAAAAGTTTGCCATACCATAAATGGTTTCATGATCGGCATCAAACTGAAGATTTGAGATGGTCTGACGTAGATTTCGAATACCACTTTCCAAGTCTTTTATTTCGATCTCTTTCACATAAGCTGTCCACATTATTCTGGTTTTGTTTGGTTACACACTATAACTCAATATTATTTTTACTAGTATACACAACACTGCTTGCTTTCGACTGTTTTCAAATTTTTCCTAATATTATTTTATGGAGTAATCCCCACCACTTTAAATAGGTAGAGGGGTTTTATTTTTTAGAAATGATATACTTATTACTAACATGGTATTATATCCTACCTTCAAAATTAAGAAAAGATAACGCTAGTTATGAAATAAAGTAGTAATTTTTGCTAACATCAAACATATGCAGGTGTTTAGAAATGATGCAATACCGGATGTAATACATTCATTAACCTGTGACCTTCACATAAGTATCAATTAACATTGCAGTTTTAAAATATGTTAGAACTAAAAAAGTTGTCCAAAACAGTTCTAAGCAGGTAAAAATAGTTATAAAAGTAATAAGAAACGGGGGTCTAAAACTAAAAAATAGCTTCAAAAGCAGCAGCTTTAAAATATACTGTAGGAAGTACCTTCTTGAAATATTATATACAATTTAGTTCTAATGGGTGGCCTTGATACAATTTTATATCAGCAACATTAATAGTAATGTAATAGTAGTACGGTAACATGATACAATGCAAATATATTACCTTTGTCCCACCTGCAATATAAAACAAATATCTATCAAGAACGCATATATAATTTATTTAAATGATTTTGATAAAACATTACACGTTTATTAGTTAAAAATGCCAGATATCAAAGGAGAAGAGGTGAAAGAATATGCAGGAATGGTTTATTTATTTTTTATTAGTCCCCATAATTTCATAAGTAATACAAATATTAATATTACGTAATAATTTAATTACAGCAAATTATAAGACAAACACATGATACCCAAAACTTAATCTTTTTATTCACCTCATTTGAGACTACTATGACGATGATTTTTCGATGATTGAAATTTCCAGTACATCTTCTCGGATTCTTCTTGAATGACAGATGTCGAAGTGTATCACTCTTAGCATAATATGTTGATTTTGATAGCTCCATCAATGCAATAGATAATTGTTTTATAATTACTTGATATTCTCCAATGAAAAACAGTAAGTATCTGAATAATGCATATATGGATAATATTTACTGACAAAACTATCTAATATCAGCTCAAACAAGTAAATTTTAAATCCGATCTTAATTGAAGGATATACTGATTCCTCAACACCGTTTAACTGTTTTAACCTTTCTTTTTTTCACATATTGATCGTATTCTCAAAACAATCACACCACGATCAGTTTTTCTATCAATAGTGTATTAGTAGATTGGTAAGGCATAATTTCAATTTCAAGTAACCACTTAAAAGCAATTTCTGGTCGAAAGCAAGCAGTGTTGTGTATACTAGTAAAAATAATATTGAGTTATAGTGTGTAACCAAACAAAACCAGAATAATGTGGACAGCTTATGTGAAAGAGATCGAAATAAAAGACTTGGAAAGTGGTATTCGAAATCTACGTCAGACCATCTCAAATCTTAAGTTTGATGCCGATCATGAAACCATTTATGGTATGGCAAACTTTTTTCCAGCAGAATATTGTGAAGAATTAATTGAGAAATATGGAAAGTATTGTGTGAAGATTATTTAAACGAGCAATGTACCATAGATGATGTTGTTAATGGTTTTATTAACTTGGACATGACGGGGATGCTCCATCATATTAAACATTTACTGCAGAGTCATTTAACCAATAAAATTCCTGAACGCGAATGGGAACAAGAATCTGATGGCCAGGAGAAAAGCGATGTAGAAATGAGTCAGCAATGAATTTGTATTAATATAATATTTAATAAACTTTATTGTCATAAAGTCGTTTTTTTATTTCATATAATATATCACTACCAAAAAAAACAATCAGTTTGTCTTTAGAAGCAATAACGAACGCTTCACAATTAATAGTTCTGCAAAAATTTTTGAAAAGTTCGCTAATTATACAGCGGTGTGTCATATTTCAGTTCATCGACCTACTTCCGATATCATGTTTCGTCTAGAGAGCATCCGGTGTCATGTTTTTTCCATTAGGTTCGGTCCCTACTCGTCGTTACGACCTAACCTATCCGAAAAACATGCGCAGGTCGCAACTGCGCGCAGTAACGACGAATCCCCATACTTACATAATTTCAAAGTAATACAAATATTAATATTACGTAATAATTTAATTACAACAAATTATAAGACAAACACATGATACCCAAAACTTAATCTTTTTATTCACCTCATTTGACACTACTATGACGATGATTTTTCGATGATTGAAATTTCCAGTACATCTTCTTGGATTCTTCTTGAATGACAGATGTCGAGGTGTATCACTCTTAGCATAATATGTTGATTTTGTAATAGTTCCATCAATGCAATAGATAATTATTTTATAATTACTTGATATTCTCCAATGAAAAGCAGTAAGTATCTGAATAATGCATATATAGATAATATTTACTGACAAAACTATCTAATATCAGCTCAAACAAGTAAATTTTAAATCCGATCTTAATTGAAGGATATACTGGTTCCTCAACACCGTTTAACTGTTTTAACCTTTCTTTTTTTCACATATTGATCGTATTAAAACAATCACACCACGATCAATTTTTCTATCAATAGTGTATTAGATTGGTAAGGCATAATTTCAATTTCAAGTAACCACTTAAAAGCAATTTCTGGTATTGCCACTTCCTTCAGTAGTAATTTTCACCATAAAGAAGAGACTACCTTGTTTGTGGGTTTCACTGCAGACAGTCTCAATTATGCAATGTTTAATAAACTGGTTGTAAACGTCACTGGTTGCACAGTGTAATACAATATCCATTTCAGTAGACAGATTTTGTGTTACCGATGTATGTTAAACTAATAAAAGAAACTGTTTTGAGTTACGATTACTGTTAGACAACAATAAAATGAGAATTGACATAATTGTAATAAGGGTGCATCATTTTATAGTACATAGCGGTAAAATTTGCAAACTAAGACTATATGATCTACTGAAATATAATTTATCAGTAAAACCAAAACATCAATTTCTGCTGGTAGGATAAACGCAGGTTTAGGTGATCTAGCGATTTCAAAAACAGGTCCAAAGAATGCGATTGAGGGAGAGCCTGTAACTGCTTAGAATGCACTCCTAACCTCAAAGAAGATTGTGAAAAATGTGGGAAAAAAGCCTACAGAGTCGCCTCCACATACAGACGTGACATACGAAATATTGGATACTATGATTTTATATCTTACTGCTACGATTGCTATCAATTAGCTGTGGGGATAAACGAAGCAGCTAAATTCATGTGTAACCGGGTGCAAGGGCTGCCTATAGTTGAAGAAACAGATAATTTAGCTACAATTATAAAGCATGATATTATGTAGCGATGAAGACTTCCTAGTTTAGTTTGAAAACATCCTACTGGTCATGTGCCTTGAAGAACTGCAGAAATATAGAAACCCTGTTTTAATTTCAATGAATTTACAATGTTCTGTTATATTACAATTTATGTGAAGCATTTTTCGTTGGCAGATACGCTGTTTCATATAACCCTCTGTATATCTAATAATTCTATGTGGCATGTTTGTTATATAAGTTGGTTCTGGATTGATTAAACTGCTGAAGTCTATTCTCAGGATCTTTAGTGTAGCCCACTTTATTATATGTATATTAAGTTACTGAATTATTCCCATATTTTGTAACATGGTAATAATATTCCTACATAGACGATGTTATATGCTGAAACCGCATTCTTCGATATAGTATCGTAGCTCGTTTACCAGTATATTAGAATCTTCACCATTTTCTTTATTCTGACAATGGATACTATCATCTATTCCTAACGGATAATCTGTGTTAATAGCTTCATCAGCACATTCATTTTCATAGCTCTCACGACTCATGTCTGTTTCTTTATAGCCGATAGGTCTGTATACATATTTTCTGTTTGGTTCTTTCATCTCGACGAGCGGTTATTATTTATCTGATGATGCTTATTTTTCCTGTGAGTTAATAAGTTGTGCCGTCTCGTAAATTTCTTTCCACAGGTAAATGTTTTAGATTTATGTTTGTTAGCATGGCGACTAAGTCCCCTTCTATTTACAAACTCCTTCGAGCATACATCGCACACATACATGTTTACTCGCGGTGATATAATGACTATATACTTGCATTGTGTATCCTTTTGTTATTCTTTTTGTTACCTTTTTTTATCATCGTTCTTTTTTCTGTCGCTGTCGTCCTTTTCTCTGTCATCGTTGTCCTTTTTTTGTCGCTGTTGTCCTTTTTTTCTGTCGCTGTTGTCCTTTTTCTGCCAGGGATATCCTTTTTTCTGTCGCTGTTGTCCTTTTTTCTGTCATCGTTGTCCTTTTTCTGTCGCTGTTATCCTTTTTTTTTCTGTCGCTGTTCTATTTTCTGTAGCTGTTGTCTTTTTTTCTGTAGTTGTTGTCCTTTTTTCTATCAGCGTTGTTCTATTTTCTGTAGCTGTTGTCCTTCTTTCTCTCGCTGTTGTTCTCTTTTCTGTACCTGTTGTCTCTTTTTCTGTCGCTGTTGTCCTTTTTTCTCAGCGTGGTCCTTTTCTCTGTCGCTGTTGTCCTTTTTCTGTAGTTGTTGTCTTTTTTCTGTCATTGTTGTCCCTTTTTCAGTCGCTGTTGTCCTTTTTTCTGTCACGTTGTCCTTTTTTCTGTCGCTGTTTTCCTTTTTCTGTCATCGTTTTTTTTCTGTCATCGTTTTTTTTTCTGTCATCGTTGTCCTTTTTTCTGTAGTTGTTGTCCTTTTTTCTGTCAGCGTTGTCCTTTTTTCTGTAGCTGTTGTCCTTTTTTCTGTCGGTGTTGTCCTTTTTTCTGTAGTTGTTGTCCTTTTTTCTGTCATCGTTGTCACGTTTATGTCACATTTATGTCACGGTTATGTCACATTTATGTCACAATGTCGCGTTTATGTCACGTTTATGTCACATTTATGTCACGTTTATGTCACGTTTATATCACATTTATGTCACGTTTATATCACATTTATGTCACATTTATGTCACGTTTCTCATGTTTATATCACGTTTATGCCACATTTATGTCACGATGTCACGTTTATGTCACATTTATGTCACGTTTATGTTACATTTGTCACGTTTATATTACATTTATATCACGTTTATACCACGTTTATGTCACATTCATGTCACAATGTCGCGTTTATGTCAGGTTTTTGTCGCGTTTATGTCACATTTATTTCACGTTTATGTCACATTTATGTCTCGATGTTACGTTCATGTCACGTTTATGTCACATTTATGCCACGTTTATGTCACATTTATGTGACGTTTATATCACATTTATGTCACGATGTCACATTCATGTCACGTTTATGTCGCATTTATGTCACGATGTCACGTTTATGTAACATTTATGTCACATTTATGTCATGTTTATATCACGTTTATGTCATATTTATGTCACAATGTCGTGTTTATGTCACATTTATGTCACGTTTATATCACATTTATGTCAGGATGTCACGTGTATGTCACGTTTATGTCTCATTTATGTCACAATGTCATTATGTCACATTTATGTCACGATGTCACGTTTATGTCAGAATTTACCGCCTTATTTTTAAATCTCAGCAGTTTTGAATTTACCGCCACTTCTACCAATTTGAATTTCCCGCCTAATTTTAAACCAGTTTGGAATTCCCGCCTAATCTTAAATTTTACCAGTTTGAATTTACCGCCTAATTTTTAAATCTCACCAGTTTGAATTTACCGCCACGTCTACCAATTTGAATTTCCCGCCTAATTTTAAACCAGTTTGAATTTCCCGCTTAATTTTAAATCAGTTTGAATTTCCCGTCTAATCTTAAATCAGTTTGAATTTCCCCGTCTAATTTTAAATCTCATCAGTTTGAATTTACCATCACTTCTGCAAATTGGACTTTCCCTCCTAATTTTAAATATCCCTCCGGTTTGAATTATCGCCTAATTTTAAATATTCTACCAATTTGAATATCCCCTCCTAATTTTAAATCAGTTTGAATTTACCGCCTAATTTTAAATATTCTACCAATTTGAATTTCCCGCCACTTAGGCTAATTTTAAATATCCCTCCAGTTTGAATTTCCCGCCTAATTTTAAATCTCACCAGATTAAATTTGCCGCCACTTAGACTAATTTTAAATATCCCTCCAGTTTGAATTTCCCGCCTAATTTTAAATCTCACCAGATTAAATTTACCGCCACTTCGAAAATAATTTTATTATAAGAAAAATCAGTGACGAATCATTTTTTCTTTAAAAATATCCAGAGACGTCAACTGCCACAGTCTGCAAAATTTTATTAAAATATTTCGAGCGGGGTCAGCAATATTAATAAATTTACTTTTTTTGTTAAAACTTATAACACCTTGTAGATGAAGTATTTTCAGAGTATAGTATATTAAGAAAATATACCAGAAATGACTTGTACTATAACCTTAATGTACAATTGAACAAAAAAATGTTAAACTATACAGTTGGTATTTTGAGTAAATTAATACTGAAAATAATTAAAAAGAAACATAATGTTGGCACTAATTAAATATGTTCTTACTATTTTAAATATATAGTATCTACAGCGTTGTCAAATAGCAGTGCACTTTGAAAAGGATGTGGATGTCACAAGCGCGATAGAAAGCGTAAGTTACGTTTATTGCAAGATGTCACAAAAACCACATCATATATTGTGCAATATAATAAATATACAGCAACAGCTTCTGCGTACTGCTCTCTGTGTAATATATTGCTGAAGTACAAAAAACGTTAAAACTTACACATATGATTTTTTGGCATCCTCCTATAACTTCTTTAAAACAATGTAGAGATCAGTATAAGCAAGTCTACGATGAAAGTTCTTTTGACATCCGATTTCGGATGACACAACGCCAGTGAAAGAGAAGGGAAATTCTTATAAAATGATGTCACAAAGTATATTGGATAAAACTATATATATATATATATATATATATATATATATATATATATATATATATATATATATATACAGGGTGTAACTTGTGTAGAGACGCGGCCTTTATCGGTTGCTCCAGGCGTATACGGAAGTCCTTTGCGCTGTTGTCACATTTCATTATTGAAGTGAGAGATGGGGCAAGATGAGAAATTTTACTGTTAGAAAACAAATTTCCACAGCACCCGTGAGGTACTGTTTTTGGCGCGTTACTTTTATTGAGTGGGTGTTCGCCTATAGCGCCCTAATATCCCACATAAATAAAAAATATATTCTTTTAAATAAAATAAACTATAAATCAACAACAATTCAACTAACTGAAAATTAAGTCAGAACAGTAATAAATAAATACATAACATTTTTCTACTCACGTGATATTTATAGGGAGGTTTAAAGCATATGTTCAAAATTTCCTCCATTGTTGTCTAAGCATGCCTCAACGCGTCGCATTAAGGATTGTCTTACCTTATTTATATCCAGATTTCATATGACCCCACAAATAAATATCGCACGGATTCAAATCTGGGAATCTTGGTGGCCAAGCTACAGGTCCGAAACGTCCAATCCACTTGTCTTGATAATTTTCATTCAACGATTCGGTAACAATTCGTGCACTGTGTGGCGGTGCCCCATCATGTTGATACCACATATCTCTTCTTACATCCAGTGGTATATCTTCAAGTAAATCTTCCAACTTATTTCTCAGAAAATTAAGGTAATTTTCACCATTAAGTCTATCATCCATCACGTAAGGCCCTATCAGTGTATTATTGACTATTCCAGCCCAGATGTTTATTGAAAATTTTTCTTGAAAATGAGTCGCTCTCGTTGAATGAGGATTTTCATCACACCAAAAATGTGTGTTGTAAATCCTGCTTCATCGGTCCATAATACACATTTTGAAAAGTTATCTCCTTCTCCGTTGCATTTTCTATTATACCATTCGCAGAATTCTACACGCCTTGCTAAATCTTCGGGTTTTGAACGCCTGTATATTCTGAACATGATAGGGATACAATCCATGAATTTTTAACGTTCGTTGTACAGTCATATGATATACTTCAAATCTTGTTGCCAATCTTCGAGTGCTACCAGCCAGGGTCCTCTTCTACGGCGTTTAGAATATTGGGTTCTAAGTTTCTCACTCTCCGAGTTTGTTCTCTTCCAACATTAGCGTAATTACGTTCAAATCTACCATAATCTCTTAAACGTTGAACCAATTTTACAAACAATTTCTTATTAGGTACGTGTCGATCGGGATAATCCATCCGATATCGTCTTCTTGCAACTGCACTGTTTTCTCCTGACAAAAAATAGGCTCTAACCATATCAACTCTTTCTTGATTCGTATACATGTTTTTTCATAATATTACACACACTTGACAATGAAAGCACACTTTTATAAGTTATACACTTACACTACACAAGACACTGAACAAAATACCACTTTAAATTAATACGAAAATAAATTTGGTAAAACACAATACTGCACTGAACTAATTTTATTTTGATTTCACTAAAAACTCACATAAAAAACTCAAAATACCCACCGTGTTACATCCTCCTCCTCATGCGACAAAAGGAAAACTGAATCTAAGTCAAAATCAAAACAAAGCTGTGGCATATGACTCATTGGCCAGTTGTTATTTTGCCGCTTTGACTACTGTCAATTGACGGTAGCATCATATTATTCTAACAGGTGCGTGTTAAGGGTGCCATAACCAGCACATTCACGTATGCTAACGTCGCAAGTTATAGTAGTAGTTTAACTTTATCTTTTTTATATCTGTATATTTTTTACATAAAACGACAAATAGTTTAATAAAATTACACACATGTTCATTAACTATACATAAAATTTAATACAAATAATTCTGCACAATATAGTAAACAAAAATGCAAATTTGATTTTGACCATTGCCGGGCACAATTTGTGTAAAACCAATTAACAACAGAGAGTTTTAAATGTGATAACTCAAGTTTATATGGTTCTTGGTGATAACTGGCAAGGCTTATTTTAATCGAACGAAAGTGTCGTCTGTGGGGCCGTTCAGTATATTTATATCATATTCATCCTCCGTATTATGAGGTATTTTATAAACTAGGCCAGAGCAAAGATTATTCAAGGGTCATTGACACACTGTTTAAAAAAAGCAAATACTTTGTATTAAAAACTATTACTTTAAAAGTATTTTAAATCTATCATATTAATAAGTAAATTTACTTATTTTTAATTATGTAGGTACATTTTATAAAACAACAAAAATTATTTTACAACAAGCTTTGCTGACAATAATTAATACCTAACGTATGCTTATTCATCCACCAATATTATTATTTAAGATTAATAATTAGTTAATACATTATACTGTAGACGACATACCTCTCTCTTATATCTGTATATTTTTTATATAAAACGATCTAGTCTGGTTTCATGTATTGTGTGTAGTATTTACGCGATATTTTTATTTTATAAACTAGGTCAATGTCACGGTTATTGAAGGGACATTGATAAAACCCTTAAAATAGTATCAAATCCTTTGTACAGAAACTGTTTTTTTTTAACATTTTAAACCTATCAGACTATAATTTGCTTATTTTTAATTACGTACATTTTATAAAACTGCAACAATTATTTTAAAACATTAAGTTTTACTGGCAATAATTAGTAGGTAACGTATTAAAATCCACCTACCAATACTATTATTTAATAATAATAATTAGTTAATAGATCAGTAAAGAATTGTATTTTTTACGTACTCTTACATTACGTACTTTTTTACAACACTCGAAAATGGTTTTAGGATCCATACTTCATCATAATTGACAGAAAAGTATAATGACATGAGTCGCAATGTTATATTTAAAAGATTATTCATTGCAGTTTTTTCTTTTTTGTATCTTCGTTACTTAACATCTAGACGTCGGAACTTGTATCATTGGCAGTTTATTACGATCAAACTGAGGTGTATACATGCAAAAATATGTTAAACATAGGTATTTACATTGAATTGGGGCTCTGTTATTTCTAGTGACCCGCATCGCCGAAATCTCATCACAATAAATTGGAAGCTGTAGTTTTGCATATCCAAACTATTGTCTTCTGCATTCACATTACCTCACTAAAAAAATCCTCACTTTCACATTTCACGGCCTCACAATTATATCAAACTATGTCACTATTTTTGTTATAGCTTCTGCATTTGCGTGTTCTAGTACTTTTGATGCGATCAGATGAGATCCTGTGGCAACATTGTTTTCCAATGCACCTGTTATAACGTGTTATTAACACGTAGTACACACCAACAAAGCTACGTATGTACTGAATTCATTATAAAATATCAGCTTCGGTCGCGCGCGCTGTGTGGAATACGACCCTGGGCCTGAAATGATCGGACAAGTTCCGACGTCTAGACTGGTAACAACTAACTGGCAACACCTTAGACATGGTTCTGCAGTGAAACTCGGACGCTGTAAAGGGGCGGCGTGTATAGCAATTTGGGTGTAGTTTAAAAAATTAATTATAACTCGGCTATTTATTTGATTTAAAAAAAAAACTAATTTCACATTAGCAATCTAGGGAACTAGGGACTACCCCCCCCCCTCTCCAAACCGGACCCCACTTCAAAGTTACACCCTGTATATACAGGGTGAGTCAGTCATAATGTCATTAATTTTAAGAGGAGATAGGGAGTAATGAGTATAATGCGAATACGCGATTAAGAAAAAATCTAAATGCATATTTACGCCGAAAAAAAATATTTTCAAATCATTATTTAAAAAACCCCTTTTCAGACTGTCGCTGGCCGCTCACAGCCTTGGTCGGTTACAGCTCACAGCTGAAATATTTTTCTCGTACCTACCTAGGTTTTAGACATCACAAATAAACGGTTGTACTGACTATTTTAGAATATCATTTTTTCTTGCTCAATTCAACTTTAGCCAATAATAATTTAAAATGTTAATATCCAATGAAATCAAATAATAATAATCAAATAATTCTATTAAAAATTGCAAGTAACTCGGTCCACTCAGGTTTTCCGGTAGAAAATACGGCCCAATCAAACGATACCCGTACACTCCTGCCCATATGTTAACAACAAATCGCCTCTGAAAGCTAAACCGACTAGTAGCGTGTGGATTTTTCTCTGAGGAAATGTAGCTGTTATGACTGCAACAAAACTCTAACGTGTCTAATAATAAACCGAGTAATAAACTATTTACGTACATTATATAAAAAACCTATACCCAGTGGGTAAATAATTAAGAGAAGCTGAAAAGTGTTTCGTGTGTAAATACTAATTAATAAAAAACCATAGTGTTGTCGACAGAAGTGTCCAAGACCGAAATGGCACGCCGCTAAGTTATCGAGAGTGAACCTTGACCTACCGTATTATTAGGTCAATACCCTAGTTATCTAGTTTTCGTACTGTTATTTAACGACAAGGAGTAAAACTTTTTTCTTAATCTAAATACATGAATGAATTTTCCTTAAATATTGATTTATTTGTTAATAAAAACAAATTATATTATATTACAGTTTAATAATTTTAATATTACGTTTTCACTACGTTTTTCAAATAAATATGAATTTTTAGTATTACTCGTAAGTACCATTAATTATTCAGTTAGTAGTTACGTACATCTAGCCTAGAAATTTATTGTTTTTTAAGTAGTTTTGTACTAATCTGTTAACTGCACTCATCCATAGCACTTTATTAATAAAATTAAGGTCAGCCGCATTTCGTAAACATTCTCCATATAACACTACCATTTCCGCATATTCGGAATTTGTAAAATTATAAATTTACGACGAATACGCGAGACCGAAATAAACAAACTACTACTTACTGCTTGTATTCTCACTATTCTCTTAATCCCCCCTCCAAATGTGTGGCGTGATCTACAAATTTGGGGGGAAAGAAATGCGGGTAAATTTGAATAACACGCTGATGTGTTAGACGATATTATGTATGTAAACATGATGTGGCAACGATGTTTAATCCGGTATTGGATGGATCCGGATTGTCGTATGGGTGCGTCCTCAGAAAGTTCGTAGCGCACCAGGAGCGTCGTGTTACTGATTTTTATAGGGTGATTTGTTAATTTTTTAAATGTCGAGTAAAAAAATTTTTTTTTCGATTTTCTGCCTTTATTAGGCCTCCCTAATATGTGGTTAAAATTAATGACATTATGACTGACTCACCCATATATTATATATATATATATATATATATATATATATATATATATATATATATATATATATATATATATATATATATATATATATATATATATATATATATATATATATATATATACCCTCACTCACCCATATATTATATATATATATATATATATATATATATATATATATAATATATGGGTGAGTATATATATATACCGGGTGTTCCCTCTAAGACTTTCAGTGCGAATATCTCAGAAACCATCATAGCCAGTGCGACGAAATTTGGTATACAGACACTAGATGGCGCGTAGAATCTGATGATAACAATGATTTTATATTAAACACTTATTCTGTATTCTAATTTCATTTACAGAGCAACGTTCAATCTGAGGAATGTACATGCATGTACGATTAGAAACAAATCTTGCCGTTTCATCGTTCAATACCTACCTTATTACGTTATGTTGTGTATATGTTGTAACAACAGTTAGCTTTCAACATTTTAAAGATATTCTAACAAGATGTTTTCATACTGTACATAGAATTATGAAATTAGTTTATTTTTCTTAATTTTATTCGTTTAGAAATTTTAAAACCCACGACAGACAACTGAATTTAATGTCTTATAGAATACTCTTCAAAGAATGTGAGTTACAGACTTCTTTATAATATTATCCATCATTCCATGTTTAGAATTATTTCCAAGAAAATGTCCGTAATATTTTTCGCTTATTCTTTCTGGTGTCTGTTTTAATGTAATTTGTGGCACTGCACACACATAACTGAAAGATAAAAACAATAATTACAAATTATTATCTAGCTTTAAACGACTATTTGATAGGTACCTACCTACTGGGTATAGTACATTTGCAGGTGATTCTTCCTAGCAAAAACCAGTTGCTTTATTTCAGTTCTGTATCATGAAATACAGAAATTGTAGTTCATTGTTTAGTATTTTACAGATGTAGAGTTCTTCTTAAACATAAGTACATAAGCAAAGTGCTGAAATATGTGGATACAAGAATCAATCATTTCTAGGTTATGCTTTCGTAATATTTTCTTTTGTGGGGCTAGGGTAGGTTCAGATCTGACTTTCAACGACAAACACGTTCACATTATAATTAAAAGTTTTAGAAATGGTTTTGTTTGAATTGATTTGTTGCTAACTAAGTAATCAATAATTATTACAGCAGTTGGAAAACAGGGATATTCTTTAGGTACTTACACAATTTTGTAAGTTATTTTGTCATAAAAAGTACGTGTACCTAATTACTATTGTACACTGTAGTAACATAAAAAAAACAATTTACTGAAGATTTATTACGTTATAATGGAATAATTTAAAAATTTTCAGATATTTTACACAATCTTCACGCTGTAACTCTAGCTGTAGCGGTAGACTGCGCCGGCACGGCGACCACAATGCTCCAAAAGCCTCAACTCAAGTCTAAATTTTTATCGACAAGTCTCAATAACATCATTGTGCATACGTAAATTGCATTAAATCCATTATTTAGCGTTATTTATGTAAAATAAAATACTTCATGCCATTAATATTTGACAATTCAATGACAATTCATAGTTTTGACGTTCACCGATGTTAGTTTCTTCTGTGTAAGTCTGGCTCAAGGCTATACACATTTTACATAACAAAACAATGAAATTTGGGTACTTTTTGGAGGCGTTTTTTTATGTTAAATTTTGAAATTTTAAAATGTTTATTTATCAGAATGTGTTCATAATTAAGTATATTTCAATTTAAACATAAGTTTTAGCAGGGCTGACAACCAAAAAATCAAAATTAAATCGATTTCTTGGAAAATGGAACACCCTGTATAAAAATTGATGTTATCATCAGATTCTACGCGCCATCTAGTGTTTGTATACCAAATTTCGTCGCACTGGCTATGATGGTTTCTGAGATATTCGCACTGAAAGTCTTAGAGGGAACACCCGGTATATATATATATGCGAAAACTTTAGAAGCAGATAGAGAACCACAAAATAATATCGGTTTGTATTATAAACTATATTCGAAAAATGCTTGGTTACAAAGATACAGGGTGTCAAAATTTTCATGAATATCATAGACGCTATCCAAATAGAAGAGTTCCAGATGCTCGCCTTTTTGATCAGAACACACAGAACTTTCGTAACTTTGACCTGCGTGTTAATAACGAACGGAACAGAAACCGTCGATATAATATTCAGATATTGATAACAATCCGAGACTGAGCTCTCGGAAGGCAGCTCAGCACCTTCACATTCCTAAGTCTAAAATATTACGAACACTACACGATGACCACAGACAGATGCATATCACCTACAGCCTGTTCAGGATTTGCACCTTGGTGATGCTGAAAAAAGAATCGGATTTTGCCAGTAGCTTTTAAACTCGACGGAAGAAAATCCTGACTTTTTAAATAAGATTCTTTGGACGGGCGAGTGCTCTTTTACCAGACGTGGAGTAACAAATTACCATAATAGCCATATTTGGGCACACACAAAGAATTTTCCGTAAATGTTTGGTTGGGCGTTATTTATGGAAATGTTTGTGGTCCACATTTCCTATCCCCAAGTTGAACTCGGAACTGTTTATGGAGTTCCTTAACAATAATCTGCAGGGCTACCTAGAGGATTTACCCATTAATTTAAGGTATGAGAGTTGGATACAACTGGATGCTCCCCCGCATTTTGGAATAGCTGTAAGAGAATGGCTCAATACCAATTATCCTCAACGATGGATTGACCGGATAGGGAGGAATGACATGAATAATGACGTGGTTAATGGACCAGTGGCCTGGTCACCCAGGTCACCAGATCTTAATCCGCTAGACTTTTACGTTTGGGGCTCTATTAAAGATAAAGTCTACGCTAATCCCGTATTAACAAGGGAAGATTTAATTTTAAAAATTTAGCAAGCCTGCACCGATATGAGGCGAAATCCGCGTGAAGTATCAATAAATACGTTAGTGAGAAAATGTCGAAAATGTATTGAGGTGGGACTACATTTCGAGCAATTTTTGTGATTTTACCCTTAATTTTCTTTCTTCTTATTGTTGTTGTGAAATCCATTAATTAAATTTCTCAATTTCGTTTTTGTTTACTTAATTATTTTTCAGAAATCATTAGGTAATTTCAATTTTTACTGGCAAACGGTATGTCAAACGAAAAAAGTTAGGAGCTTTTTTCTGTTGTAAATGGAGCAAAAATTCTACAAATAGTTTTAGTTTCTAAGAAAACATTGACATACCATTTTTTTCATTAAAAAAAAATATGTTTTAAATATTTTAAAAATATTAATAATTTGGAACTTTGGATAAAAATTTTGACTGTATCTTTGTAACGAAGCATTTTTCGAATATAGTTTATAATACAAACTGATATTATTTTGTGGTTCTCTGTCTGCCTCTAAAGTTTCAGCTTTCGAAAGCGGACCACCCTATATATATATATATATGGTGTGGTGGTACTACAGGGTGTCACATTTGAAAAAATAAATCACAATTTCTTTATTATTTTTTGATCGCATCGACCGTATTTTATGAAATTTCGTATAGGGGGGTTTCTTGGGACTAGAAATTCGAGGGCGATAGCGTCTATGATATTCACGAGCTGCGACTTCTAGCAAAAATGAATATTTGCGTATTCGTTGTTCGAAAAAAGAATTTTTCTAATTCTTAATACTTACACAACACTCTAATAACAATGTTAACAATAACTCGAAATTAAATTATCTGACACAATTCAATTAACTGTCGTTATAAAAAGCAAAAATACTAACAGTAGTAGTCTTTTTTGATTCATGGCCTACTACGACAGATTATAATTTGTTTGAATTCCAGTTGCTTAAAGAATTTTAATTTTTTACTGGCAAACGGTGTGTCAAACGAAAAAAGTAAGGAGCTTTTTTCTATTGTAAATTGAACAAGAGAAATAGTTTTTGTTTCTAAAAAAAAACATTGGCGTACCATTTTTTTCATTAAAATTTCCCGACGATCTGTCCGTACGCACGCCACTGGTGGAAGAAAAATAATATTTTTTACGTAAAAATATGTATCTATATTATCTATTCAGATACTCCAAATTTTATTTAAATATCTAAAGTAGTTTTAAAAATGTTAATAAATTTGGAACTTTTGATAAAAATTTTGACACCCTGTATCTTTGTAACGAAGCATTTTTCGAATATAGTTTATAATACAAACTGATATTATTTTGTGGTTCTCTGTCTGCCTCTAAAGTTTTCGCTTTTGAAAGTGGACCACCCTGTATGCAGGGTGCGCCAAAATAGAAGGCTATACAATTAACCACATATTCTTTAGACAAAAATAATGTGACTTTCCTTATGCCATTTTTAATTTGGGCGTCCCTGTTTCAATATACAGGATGTTAACCTTACACTTTAAAAAACTAAGTTATCCCATTTATTTGTAAGATACACACTTGAAATTTTACACGTACTTTATCTTATTCCGCTATACTTTTCATGTAATTTTGGTGAAAAAAATCAAGGGACGAATGGCGAATGGATTTTTCTTGATATATCAAACGTAGAATTTTCTTCTGATCATTTTATCTCTTTTGTAATTTTTTGTTTAAATGCCCAGTTTTGGAGAAAAACGGAAATTTGTAGTGCACATAAATCTATTATTCACTATAATTTTTAAGTAAAACTGAAATTTTGCGGATATACCTATTATTACAATACCTTGGCAACTTAGCGTAAATTAAGTATGTACCGAACGAGAACGTTGTAAATAACTTAATACATTTATAAAGATCAAGAACGACGTTTATTAAATCAAAGTAAGTATGCAGTAGAACGGTATAATTCACACTGAAGCTAAGCTAGATCTGGAACTCTATGTATAAGGAAATAAGTGCAAGTCTCAGCATAAGATAAAATGACTATATGTTACAGCAAAGAAATAGAATACAAGCAAAATATATATATGGTATAAAAAAGGATATATGTATAATCCCTCCCGTCGTAGAGGGAGCTCACGGGGTGAAGCGACCAGGGTCCTAGTGGGCGGTAGTCGCTCCTTCTGGGGTTGAGACATCTAGGGTAGCGAAGTCCTCATCTGAAACCAAGGCTCAGGGGTGCTTCTTCATTTTGATGCTCATCTTCACGGAGGGTAATAAGGAAACAGCAGGGAATCGCTGTTCCTGGTGTGGTGACTGGAGATCATCGGGGTAAAGACGTGATTCCAGTCGTTGAATTTATAATATTCCTGGTGTTTCAGGGTTTTCTTGGGATGTCGTTGTCCTCTCATTAGGATTATTTGGGTTTGACCTTCGTATGAAAATTCTAGGTGCTATTGATTAAAGCTCTTGAAAATGTAATATATTTATATGATAAAATAATGAAGTTGCTAATGTGGATCTTGGTCAAACAAATTCCAGGGTTGGATTTTATATTTGGGATATACTCTACGCTGAACTACTCAGTGCATCTAGCTGTATATTATGGTAAGTTGTGAATTAGATGAGTAACAAATTTTGAATTTGATGTATGGAATTTGAATGTAGTACAGTCGATAGGATTCTGTCACTGCATTAATGAATTCGTGCAGTTGTCTTTGTTCGTGTCGTTCCATGGGTACAGGCTTGGTATTTGGGTACATTCCTCCTTTGAAGATATCTTGTTGATTCATAAGTAAGTGGTTTGAGGTAGGAATATGTAGGTATTCAGGAGATTCAAGGGTACAGGTAAAATTTGTAAGTAATTGAAACATGGGAATTTAAAAGTTGATATAAAGTTTATAATTTTTAACATATGTTTTGACTGATAAATGTAGAGTAGGTATTATTAATTTTGATGAAAGAGGTTAAGTAATTGTTCCTTTAATTTAGTTTATAAGTTAAATTGATTTCTAAAATTTCTAATTTATTTTCTATTTATTCTCTGCTAATAAGATTTAGAAGATACTACAAGTCAGATATCGAATAGTGTTTGATGAGTTTAAGTATTTCGGAAGAGGCGTGCCAATGGAATATTGTCGTCACTATCAGTAAAATCTTCATCCTTTGACAGAGAAGTGTCAAGGGGTTTTAATTTCTTAACATGTTTTTTATGAATTTTTCCTTGTTTTGTTTGAATAGTAGGGCCGTTATCTTCCATGACTAGAGCTGTCTTAAATTTTGGTCTTGTTTTGTGTCTGTTTGCTAAATTGTCTTTTATTAGTATATCTTGAAGAATTTTGACTTTTTGTGGATCGGTTTTATTTTTATTTACCCGGTCTAAAGTTTTTTGTTTTGTACGTCCTCGTATAATTTTGAATAAATTTGTTTTTGTTTTTCTATAAAATTTGTGATAATTATTCTTTCATCTATTTCTATGTTCTGGGGTGAACCTAATATTATTTCTAAGGGTGTTTTTTGAGTTACAGAATGTACGGAATTATTATATCCAATGGTTGCTAATTTAATTAGAGTTGCTTGAGTAGGGTTATCTAATTTCAAAGCTCTGATGGAGTCTAAAATTGTTGAGTGGAAACGTTTGACTGGACTATTAGAATTTGAATTACTGACGCTAGTGAAATGTAAAATTATTTTGTGTAGTTGACAAAATTCTGAAAATATTTTGTTATTAAATTCACTGCCTTGATCACAGATTATTTTGATTGGTTTTCCGTAATGGCAGACATAATTTAGAACAGTATTAGTCGTTGTTATATCATTCCTACTAGGTATAGGATAGGCTTGTCTTAATTTTGAAAATGTGTCAGAAACAGTTAAGAATTGATTTTTATCAAAGAATAGTATGTCTATGTGTATGATGTCGAAAGGTTTAGTGGGCGTTTCCGTCTTTTGAATTGGTGGATTTTGTGGATGTCTATCATATTTTGCTCGATTACATGTTTCACAATTATTTTTTTCTACACCCGTATTATAACAATGCACTTATATGCCCATAATCCGTTTCATAATGATACCCATTACGATACAGATTTTTCATTACGATACAGATTTTTAACCAATAGAAACCCATAATTTTTCAATCAAGCATGCTGTGCATTTGACATTTATCCTAAGTTCCTATGTAATTATTTTAGATGTCAAAATCAGTACATATTAAATTTTCGTAGATACCTAGCTAAACTTCGATAATTTATCAAAATGTCTGATATCAGCGATATAGAAGAATTACCATCAACTCCTAAACACATATCGGAGAAAGCAGAAAATGCAGTTCATACGAATAATTACTGTTACCTATTGTGTTCAATAAAAATATTAAATTTATGGTTTTTGATTATTTATCGGGTGTAGAAAAAATAGCGTATGCAACTCTCATGTAATGGTTATTAATACACGAGCATTAACCGGGATACGAAACGAGCCGAAGGCGAGTTTCGTATGGTTTATGCGATTGTTGCATAATATACTAATATAGGTTGTTATAGTTTCTTTCACATTAGGCCAATAGTGAGTTTTTGCTAAAGAATTATAAACAGTGTCAATGCCTCTGTGTACTGAATTTACTTCATGTTGTTTCATTATTAGTCTTATCTGGGATTCTAGTTTTTCTACATCTTGAGTTTTTAGTGTGGAGATTCTAAATTTAATTGTATTATTAAAGAATTTTGGTATTAAACGTTCAAAACATTGTCTAGCTTTTTGATCATAAAAATATAAACAGTTTATTTATTTTGGTTTTAGAAAGTTTCGTAATATTTTAGCTTTATTTTGGTCTGAAAGTTGAGGATTAAATACTATAAAAATTGAATTTTTATCAAAAGGTCTGGTTAGTCTGTGCCAATAAGGTTGAACAAGATTTGGATTTAGAGCGATAGATAGAGGGAGGATATTTAAATTGATTTATTGGTTGATCGGTTATGGGTAATTCTGCTACTGGATTTTCTATCGAGGTATGTATTGTTTCGTTGTCGTCAGGTTCTGGAATATGTAATACTGGAGGAGAGGGTTCTAGAATGTGTAATACTGGAGGAGAAGGTTCTGGAAGTTGTCGTAAAATATCGTTAAGTAATTCTTCGTCAATAGGTGTGTTAAGTCTATCCACGTTTACTAACATAGAGAGAGTATCGTCATCTAAAATAGATAAGTCTAAGGCTTGAGAAGTAGAAGGTTGAAGTTGGTGAATGTTAATGTCTGGAGGGAATCGGTATAATGCGTCTGCAACATTGTTTTCTTTTCCTTTAATATATTTTACTTCATATTCAAATTTTTCTAATTTTAGTCTCCAACGGACTAATCTAGACTGAGGATCTTTTAAGGAGAAACGCCACTGAAGGAGTTTATGGTCTGTATGTGACGTGGTGGTGAATAAAACGCCACAAAACTGGGGGTAGTCCTTAATTTTGGGTGGCAGTTAATTTAGCGGACGAAGGGTGACAAATAATATCCACTAAAGGTGTTGGCAGCTAGCTAACAGTGGAGACGGGGTGGGTATAAAGAAAAAAAGAAAAGTTTAAAAAGGTGCCACCCGTTTTTACAACCTCGGATGGTATTTTACCCTATGTAGTGGTGAATATTATTCGCCTGGATGCCTTCGGTTTACAAATAAAAAAAAATGGGAAAAAGGCAAGTCCACAGACCAAAAGAAACTGCTGAGATCAACAATATGCGCTATATTAACGGCTAAGTATGTATCTAACAATGAACAGTATCAGAGTATTGTAGCTAAGTGATCGGATCACTTTTGACGGCCGGGGGAACACACCTGGCGGAGTAGAACTGGTATTTAACGTTTTGTGTTTTGTGGTTCTACCACTGACAGCTGTCAAATTAATGACTGTTCAATGGCTAATTTTGTGGTTATTAAAATTAAAATGTTATGGTATTCTACAGACGAATAATAAATTTATACATATATATGATTATACAATATTATATTAATGAAAATCTGTGCTCTACAACACATGAAAAATATCTATGACCACTTAATACAGTCGCACTCAATGGTGTTTACATGTTTGGGTAGGTAAACCAGTTGAAATTTAATAGTTGTGCATAATATAGATATACAGGGTCGGAAAACGCTGATGGTCTATCTGAGTTTACATCAGAGCGACAAAGTAAAGTATAGAAATCCGTGCGATAGACAAGGATGACTATGTTGACGACGTATTAAAATCTAAATAGTCACCGCCCATTTCGTCATTCAACAAATAAAATCCACTCCCACTTATATCTCAGCGACCAATCGCCATCTTTGCCTTTATTGTTTGCCTTTCGCTTTCGCAAGAGATGTCGCTACTTGTGCAAGTCCAGCTCCGGTATTCTGATATTTTACCAGCGGTCGAAATTGTGGACTAATCGCTAGCTGGTTGACCAGCGCGACGGGCGAAGTGTGCGGGGAGCAAGATTTCATAGGCGTACTAAATTTGAATGCGATCAGATATAAGAAATATATAAAAATGACAAAAATAGTTCCATTACATAACATCCATTATTTTTAGAATAGAAACAGTGATATAACAGTTTTTACCAATTTTGAGGCGTTAGATAATAAAAATTATAAGAATTATTTCAAAGTTTTTATCTTGTCAATTACCCAAGGTCGAAAATAATAGAAAGTGACTAACTCACAACACAGATATGAGTACGGAAGGTACGGGTGGTATGATTACCTAAGCGTGCCACTTGAGAAGAGTTAAAGCACACAAAATTATCAAAAATAAGTTGACGTCGGTTGAACCTAGCACATTAACAATTTACTTTAAATGTGTCCCTGTTCTTATGGACGGCGATTGCTCACTACCACCCACTTACACCTACCTGATGCGCACTCCGCAGATAACACACTTAAGCCTTGTTCTCATGGACGCGAAATTCACGGATTTTTGCACGAATTTTGCAACTTCTGTTTTAATTATTTATGGCGGGAAAATCTCAAATTTTCACAATTGCAATTTGCGATACTGTCAAACACTACAAATATTATTGCCCCTTTCATTATTATGTGGTGTTAATAAGTTTGTTTTGAACTTCTGATAATATACCATGGCAGTTTCATGATGAAAATGGTAGAAAATGTTATAGGTAGTTGACGACATTTGTTACAAATAGAGATTTTTCCACCGTTAAATAAATCGCGCAAATATTTGCGAATTCCGCATTGAAAGGACAAAAGGCTTTAGAATACATACACACTATTTACTATTGGTTACTAGCACTGTCACTATAACGGTCATACATTAACACTTATTATATCATATCGTACCGCTTTCCGTATGACCTTCATACGCCCATGTTTCGTCAAAATTTAATATATTCTTCGATCCAGATTCTTATTTTTAAATATTTATTTTAATTAGTTTCTTCGCCATATCACTATTTCGTCCTTTCTATCAGTATATTCTTTTCGATTTCATTTATACGGACTAAGCTTCATCTTGTAAGATATAACAATAGAATTTTTATTTGGAAAACTCATTTTAAAAATACAACGGAAGGAAGACTTCCGTGAGTTTCCATCACTTTCCGTTTCACAGTTGTACTTCTTTACCAGTTTTTTATTTGCACACATATGCTATTCACGTAGAATTTTGTTAATGAAATATATATTTCAACATCACTTACACTCATATTTTGACCTCGCGCACTAAACTCTTCATCATCCGATATTCCTCATTTCGATCAAATCACTAATAAAATTAATTACATTCATAATTAAATTAACGAAAATATATACCCGAAATTTTGCCCGCCCGAACGATATACCCGCCCATGATAGCCTTGCAATTGTGAAAAGTTGAGATTTTCCCGCCATAAATAATTAAAACAGAAGTTGCAAAATTCGTGCAAAAATCCGTGAATTTCGGCTAAAGTGTGTTATCTGCGGGTGGTAGTGGGCAATCGCCGTCCATAAGAACAGGGACACATTTAAAGTAAATTGTTAATGTGCTAGGTTCAGCCGACGTCAACTTATTTTTGATAATTTTGTGTGCTTTAACTCTTCTCAAGTGGCACGCTTAGGTAATCATACCACCCGTACCTTCCGTACTCATCTCTGTGTTGTGAGTTAGTCACTTTCTATTATTTTCGACCTTGGGTACTTGACAAGATAAAAACTTTAAATTTTGAAATAATTCTTATAATTTTTATTATCTAACGCCTCGAAATTGGTAAAAACTGTTATATCACTGTTCTACTCTAAAAATAATGTTATGTAATGCAACTATTTTTTTCATTTTTATATATTTCTTATATCTGATCGCATTCAAATTTAGTACGCCTATGAAATTTTGCTCCCCGCACGCTTCGCCCGTCGCGCTGGTCCACAAGCTAGCGATTAGTCACTGTCCACAATTTCGACCGCTGGTAAAATATCAGAATACCGGAGTTGGAGTTGCACAAGTAGCGACATCTCTTGCGAAAGCGAAAGGCAAACAATAAAGGCAAAGATGGCGATTGGTCGCTGAGATATAAGTGGGAGTGGATTTTATTTGTTGAATGACGAAATGGGCTGTGACTATTTAGATTTTAAAACGTCGTCAATATAGTCATTCTTGTCTATCGCACGGATTTCTATACTTTACTTTGTCGCTCTCAGATAGACCATCAGCGTTTTCCGACCCTGTATATCTCTTATAGCTGTATATGAGGGTGGAATTCCCCTAGTGCTACAGCCTAATGGCTTTGGGATGCTTTGTAGCACCTCGGCGATCTGAGATACTAAAGCTACTAATTATAACTAAAAACCAGAGTGAAGCTCATGGCATAACAATGCAAGCAAATCTTAAGAGCTAACAACTAACTAAACTAATCCTTAAAATTAAGCTCATCTGGTACTGGGAGAATGTGGTGTACTACACAGCTTCAGGTCGGGTTCCCTCGGGATGGTAAGGTTGAGCCCACGACTGAATGCACCGTAGCGCAGCAGGCACCACACCAGATCCAAGTAGGTTGAGAGGTGGTTCTCACAGCTTATAGCAAGCAGTCAAGCAAAGCAAATCTACTTCCAAAGTCTACGATCATGCAGAAATGTACGGCAGGGCGAGTTTTCAGCAAAGCGTTCAGCTAATCACTACGTCAAGCAGAAAAGAACAGGGTCGGAATAGAAGGGGAAAAAAGGGCCTAAAAGGAAGAGTAAATGCTGAATACAACTACACATGCATATTGAAATGTAAATATTGGACTTGAAATAAAAGCACATGTTTTAACTAACCTATACATACCTTAGTTGTAGGTCGGCCTTTAAAATTTGGAGTTTTACTCGATCTCCTTGTGGGCAATAAATATCCAACTCTACGGTTACAAATATAGCAAACTATATATTTTGCCCAGTATGTCAATCTCTTAAAAATCCGCAAATTGCGAGCAGCTCAACAGCCAGAAATTAAGCAAGAAGAGAAAGAGTTTTTTTTCTCGTTATCAAAAAAGATTATCTTTTTGTACCCTAGGGGAATTTTTAACCAACCTGCTGGCCTGATAATAAAGATAGAAGATAAAAAAGTGACATATGTTTTCAAAATAAACAACTAGGTTAGTATTTAATATTTTGTAAAAATAAAACTGTTACAACACCCCCCTTTCCTCAGGAAAGTCTACAAAGTAGACTTTAATCTATATACCGTAAACTGGGAAGGAGAAGAAAAAAAAGAACCTACATTTCAAGTTGCATTATTTGGTGAGTCATTTTCGGAATCATCAGGAGGATGTGCTTTCAGGTCTTTACCGTGCCATGTGCCTACCAGACGTCCTGATGGGTCTGTTAGCTCGTAAGTCCATGGCGAAAGAACTCGAGAAATCTTATATGGTCCGATGTATTTAGGCGCAAGTTTGCCGGTAAATTTCCTAGTTGCATCCGAGAGTACATAATTCTTTTTTCAAACCATTTGTCCTAAATGGAAGCGTTCGTCTCTACGCCGTAGATTGTACGGTATTTTCGTTCGGTTATAAGCATCTTTTAAACATCTGAACATCTTTGAAAACTTTATTAAGTGCTACCGAAACACCTTTAGGGTCGTCATACGCGGAGATGGCGGGAGTGTCAGTTGGAGGATCATTACGACTACCGGAAAAATAAACTTCGCGTCCATAGTTCACAAAGTTCGGAGTTAATTGAGTGACGTGTGACTTTGAAGATCGCATGGCGGCACCGACTTTGTTGAGGTATTTTGCCCACTGGGGATGATTATTTTTAACATAAGCGGATAACATAGTTTTTACAACTCTATGGTGTCTCTCCACAGGATTAGCTTGGGGGTGATAATTCGCAGTATAGGACACCTTCACCTGATAGTTCTCAAGTAAAGCTCGGAACGAATAACTGCGGAACTGAGGACCATTATCGACAATAAGCGTTTCCGGAGCACCGAAAATTAGGAAAACATGGTCTTCTAAGGCTTTACAGAGAGCAGGGCCTTTAGCAGATCGCAAAGGTAATAAAAGGATAAATTTCGAAAAACAATCCAAAACCGACAAAATGTACACATAACCAGAGTGCGATCTTGGAAGAGGTCCAACCAAGTCAGCACTAACCAACTGCCAGGGCCGTTGTGCTGTAGGTTGTGCACTGAGCATTTTACCTATGGGGCGTTTTTGGTCAGGATTTGTCTCGAGACAAGTTGTGCATTTTCGAATGTAATTAGCTACATCTGTTTTAAGCTTAGGCCAATAAAAATGTTCGGCTATACGGGCGCATGTCTTTGAGATTCCAAGGTGACCGCATAAAGGTGGGTCATGGTGGTCGTGAATAATTTTTTTGCGTGACTCTTTCAGAACAACGCATAACCAAGACGTTCCAGAGAGTTTCGGATACTGAAGCTTCGAGAGCTTATAAAGCTGATTATTTTCAACCATCCACATTGGATAACTTTGGGGAAGTTCCGTTACCTGTCTTAGAAGGTTTAAGTACCACTTATCGGTTACATCGGTAAATACATTTATATCGGACAACGTATTGATAACCGGTACAGCACGGGAAAGAGCATCAGGCACAGTATGATTTTTACCGGGGCGGTGAACAATGTCAAAATCGTACTGCTGCATTCTCACTGCCCATCGTGCGATTCTGCCTACGGGATCCTTATATAATGGTCTGTAACAACTGTAAATTTAGTACCTTCTATATAAGGCCTGAACTTTTCTATAGCAAATAAAACTGCCAGACATTCTTTCTCGGTCGTGGTGTATTTACGTTCAACTTTATTTAGGGAACGGCTCAAATAACAGATTACTCGTTCAGCTCTGTCCTGAACTTGCGAAACAATTGCACCAAGACCGTAATCCGAGGCATCTGTTTGAACAGTAAATGGAAGATCAAAGTTGGGACATGCCAATACAGGTGCTGATATCAGACATTCTTTTATACAAGTCAATGCTTGTTCACATTCCGTAGTCCAAAAGAATTGTTTCTTTTTTTGGGTTAAAGCGGTTATAGGAGCGGGGACCGTCGAAAAGTTAGAGATAAATCTCCTGTACCACGATGCTAAACCAAGTATATGACGCACCTCTTTCACGTTACGCGGAGACGGAATACGTAAGATTGCATCGACTTTGTCAGGATCAACGAGTAGTCCTGAAGAATTCACTACATATCCGAGGTATTTTAGCTCGGATTTACAAAAGTCGCATTTATCTCGGTTGAGTGTAAGACCGGCTTTGATAATTCGCGACAAGACTTCCTTCAAAATTTGAACGTGGAGATCAAAAGTTGACGTGCAGACGATTACGTCGTCCAAATAGACAAATACGTATTGTTCAAGATCGACACCTATGACTTGATCAATAAGTCGTTGCCAGACGGCAGGAGCTGAGTGGATTCCAAAAGGCATCCTTTTAAATTGAAAAAGACCGCGAGTCGGAACTGTGAAAGCAGTCAAAGGACGAGATTCTTTCGCGACCTTAATCTGCCAATATGCGGATTTTATGTCGAACGTTGTTAAATACCGTGCATCCCGTAATTTATCTAGCGTACGAGTAACGAAAGGCAAAGGGTATGCATCTGGTATACTGACTTTGTTTAATGCGCGGTAATCTACGCAAAATCGCCAACGACCATCGGGCTTTTTGACCATTATAATGGGTGACGACCACGGACTAGTCGATGACTCTATAATATCGAGTTCGGCGCTTACGTCTTTTTGAAGCGCCGGAGAGATAGGGTAGTAGCGCTGTTTTATAGGAGCGGCATTTGTACGGATTGTTAATTCTACAAGATCGGTACACCCTAATTTATCTCCGATTTTGGAAAAAGCGTCGTTTATTACATCGGTAAGAATTTTACGCTGTGGTTCAGTCAAAGAATCCATAGATCGGATAGCGCGATCTACTATCTGTTGGTCTGAGCGAAAAGATCATTCATTTGTAAACAAATCGGGAATTATTTTCATCGCGGACCAAAAATCAACGCCGAGAATAAGCTCATGAGGAATAGAGGGAATTACTAACACGTTTAGAATCTTAACGCGATCGCGTAGTTGAATCGGTAGACGAACCCATCCAATACTTTTGCAGGTCTCGCCGTTAGCAACAGAACACGCACGAGTTTCTGTAGATGACAGAGCACACAAATCTTTTAAAGTTTTCCACCCTAAAGCTCCTATGACGGTGGTTGTACAACCACTATCGAGAAGTCCCAAAAAAGTTTTCCCGAAAATGGTAACATTTAGGTAGGGTCTTTTATCATCTTTAGCATGGGCAAACACGTAATCAAGAATGGCTTTATTATCAACGACCGTTTTATCAGAAGGATCGGGCAGTCGGTCTACTGTCGACCCGTGTTCCCGTTTTTTGAACACTTTGGACACCGATTGGTTGTTACCCCATCGTGACCACATTTAAAACAGAATAACCTACGTGGCTTGTCACATTGTCTAAAACGATGTCCGGTACCCCTACAGTTCCAACATGTTTGTTGATTAGAGCTCAGAAAATTTACACGGACCGGTTGTGTTACCTCAGAATGTTGACTCACATTTAAGTCTTCCGAAGATATGGTAGAGACCGAAGGAGAGAACGTACTTGAAGTTGGCCTATGATAGGCAAGACCGGGCTCTATCAATTGACGGTAATTTGTTGGCGGAGGGCAGAACTGTTGTACGCGGATCTCTGTCTCTTCAATGACACGACACAATTGTATAAGTACTTGGACACTATTAATTACGTGCAAGGAAAGCTGACTCTGTATATACGGTAAGAGGTTTCTCCGTATTCTGGCAAAACCAAGTTCCGATCACGCGCTTGATCATCAGTTGGTTGCGAAATGTTCAATCGCGAATGAACAACTTCAGGTATTAACGGGTTTACCGTATCCAAAATGGACATTTGAGCTTGAGACTGATTAGCATTAAAAGCGACTTCTGGAATTTGGTTTCCTGTTAAAGGCACATTATCGTACGTTAAATTTAATTCATCTTTCAGTTTAAGAGCGTTTTGTGTTAACTGTGTCTGTTGAAAACGTTGATCGTCATTTTCTGGACATATGCGATCTAATCTCAGTATTACATGGCGCAATCTCGAATACAATCGCTCAAACTCATTTTTCCGGTTATCGAAATCAAAAGCTTTAACTTCCTCTTCTAAATTCGTTAATTTTCATCCACAAATACTAAGTTCATCCGATGCTGTGAGGGTTGTTGAAGTTGGTACTGTAGCTCGACCTTCACGTTCTTCGCGAAGTGCATATTGCAGAAGAAAACGCTTTTGTAGTACGCTATCTTCTGTTTGACAACCGCGAATTTGTAATTCATATGTCAATTCATCCGATGAGAGTCTGTTGACTTCCATAATGAACGAGAAATATACGTAAAATCTCTAAAATTCAATTAAAATTTGACAAGAAAAAAAAATGTCCTAGTATAATGCTTGCAAGCCTCCAATCTGTGCTAATAGAAAAAAGAAAACAAAAAAAAAGAAAAAAGAACGCGACCGTACCACCTACGATCCGGTTATATGTTTCTATAAGTCTAATAACCTACGAATAAATTCACGCGAACACCCTGTGTAATAACGCGAATTATTATGCTGCTAATTATATTTTAAATTAGCAAACTCAAATAACAAAAATTTAAAAAAAAATAAAATTATACCGTAAAGCTCTCTTAATATTAGATTACAGAATATTTATTCAACACCTTGTATACTAATGTCGATATATTTCAATATTACCAATGTCGAAAGTTCAGTAGTAAACCGCAAAGAAAATTACAAAATATGCAAAGTGGATAACTGGAATACAATATTTCTACTTCTTTTGTTCACCCTGTATCAATTATAGTCACTATCTGTTGGTTGTACCATAATCGTATTTAGTTGACTATAATACTAAAGTATAAACTCTATATTCTTTAAAATAATAAAATGTTACCGATTTATTGACACATCCTCTAATTCCAGCAAAATGACTCACTCACAACCCTACTGCAATTTATCAGCTTATAAATAAATTGAAATCAGTTAGAATCGCGAAACACAGAATTTATAAAAAAAATTAGATATATAATTATTCTATTTAGCTGGTACTAACTATAAATTATTTAATGTTAACCAATTAATTACTAAATCTATTAATGAATTTAACTAGAATTATTAACTACCACTATCCAATTCACAAAAAAAAAAAAAATTAAATTCACGTTACGTGCGATCAGCACACCCGGTATGCAAAAAAAAAGAAAGGATAGATAAATACAAGTGCTTAAAGTTCTATTCCGAAACCTTTAATTGACTTTATTTGAAATGAGATAAGTGCTAAATATTTAATAAAAGTTTTGTATTATTTGATACACCCTGTATAAATGCATTAGCATTTACCGTATCAATAAGGAAGGTAAGGTAAGGATGTGAAATGTATCAAAGTATATATAATTTATACTTATATAAATAATTTTCAATTTTGACCTACCTCGTATAATATGATTACCAGACTTGGACCTAGTAGTGTTTAGTGAATTTCAATGGATAAAATTCAGCTACATGAAAAGATATTAACATTAAAATAATTCAAAGTATCACCGATACCTTCTACAATACCCTGTATACACCAATATTAAATCAATATCAAAAATATATTACATCGAAAAAAATTACAAGTTGGGCGCCAAATTTGTGACGTGGTGGTGAATAAAACGCCACAAAACTGGGGGTAGTCCTTAATTTTGGGTGGCAGTTAATTTAGCGGACGAAGGGTGGCAAATAATATCCACTAAAGGGGTTGGCAGCTAGCTAACAGTGGAGACGGGGTGGGTATAAAGAAAAAAAGAAAAGTTTAAAAAGGCGCCACCCGTTTTTACAACCCCGGATGGTATTTTACCCTATGTAGTGGTGAATATTATTCGCCTGGATGCCGTCGGTTTACAAATAAAAAAAACGGGAAAAAGGCAAGTCCACAGACCAAAAGAAACTACTAAGATCAACAATATGCGCTATATTAACGGCTAATTATGTATCTAACAATGAACAGTATCAGAATATTGTAGCTAAGTGATCGGATCACTTTTGACGGCCGGGGGAACACACCTGGCGGAGTAGAACTGGTATTTAACGTTTTGTGTTTTGTGGTTCTACCACTGACAGCTGTCAAATTAATGACTGTTCAATTTTTGTGGTTATTAAAATTAAAATGTCATGGTATTCTACAGACGAATAATAAATTTATACATATATATGATTACACAATATTATATTAATGAAAATCTGTGTTCTACAACACATGAAAAATATCTATGACCACTTAATACAGTCGCATTGAAATTTAATAGTTGTGCATGATATAGATATATATCTCTTATAGCTGTATATGAGGGTGGAATTTCCCTAGTGCTACAGCCTAATGGCTTTGGGATGCTTTGTAGCACCTCGGCGATCTGAGATACTAAAGCTACTAATTATAACTAAAAACCAGAGTGAAGCTCATGGCATAACAATGCAAGCAAATCTTAAGAGCTAACAACTAACTAAACTAATCCTTAAAATTAAGCTTATCTGGTACTGGGAGAATGTGGTGTACTACACAGCTTCAGATCGGGTTCCCTCGGGATGGTAAGTTGAACCACTGCACCGTAGTGCAGCAGGCACCACACCAGATCCAAGTAGGTTGAGAGGTGGTTCTCACAGCTTATAGCAAGCAGTCAAGCAAAGCAAATCTACTTCCAAAGTCTACGATCATGCAGAAATGTACGGCAGGGCGCGTTTTCAGAAAAGCGTTCAGCTAATCACTACGTCAAGCAGAAAAGAACAGGATCGGCATAGAAGGGGGAAGAAAAGGCCTAAAAGGAAGAGTAAATGCTGAATACAACTACACATGCATATTGAAATGTAAATATTGGACTTGAAATAAAAGCACCTGTTTTAACTAACCTATACATACCTTAGTTGTAGGTGGGCCTTTAAAATTTGGAGTTTTACTCGATTTCCTTGTGGGCAATAAATATCCAACTCTACGGTTGCAAATATAGCAAACTATATATTTTGCCCAGTATGTCAATCTCTTAAAAATCCGCAAATTGCGAGCAACTCAACAACCAGAAATTAAGCAAGAAGAGAAAGAGTTTTTTTTCCTCGTTATCAAAAAAGATTATCTTTTTGTACCCTAGGGGAATTTTTAACCAACCTGCTGGCCTGATAATAAAGATAGAAGATAAAAAAAGTGACATATGTTTTCAAAATAAACAACTAGGTTAGTATTTAATATTTTGTAAAATTAAAACTGTTACATGTATTTATTATAAATTTTCTTCCATATAAATAAGGTCTAAAATATTTGGTTGCCCAAACGATTGCTAATAATTCCTTTTCAATTGTTGAATAATTTATTTCTGCCGGATGTAAAGTTCTACTCGCGTATGAAATTGGGTGACCGTTTTGAGATAAAACAGCTCCGATCGCAAAGTTAGATGCGTCGGTGGTTAATACAAAAGTTTTTGAAAAATCTGGAAAGGCTAAAAGGGGTTCTTCTTGTTTATGTATTTCTGGATATCTATATGTTTTTGTATGAACAGGAATTTCGTCTTCAGTTTTTATTTGATGTTTAACTTGATTAGCAAAAGTCAAAGGATCGCCAGGAAAATAAAAAACATTATGATAATTTTTGCAAAGGGGTATTAAATGTTGTTTTTCTTCTTTAGAATGCATTTGAAGAAATTTGGAAATTGTATAATTCGAAATTTTCTATATTTTGACAAGGAATAGGATTTTGAAAGTACAAAGATTTTGTTTCACTAGAGGGATTAAAAAGTTTTACTGGGGCATATCCGTCTTCGGTGGTTGTTATGTCTCTAATTATTAAATTGTTTAAATTTTGAAAAGGTATTAAAATATCGCCAAAGTTTGCTTCTACAGGGATGGTCGTTTTTAAATACTCATTTAGGCCAAGTGTTACTCGTCTTGTTATGTCATAAGGATCACGTAAATAAAGGGGAATATTAAAATTTTGTCCTATAAGTCTGTTGTTAGGTAAGTCAATTATCATGTTAAATTTTTTCATATCATGGTAGCCAATGAGTCTCAAAATAGTTATGGAAATCATAAGATAATACTTCTAAATTTTGGTTTGAATTAAACTCTGAAAAAACGGGTACATGAGTTTTTTGTTTAATAGTACATTTTCCTAAAATAGTTTTTAATTGAGTCGAAAAATTAAAAATTTGATTTGGACAGATTTTTTCTATTATGTCAGGTCGTAACATAGAATATGAAGCGCCTGTATCTATTAAAAGTTTCAAAGGGGGATAAGGATGTTGAGAAATTTTTATATATGGTAACTGGGCAGCTAATTAAATATTACTTTCTACTACGTTTGGCCGTCTTGAGGAGGGGTTAAAGGAAAATTTTTGTTATTTTCACAGTCTTAATAAAAATTCTGGTTACAATTTTGATTAAAATCTTCATTGTTATAATCTGTATCATAATTTAGTTCAAAAGGTAAGTTTTCATTTTGACATTCTTGACTAGGGTCGAAATTTGGATCAAAATTTTGTTCTTCAATATTAAAATTTTCATTAGTTCTAGAGAAATTTTGTCTATTTGGTTTTTGCCTGAAATTTTGTTGATTGTATCTGGTATTATGAGTTTGATTTAAAAAGATTGAACTCCTGACATCGGAGTGGGATGATTTGGTCTATAATTTTGATAAGTTCCCGAAGCTTGTTGATTTCGGTTTTGATTATAATTTTGATTGAAATTTTGATTAAAATTTGGATTTTTTGTTGGAAGAGGTGGTCTTGCAAAATTTTGATTTTGGAAATTCGGTTTAAACTTTTGGTTAGTTCTAAAATTCGTATTAGGACTATGGTTTCGTTGGGGAATTTTAGGTGGGACTGACGGCGATTGTGAATAAGACATGTTTTTTCTAAGTAGTTCTTTGTACTGATTAAACTGTAGTTCTCGGTTTACAAAAGATATCGCGTCTTCTAATGTAGTTTTGTCAGCTGTATGTATCATTGACTGCAAGTTATCTGGCAAGTTCGCGACGTACGTGTCCAGCGCAAGTCTAGCGTAAATGTCTTGGTAAGCTTGTTTTTCAACAGCTGTGATATTCAAGTTCACTAATTTCTGAAAATTGACCTCAGGTGTTGAATTCTATTCGAGAATTCTTGTAAGGTTTCGTTTTTCGGATTATACCACATATGAATTAAGTCCTGCTGAAGGCATGGGAGATCTCTACAATCTCCAAAATTTTGCTATAATAAATTTTTAATTTGTGTCCAAGTTTGAATTTCTAAACGTTGGTTCAAAATAATTTCGGCTTGGCCTGTGATTTTCGATCTAATTCCCGCAAGCAAATATACCATACGGTCACTTCTTTCGGGGATATTAAAGATTCTAATTAATTCGTCACATAATTTACAAAATGTTTGTAGTTTGGTTTGTGAACCATCAAAAACTGGTATCACATCAAGGAAAGCTTTAGCTTCATTGATATTTGAGTTAGTAGTCATATTTTTGTTATTAAATGTACTAGATAACTGGTTTACTAAACTATCTATCTCATTTTGATTTACGGAGAGTCCAACACCGACAGGGACCTGGTATGGATTTTCTACTTGTAATCTAGCTTGAAAATTACTATCTTTTGGCATCTGAACAAACACTTCGTTTTCAATCGAGTTAACTCATAAACAAATTGTTTTAATAGTCACTCAACAAAAGAAACACTGTGAAAAAATATAAAACAGGGTCTGAAAACAGTCACTCTAATCGTGGAATAGTTGACTCACAAATTCAGAACAAGTGTAAATCAAAATGTCTTTTTGCCGCACAAGTATATAAAACATCAGTTTATATCAACTTAGCGAGGAAAGAAGTGGAAAAATACAAGAGGGACTTACTTTGAATCGTCGTTGACGGTCCAGGGATCTCGGAATCAAGTTGACCAACCACTTGAAGTTCCGTATCCAATAAATTTCACCTGAGAGCTGGATAGGTCCTGGATCTTCAATAAAGTACAGGAGTACACCAAGGATCTCACTCACGAGAATTTAGAGACTTGTTTGTAGATCCTACCGGCTGCGCCAATTAAGTATGTACCGAACGAGAACTTTGTAAATAACTTAATAAATTTATAAAGAACAAGAACGACGTTTATTAAATCAAAGTAAGTATGCAGTACAACGGTATAATTCACACTGAAGCTAAGCTAGATCTGGAACTCTATATATAAGGAAATAAGTGCAAGTCTCAGCGTAAGATAAAATGACTAACATTGTAACTATATGTTACAGCAAAGAAATAGAATTTGTATTCTATTTCTTTGCTGTAACATATATATATATATGGTATAAAAAAGGGTATATGTATAATTCGTAACACTTACTGAATGAATATTTGCTAATTAAAACAAAATGGATAATTCTAAATTTTATAAAATGAGGAATACTTGATGAATTGAAAAAATAATATGGCATTAAAATCTATAATACAGTACATCTTATGAACCAAAAAATAATAGTCTCATTTAGTAATAGTAATAACGAGCGATCAACATAACTTTTTACCTAAGTAATATTAAAAAAAAAAATTAATTAATTACTACTAATTTAACAAATATTCTACTTGCCCACCCTCATCATTAACACATCTTTTGAAAGATATTCTCCTTTTGCCTAATTTCATCAGCTGCCATTACTATTCTCTCTCTGAGATGGTTAATGACGTTTATTTCTGCAGCATAAACCATAATATCTATACCACAGTATAGAAAGACCAGTAAGGACAGCTGCACTTTTGCGCCAAGCCATTTTCAGCATTCATTCATCATCATTTACGCACTCGTTTTGGTTTACGTTTCGTAGTATAACCGTTTGTGTGTCTTTTCGTTTTGTGATATTCAACTTCTTAACCTATTTGAGTTGCGTTCCAGTCTTCGTTTTAAATTTTGCTATTTTGTTATATCTCTAAAAAAATAATTATGAATGCATCAGGAGAACCGGACCAAGGTACAAAAAAGTGCAATATAGTAGGAGTTTATTGTGTACTAGGAAGTTGCAAAAACAATGCTGGAAATTATATACATATGGTTTTTTTAGACTCCCAAAAGACAACAGAAGGTAATTTTACAATTATTATATAGAATTATAATTATAATAAAGTAAGGACATAAAATATTCCTTATTATTTTCCGTGTATCGTTTTTTGTGGTAGTTTGTAACGGAGGAATATTATTTTCAACATTTTTTGTGTTTGTAAAATCGATTGCATTTTATTTATGATTGAATTTCATGTAAATAGTATTAACATAAAATTATTGTTTTAGAGCGAAGCAGTGGGCGGTTAAATGTAAGAGAGATCTTTTGGATAAAAACTTATATAATTTTCGAATATGTGCTTTTTCACAAGAAATGCTCAAAGATCAGATAAGAAAATGACTTTCCACAAATGCTTACCTTACAATATTTTCAGACGATATAGTGGCAGGTAAAAATATTTAACGTTTATTTTGAAATAGCTATCTGTGTTTGAACATATAGAAATACATATTTAGAAATTTTTGATTTTGTGTATACATATAAGAATGTATTTTTTCAGAACTATCACAGAAAAATGTGGAAATTTGAATGCAGTCTTGAGTTTGTCTTGAGAATTATTTTGGTAGCATCAGACAACAAGGAGGAAAATCTATCTCACCAACTCCTATGTAATTTCTACATGCTTCGGGGATTTCATTCGTAAATTTATGTGCGATTACTTCAAACAATACACTGAAATGCCATGAGGCAATGCACATTATATAGGTACTTCCGATTAGAGGACTTAATTCAATTTCAGAATTGCTTCTGAAGAAGCAAACATATGTCTCTTCAAAAGTTAAAAAACCTAAAGCGATAAAACGGCAACCAGTTCAGGAATTGTTCAACCAAGTTACTTTTGTTTATAAGTAAGAAATAATTGAGTATGTTCAATTTTAAATATAAATGTACACTCACTGTAGCTTTATGACATTTTTTTGTTAATGAAATAAAATGTTTATATAAATTGTATTTTATTAAATATCATAGTTCCAGGTGGGGACATCTCTGTTTTATTTATTGTCTCCAAAATTTTCATACGCTTGTTAAATTATTAATAATAAACGTCTCAAGATATTTATTTTAAAAATTTTACGTAATACATAAACAAGGGTAATACGGATATTACTATATATTCGTAATTTATTAGATCGAAGAATTTAAACTATCATGACAATTTATTTCACACATCTAGTGCTTTCTACTAATTTAAACAATAATTTGTTGTATTATTTTTAAAAATTACACGTGTCACAAATTTGCATATGTTTATATTTGTAGCAGGCATCTATTTGAATTTCTGGTGACTCGAACAAATATCTAAATCTAGAAAATGTAAACTTATATTTGCGGAAACTATAATAAAATTGGGTAAAAAAACTGCTGGTAATAAAATAATGATTATACAGGCTGTATCACATAAGAGGGCCACTCCCATGTATCTCGCTTAATATGCGAGACACGTCAAAAATCTTTAATTGTTTTTTATTGCATTTTTGGAGACCTTTATGCTCGTCCAAACAAATTTGAGATCCATGGCCAACTTTATGAGTAATAACAAAAAAACCTGTAAAGTGCCCAAACTTTAAGGCTGTCTAACTTTTTTATTTTAAGAGATAGAGAAAACTTATTGGTAATAAATTTTTATTGCAAAATTGATACCTTCCACCTGATATAAACAGATTTTTGAAATATCATATGTGGTTTGCTGCTCCCTTTAAGCGGATAAAAATTTTTTTTTATTGAAGCAGGCTATGGCCACAAAAAATTGCCTGTTTTTTCGTCTTTCACGCAATATACTACACGTTGCCCTGATCTTTCGTATTTATTACATTTTTTTCAATTTTAGTTAAAAAAAAGTGTACCTAAATATCTTCGTGTTGCTCAAGATAATGTAGAACCTGTTTTAAAGACGCCAATTGCAAAAAAATAATAAACAGAATGTACTTTTTTATGCAAAATACAGATTTTCTTATAATATTATTTTATTACATTGTCTGTGTCAAAATAATTTTAAAGACCCAATTGCTTCTAATGTGTAAACCAATAAAATAATATTAATAGAAAATCTGTATTTTGCATAAAAAAGTACGTTCTGTTTATTATTTTTTTGCAGTTGGTGTCTTTAAAACAGGTTCTACATTATCTTGACGAAAATATTTAGGTACATTTTTTTTAACTAAAATTGAAAAAATTAAATAAATACAAAAAATAAGGTCAACATGTAGTATATTGCATGAAAGACGAAAAAACAGGCAATTTTTTGTGGCCATAGCCTGCTTCAATAAAACATTTTTTTATCCGACTAGAGGGCGCAGCGAACCACATACGATATTTCAAAAATCTGTTTATATCAGGTGGAAGGTATCAGTTTTGCAATAAAAATTTATTACCAATAAGTTTTCTCTATCTCTTAAAATAAAAAAAGTTAGACAGCCTTAAAGTTTGGGCACTTTACAGGTTTTTTTGTTATTACTCATAAAGTTGGCCATGGATCTCAAATTTGTTTTTACGAGCATAAAGGTCTCCAAAAATGCAATAAAAAACAATTAAAGATTTTTGACGTGTCTCGCATATTAAGCGAGATACATGGGAGTGGCCCTCTTATGTGATACAGTCTGTATATGTAGTAGTAAATTAAAAACAAAAAATGTAAAATAAGGTCACACCGCACACCAACTTCTATTTATTTTTTTCATTATTTAAACTATTTACATTAAATTTACTTGTTTATGGTTAGCTTATAAAACCAATATCATTTACTACAAATTTTCAAAATCATATTACATTTTGAGTACCACAGTTAAAATTTAAATTTTGACAGTCACAGGTTACAAAAGTAAATCACGCCATAAACAATAATGAAGAGAGCCTCACTCCCAAGTGGGAGTGATGCTATCTTTACTTCAAACAACAAGGTCAAAGAATTCGACTAGCGGATTTCATTCATAAATTCGTTAACTGTCCCTACTGATCTAGCTATACTGTGTCTATACCGGATGTTCCCTATAAGACTTTCAGTGCTTATATCTCAGAAACCATCATAGCCAGCGCGACGAAATTTGGTATACAGACACTTGACGGCGCGTAGAATCTGATGATAACATCAATTCTTATACAGGGTGTTCCATTTTTCAAGAAATCGATTTAATTTTGATTTTTTGGTAGTCAACCCCGCTAAAACTTATGTTTAAATTAAAATATACTTAATTATGAACACATTCTGCAAAAGTATTCCCAAATTTTAAAATTTAACATAAAAAAACGCCTCCAAGAAGTACCCAAATTTCATTGTGTATAACCTTGAGCCAGATTTACACAGAAGAAACTAACATCTCTAAACGTCAAAACTATGAATTGTCAAATATTAATGGCATAAAGTATTTTATTACACATAAATAACGTTAAATAATGTATTGAAAGCAAATTACCTATGCACAGTGGTGTTATTGAGACTTGTCGATAAAAATTTAGACTCGAGTTGAGGATTTTGGAGAATTGAGGGCGCTGCGGTGGCGCAGTCTCGTTCTCCATTTAGCGTGAATATTGTGTAAAACATCTGTGGATATTTTTAAATTGTTCCATTATTATGTAACAAAACTTCAGCAAATTGTTTTTTTTATGTTACTACAGTGTACATAATATTTAGAGACCCGTATTTGATCACAAAATAATTTACAAAAGTGTGTAAGTACCTAAACAATATTAATTTTTTCCACCTGCTTTAATAATTATTAATTACTTATTTAGCAACAAAACGACTCCTAATTTTTTTTTTGGTTATATGTGAACGTGTTTGTCCTTGAACTGAAAGTCAGAATAAAATTTCAACAAAATTATAGTTAATGCACGACAAGAATTAATATTAATTAGGAGCACTTCAGATGTGAATGACATTCACACAAACAAAGCAGTTGAAACCTCTAAAATAGTATTACAAAAAATATTATGGAAAGCTCCGCATGTATAGGGTTACCAGATGTGAAACATGTAAAGTATGACAATTGTGACAAAAAAGGATGATTTCCAATGGAAAAGGAGACCATTTCTTGCACATTTTATTTTACTTTATTTAGTAAACACAAGTAAACTTAAAAAAATATTGCACTTTGCATATATTGCGTTGACAAAACAAAAAAAACTTTATAAAGTTATATAAATAAGTTAATGAGTATTAATATAATAGTATGAATTTATATATAATATATAAAATAAAGAATGTGAAATAATAAAAATAAAACATAATATTATAAAATATTAAAGCCAAAATATAATTAGATCTGGACTTTTATTCTCTTCGGCGTTTTCTTTCGGTATTAGAAGGTGATGCATGACAATAATATTTTTCAGATGATCCATGATTTCAGATTGATATTATTATTAAAAAGCGGACAGTGGGAAAAGCTGGCCGGACAATTAAATTTGCGTTAAAAAGGAGGACATGTCCGGCTTTATCCGGCCGGATGGTAACCCTACGCATGTATCTGTGTCCGATACGGAAAAATTAAGATTATTAAAATACATTGAAAGCGATAGAGATCTTGATATACCTTTTAGATGTTGTGAGTATGCATAACATATCCTCTATTACAAGAAACAATGAGACATTCATGGACAATAAAAACGACCGCGCAATTGGAAAAACCCCAGTACATTATTTTTTGGATTTCAAACTAATAGAAAAAATATACCAGCAAGATTTATGAGTCAGTTTGATCATTGTAATTTAACGAACATTAAACTTTATCTTAATTCTGAAATTTATTCTTATGATAACTTAAACCTCAACTTTGATAACAAACAATGGTCCATTTTATATGAAATGTACAAACAGTTCCAGCAATCGTATTATAAAAATCAAGGTGAACCTTGTTTGTCACCAGAAAATTATCTACAACTAGCTCCTCTAGTTGTTGTCGATTGCAGTCGTCAAAATGATGTAATAAAAGGAGGGACAGTGGATATAAGAATTGAATTCGAGACGAATAAGAATATTAACTATTAATTAATAGCTATTTTAAATATGGAAAATGGGTGTACGGATCATAAAATTATAAGACTACCATGTATTTCCTTCTTCGATGGTGAGTTTCGAAACTGTGTTGATTGGAAAACTAGACACATACATGGAGTAAATTGGGATAATGGATTTCCAGTGGATTCCGATCTGCATTTAGAAGATCTAAGTGACTATAAAAAAATATAGTAGGTGAAGCATATGTAATCGTTAATGGACTGTGCAAAAAAATGTTTTATGTAAATTAATTTCCAACAACAATATAATTGATGTAGAGGAACTCAATTGTCCAAGTTTTAAAACCTTAAGAAAACAAATTTATGGATACTTGTCTTGTGATGGAAATATTGTTACGTCTACGTTGAACGTCTACGCACAAGGGGGTAACTCAGAAGGCAGTTTTAGAAAAATATTATAAATAGTTTATTATAAAAATCAGAATCAGAAGACAACATAACAGAAAATATAACAATTCTAATTTCCAGCTGAAGGGTTTAGCCTAGTATACAATTTTACTTACCGCTAACCAGCCTTCATGGCGGCAGGGGGGAGCTCGGTGCACTTTTTTTGGCGGCACTCTTACCTCACTGTATTCCGAAAACCGACTAACTTTTTGTCTCCTACTTTTGAGCACCGACCCTGTTAACAACAATTTCGCTGGATTTGCAATGTCCCCGATGCACTCACGGCCAGTCAGCAACATTACACTCTATGCAGGAAATCATTGGTCACCGAACTACTTGGAATGTTATAATTTTGCTGTTGTAACTTTTTAATAATATTATTTATATAAATAAAATATGATAAAATAATTTTGAATAAATCTGGGTCGATGCTTTTGAGTATATTTTCTAAACTCATTCAAATATATTTCTACTCAAATTCCATTCTTGACATATCTCCCCTGCTTCATGAAAGCTGGCCTCCAGCTTTAATCTGTCATACTGTAATATGAAATAAAAAAAAAAGTCAAAATTAGAAAAAAAAAATGAAAAAAAAAACATTGAATATTTTACATTAAGAACACAAATAATTAAACAAATTACTTTCAAGGGAAAAGAGAAAATAAATTAAATAAAATTATTAAACTAAGTAGATATACAAATAGTAAAGTACATTTAGTATACAAAATCGACATGATCCTATTATGGGAAAAGAGAAATAAAATAATTCCATGTTGTAATATAGTTCATGGAGCACACATATACACAAACACATCACATTTATAGTTCATATAGGCTGGAACAACGAAATATAGTTAAACTGAGTTACTCACAAAACATCTATTACTGTCTATCTCCAGAAGGCACTTGGTGCATGTTAACAATTCAGGCATCCCCTAACCTTTGGATATGACTACGTGGAATCGTCTTACATGGTGTAGTAGCAGGGCAGGCATGGCATGATCCATCGTCCTTGACATGTTGCTTATTCCAGATTGTGTATTCTGGAAGACTTCCAAGAATGACTCTTTTCAAATTTGTTAGGCAAAACTGCCTTTTCAGCTGTAGTAGTTATTGTACCTATGATGACCTTCTAATTTTTTGTTACTGTTAGAAGAAGTGACTCTCCCATGATTGCAAGGGTTGAGGATTGCTTTTGCCTTGGTCATAATACGTGTGCCAATGGATAGAAGTGGAACAGGTCGGTTGTGAGGCATCAGTGACATCATACTAGCCCATTGTGTGCTCCAAGTGTTCCATGTACATGTAACAGGGATTTTTTTTTATATAAGTAACAAATTTATTCAACTAAGTTGCTAAGAAAATAATAAAGGAACAGAAATACAAATATATATATATTAATTTCCTTTTCCCTTTATTTACTTTTTAAATTGTATTCCTTATATATTTAACATTCATGATTTTAAATGCCTTTTAGTTCTCCAAATAGAGTGTTTATATTTTTCCATTTCCATTGAAAATTTAATTCTATTTATTTAACAATAAAAAACAAAATAATAATATAAAATCTTAAATTTCCTTACATCCATATTAAATAATGCACATGTATTCATTTATAACTCAATTAAATTCTATTTTCTAAAATAAAACACTATCCTATTTCTTATTTTCCTATTTTATACTCTTTAATCCTTAAGATATTAACCCTTATTTAAAAAAAAAAATAGTAATAAATCATATTTATTTATTATCAACTATCTCATGACTATAAAATACTACGTCATAATTATTACTTCTTTATTTGAAAATTCTCATAGTTAAATTTAATTTAACCTCTTTCGTTTTACCTATTATCTTTGCTTTCTCATTTTCAAACTTTTTATATCACCTTTATTTGCATTAACCCAATTCTCTAACTTAAATTAGAACTAATATGTCATATACTATAAACTAATTGTCTATCACTTTCATAATACAATATTTATATTTATCCACTTACATAATTATTATTTCATGTGCTATCTTAGCCTTCATGTTAAGTCCTGTACTACATACAATTGTTATTTATTCAATCCTTTTAATTGTTATCTCATCCCCAGTCACTTTTTAGTCTTACATTAACTGTACTTCATTTGTTTTAAGCCATTACTTTCTATTATAATCTTTTATATTTATTATATTTTATACAATTATCTTGCTATATTCAGTTAACTAATAAACACCCAATATATTTTTCTTATTTCATTACTCAAAGTATATCATAAAATTATTCCTTTGATATTATTTGGTTTATTTGAAACTATTGTTATATCTCTCATTATTTCCTCCTCATAAGCAATATTAATTTGCGGATTTAAAATTTGTTTAAGAATGGAAACTATTTTATGTAATGTTATCACATCAAAGAAAAAAAATAAATAAATGAATAGAAATTTAAAATTCTGCTGCGTTTAATAAAGAATGTTTCAAAAATAATTGAACTGAAGTACCTCTCGAGTGTCTAAACTTCCTTCCTATTAATTACATAAATATACCTATTGCAGATTAGTTAGAAAATTGAAACAGTTTTCAACATTACACTTCTTACTCTGATATTTATCTAGCAGTCCGTGCGTATTAACCGCCAGCTTAAATAACCCAGCAATAATGTGCTCTGTTGGTCCTACTTTTTTTAAAGGAAAAGAACAAAACATGTTTTGTGGAAGGAATATTTAGACATTTGATTCGTTAAATTTTGTTAGATAGACTTAAATTCCTTGAAGAGCACTTTCCGGAATATGCTCAGGATCAAGTGATTTGAAGTCCTACTTACCATCCATAATTCGAAATAGATTGTTTCCTTTAAAGGAGGGGCGCAGTATATGGAGGAGTCTTTTATTTTACTTTCTTTAAATATTATACTTTTGAAATAGTTTATTGTATTTTATGTTTTATTTTTCAATCATTAGCAATGGGGTTTTATTTCCCTTATAACATTAATACACCACCTTATACTGATTATTAACCGTGTAGATTTCTTCCATACTATACTCTCAGGTAGGTCTTCCTAAACGTTATACCATGTAGTGGGCTCTACTCTCATGGAACATTTAGATGTCAATCAGTGCCTTATAAAACAAAATATTATTATTCCATTCCTTATCAGAAAAACAGAATACATATAAATATATAACTATTAACTTAATTTTCTCATCTGGCATCATTTTAGTTTGGACCGTTTTCATTAGTTTACTCATAAAAAATACAAAAATTACACCTTTCTTATCCTGTCACGTAATTACTTTTCTTGACGCACAATTAAACTTTTAAATATATGTAGATATAAAAAAATGCAAAAACTAACTGTCTAACTTCAGGTGGCATGTTTCGACTTGATATACATATTCAAAATGTGGTTAAATTAAAATATTAAGACAAATATATAATTTTTTTAATAAAAAAAAATAAAACGAGCTCTTTAATTATATTCACAAGGAAATTATATTTAAACAAAAGATTATTTAAATTTTTCAAAATTATTGAAAAAAAATGGTAAAATTAAAATTTGAAAAATTAAAAAAAATGTTTACCAACAAAACTAAAATTGTTCTGTTTAAAAAACGAATTTAACTAAAAAAAATATACTTTTTTGTAACCATTAAAACAAATTTTCCTATTTTAAAAAATGTAACTGTCAATCAAAACCAAAATCATACACCTATTTTTACACGATAAATTTACCTATATAAAATTAAAAAAAGAGATACACACAAAAAAAAAGAAATATCATTAACCTCTTCAGCTGGTTATATTCAACGTTAAAATACTATTAAAACTTATTATTCAAAATTATACTGGGAAAAAAAGAAATTCTCAAAGATAATAATATAAAAATAGTTAAACTAAAATGTTCTCATTACTGAAGCCAAAGTAGAAATGTCTTTTAAGTATTCTTATATAAAAAAATCATTAAAATAAAAATACAGTTCTATAAAAAAACTTAATTTTTTCCTTGCAATAGTTTAAATGTAAATTAGAAAAATGAAAATAAATATATCTTACTAAATATTTAAAATTCAAGAATTTAATTGATTTAAAAAAATATCCTCAATTATATATTTACCAAAGCCAAAATAAAATATATAGTTTTATTGTCCTTGGATTTTATGTGACAAAGAAATTATGTATAATTTTTACCAAAATATTTCCACTAAAATCAAAGATTTTCCATTTGAGGAAAAAAAACTCAGAATAACGAATAAAAAAATAACCTCTTTAAATTGAAATATTTCTAAAATTAAATTATTTCAATTATTTAGATTTTTTTTCTAATTATCAAAGAAGTAAAAATTAATTTTTATTTTACTAAAATTCACACACAAAAAATATATCAATTAGTCTGAACGTGATTTTGTTAAAACAAAATGAGAAAGAAATATTGAAATGGTCATAAAATTAAATTTTCTGGTAGAAATTTGAAATATCCTATACAAAGTTTAAATAGTTCACAAAATAATTGATTTGTAAAAATCTTAATTTTTCCTCAAAAATCTAGTCTAAAATATTATAAACTTTAGCTCACGCAAGAAAAAAAAATGTTTAAAAATATGTGACTATTACGAATTTATAAGGAAAAAATTATAATTACTTGATACGGTTTAAAATCGAAAATCAGTGTCTCTATCATATGTATACTTTGTAGAGAAAAAAAATACAATTTATAGATAAGAAAAATCCAGGTCGGCGTCTCCATCATATAAAAATAATAAATATAAATTCGGTCAAAAAGAAATCAAAGCCTGCGCCTCTACCAAATGTTACGTACTTGGTGAAGAAAAAATACAATTTCCAAAATAATATAAAATCGGAAATCAAAGGCTGCCCTCCACCAAATATTACGTACTTGGTGGAGAAAAAAAAAGACAATTTATTCAAAAAGAATTAAAAGCCTGCCCGGCGCCGCCACCAAATGTTACGTCTACGTTGAACGTCTACGCACAAGGGGGTAACTCAGAAGGCAGTTTTAGAAAAATATTATAAATAGTTTATTATAAAAATCAGAATCAGAAGACAACATAACAGAAAATATAACAATTCTAATTTCCAGCTGAAGGGTTTAGCCTAGTATACAATTTTACTTACCGCTAACCAGCCTTCATGGCGGCAGGGGGGAGCTCGGTGCAGTTTTTTTGGCGGCACTTACCCCACTGTATTCCGAAAACCGACTAACTTTTTGTCTCCTACTTTTGCGCACCGACCCTGTTAACAACAATTTCGCTGCATTTGCAATGTCCCCGATGCACTCACGGCCAGTCAGCAACATTACACTCTATGCAGGAAATCATTGGTCACCGAACTACTTGGAATGTTATAATTTTGCTGTTGTAACTTTTTAATAATATTATTTATATAAATAAAATATGATAAAATAATTTTGAATAAAACTGGGTCGATGCTTTCGAGTATATTTTCTAAACTCATTCAAATATATTTCTACTCAAATTTCCATTCTTGACAATATATTAAAACCTATCATTACCATTGTAAATATCATCTTTTTAACGATTTAGCTTGTGCTTATGAAAATGCTATTATATTAAATATATGGTAAAGAAATATTAATAAAAAGTAGTTAAAAAATGTGTTGTTTTATTTTTAAAATTTTAAGAGGGGGGAGATTTAAAAAATATATAAAAGTGATATGTGTCTTTGAGCTACATTAGACAAACATTAGTTTGGCAAAAAACTCTAAAGTTAAAGAAAAAATGTGTTTACTAATTTTAGTTTTGTATGAGTAGAATAGCTATGCCGATTCTGCTCCACAATTCAAGATGGCGGCTGGAGCAGAATCGGCATAGCCTTCAGCCGTCTACGTCACAATGGTTTGCATCTGCGCGATAGAGGTTGATGACCGGTCCGAATATCACGTGTCCGGGCCCCAATGTAGGGCTCCGTCCCTCGAGGGCCCCATGTTTTAGCGTCGCATGCCATCTTAGACCCAAGGCTCTGGACCCCATGTAGGGCTCCGCCTCTAAGATGGTATTTTAAGAATATTATATAATTGGAAATATCACGGAGAATCGAACCCCGGACCTTTAGCAGTATAATGGCGTTGCAAATGGAGCGCGCTACTCGGTTAGAGTGATATAATAATAATTATTAAAACTCATATAGTTATTAAATACAACCAGTAGTACAATTTCGAATTGGGAAATGCTACTGCAGTGGAAATTTTAATGTAGGACAAAAGTATAGTTCAAATTCAAATTTTGGTAACTGTCTGAATATTTACCTTTGTATTAACAATTTACATACTTAAATGTGAAAACGTGTGTACTTAGTTCTTATATATACAAATCTGTTAGTAGATAACGACTAGTTTTCCCACTACGTTTTTCTACCATGTCTTCTTTTTTGTCTCGAACTGCAATGAACAAGAGCTTGGCAATCCAGATTTAGACGCAACCATAAAATCGGCAGTGATGTCAAGCCCAAGCCCCCATCCAAGGCAGCTAAAAGTGCGAGGATAATGCTGACGTTTTTTTGAATCTACCGCAAGGTAAGAAAAAGAGAAGAAAAAAATCTGAAAACATCCTGGGAAAATGTATGAATTAAAAATAAAATATAAATTTGTAAGGAACCACTAGTAAAACAGGTACAGGTTCGAACCAGTAAAAAACAGGTATCTGGCAGTAAAAAAAACAGGTACCAAGCAGTAAAACAGGTTCAAAATTGTAAAAAACAGATACAGGTTCGAACTAATAAAAAACAGGTATCTGGCAGTAAGAAACAGGTTCGAACCAGTAAACACACAGGTATCGCCAGGTTAGCTAAAACTGTAAACATGATACCTCATATGCCATCAGTGAGAAGCCAAGATATGTGAAGGTTAAAGGTTTATAAACGTATTGCATCTTTTCTAAACTTTATTTCATAGCTAGCGTTACCTTTTCTTAATTTTAAATGTAGAATATAATACCATGTTAGTAATACGTATCATTTATAAAAAAATATCATTATTTATAAAAAAAATATCATTATTTATAAAAAAATATCATTATTTATAAAAAAATAGAATCCCCCTCTACCTATTCAATGTGGTGGGAATTATTCCATAAAATAACATTACGAAAAATTCTAAACAGTTGAAAACAAGCAGTGTTGTGTAAAATAATATTGAGTTATAGTGTGTAACCAAACAAAACGAGAATAATGTGGGCATATTATCTGAATGAGATTGAAATAATAGAGTTCAATAGTATTGTTTGAATTTTACAAAAGGCTTTCTCAAATCTTAAGTCTAATGAATGTTGCGAAGAATTAGTTGAGAAATGGAAAAACGTTAGTATTGTGTGAAGACTATTTAAACGAGCAATGTGCCATCGATGATGTCAACGCTTTTATTAACTTGGGCTTGACGGGGATGCTTCATGATATTAAACATCTATTGAATAGCCAGTTAGCCATTAAGATCTCTGAACGCAAATAGGAACAAGAAACTGATGATCAAGAGGAAAGTGGTGTAGAAATGAGTCAGCAATTAGTTTGTATAAATGAAATATTTAATAAAATTTATTATTATAAAACCGTTTTATTATTTCATATAAATTCATAACAAAAATTAATCAGATTGTCTATAGAAGCAACAATTAATACTTTTGCAAACAATTTTGAGAAGTTCGCTAATTATACAGCGACCTTATAACTTCAAAAAGATGTTTATTTGTTTCGATCAAAATGGGACACGAAATGAAAGTTGGCGCTATAATTGGAAAAGAATGAAACCTGATACAAAAAATTATCAAGAAATGTTCAAATCATCCATACCTACAAACAGCACTAGCTACAATTTGAGAATAAGAAGTTGTAATGACGTAATGCAAGACTGATTGGCTGAAGCTTTACAGTAAACCCCCCACTTGTAATAACTTTAGTCATACCATAAATAGTGAGTGTGGAAGAGAACACGGAGCAAATATCTTTCTCATATGGTATATAGCAATTTGTGAAGAATTGTGGGGTGTGCAATGTATTAATAGAGAATTCATAAAAAAACATCAAAACGGTAAGTCGTTGTATGACTTTACTGAAGAGGAGCTCACACATTTTCCACTACATTATCTAATTGAAAGGATTTATCCCACTGAACTTTTACATTCATGACCGAAGCTATTGTGTTTCATACACTACAACCGCTCACAATGGCGTACACACGTCGATGGATCTGCACCATCTCAATCTAAATGTCACAAGTGTATGGAGTTTCCAACAATATCAGTTATATGTAAAATATGTAGAAGAAAATATATAAAACTTTTAATACTTTTTGATTTTAATTTTAATAGAACTATTCATGTCTTTGAAATTAGACAAGACACATGGGCGAACATACCTTCTTTCATGCAAATTATTGAGTGACCTCATATGAAATCGGAGAGGGGCTAAGGATATGTGAAGGTCAAAGGTTAATGAAGATTACATTGCTTGCATCCGGTATTGTATCATTTCTAAACACCTGAGTTTATCCTACCAGTAAAAATTGTAAATTGATGATTGATTGATTTGGGTAGATTATGTAGTCATAGTTTGTATATTTATATTTTCCAGTGGGAGGGGTCTGTCTATGAAATTTTACCGCTATGCACTATAAAATGATGCACCCTTGTCACAACTCTGTCAATTCTCAATTATTGTTTGACAGTAATCTCTTTTTCTGATACATTATTAATCCTAACTCAAAACCATTTTTTAAATTATTCTAACATACATGGATAATACAAAATCTGTTTACTGAAATGAATATTGCATTACGCTGTGCAACCAGTGACGTTTACAACCAGATTATTAGACATTACATAGTTGACACTGACACAGACAAGGTAGTCCCTTGTTTATGATGAAAACTATATACTGTTAAACAATATATTATACTGAAGGAAGTGGCAATACCAGAAATTTAAGTGGTTACCTGAAAATGAAATAACGCCTTACCATCCCACTATTACACTACTGATGGAAAAAAAAGATCTTGGTGGGATTGTTGAAAATATGTGCAAAAAAGAAGGTTATAAAGACATTGAGTTAAAACAGTTAAATTGTGCAGCGGAATCAATATATTCTTCAATTGAGATCGGATTTAAAATGTACTTGTTTGAGCTGTTAGTAGATAGTTTTGTCAGTAAATAATATCCATATATGCATTATTCAGATACTGCCTTTCCATTGGAGAATATATCAAATAATTATAAAACAATTATCTGTTGCGTTGATGGAGCTATTACAAAATCACCATATTATGTTAGAAGTGATACACTTCGACATTTGTCATTTGATAAGAATCCAATAAAATATATACTGGAAATTTCAACCATCGACAAATCATCGTCATAGTAGTGTTCTCAAATGGGTTCAAAATAATGCGAGTACCAAGATCCAGATGCCTCCTTAGGATGGAACTGTGGACCAGATTCCGCACCTTGGCCTTCTACACATTTCCATCATTATCAGAGAACTCTTGATGAATTGAATGAAGTTAAATAAATATCCGTTATAGTTTAAAAAAGTGTAGTAGTACATAATAATAACAAACAATTGTCTTACATAACCATAACAGCACCAGTTAGACTTCATGAGAGGTTGGTTGAGTATAGTTCTAAGACAATAGTAGGGGCACATATCTTTATAACATTAATTCATTATAATCTAACTTCTACAGCAGGTGGTTGATTTTCCTTTTCATAGTAAAATTGTTCAAATGTTGCATACATGTCTGACATATATTTTTCTACATACAAGTTTTTTGGTTTTTTTCACTTCGACTAAGTTTAATCTTAATTTTTTAATTTTATATTTACCAACAATAATATGTGACTGAAACAAAAATTTGCTCTAATGCAATATCACCGTTAATGACTGAACATTTATTTTGAGCGCTCAATGTTCCTTTATATCCAATCATCATCCTAACAGGTAGGCTTAATTTGAAATTGTAAGTTGTGAGGTAAATCGACTATAAAAGGTTAAGGTCAAGTTTGAGAAAAACGGTGATACAATATTTAAAATGGTTTTCAATATTCAAGATAAAGGTTGTTCACAGAATCATTACCCAAATAATTGAATAATTAATTAAATAATTGAAACTCAGTATATGTAAATAAATTAAATCCCAAGAAATGTACGTAAATCATCTAGAAATGAAGTCGCATATCTTGGTCACAAGATTACAGACAAAGTTATTTTACCATATGATACTTAAATATGATATTATAAACAAATATCCAGTTTCACGCACTGCTGATGAAGTAAAAATGATTTGTCGCATTTACTCACTATTCGCAAAAATAATATGACTAATTAAACTGACCAGATAATAAATATTTTTTTTTGAACATCAGAATGTCAAATTCATTTGATATACTCAAACGATCATTAATTTCTCTAAATTTTACACTAATTTGGAGGTATAATATTCAGCGGTAGGACAAAACTAAGAGTATTTCTGAACTGTATACAGATATAATGAATACATTTATTAGAATTAAAGTGTATTACTCAAGCACAAAATGATCAATATGTTAAACCACTTTTTTAAATAACGATGGGGTAAAATTTGAGTTTGCAAAAATTGCAATTAATTCAGGACAGCTTTTGAGGAAAATTTGGTCAGCAGTCAAACCCAAAAATTGTTAGAAACTCTTGTGAACTGTTTAGTATGTTCGCAGACTCTGGAATATATTTTAACACACTGATTGTTAGAAACCATAAGTGAATTTTCTGTAGATATGATCGATGAATCAGAATCATTTATGCTCGGACAGTCATATCGGATAATATGTAGGTAGTGCGCCTAAAAAATACTATATAAAGTAAAAGACATTTGTTTGAACTATGAGGTTTCACAATCGGTACATTTTGATAGTATAAAAGATGATTCTTAATATACTCCGGTATATGTCGTGTCTAAAAATATTTGCAGAACAAAAAAAAACATGAGGTGGTAACGAGAATAATGAATAAAATGATTACGTTTTAGATGTTGTGTGTGTGTATTTGTTTAATGATAATTTACCGATTGTATATGTAGTTATAGCCGCATATGTTAAAGCGCAAGTCAGTTTAAAAATAAAATGGTATTAATTATTTTGTATCAAGACGTGAGGACTTGAATGTATCCACAAGTGAATTTATTGGAGATGATCAATGAATCAGAATCATTCAGGCTCGAATAGTTATATCGCATAATATGTAGGTAGTGGGTCTAAAAATACACTTATAAAGTAAAGTAAAAGACATTTTCTTGAACTATGAGGCTTCACAATTGGTAAATGTTTATAGTGTAATAGATATGGTTCTTAATGGACTCCGGTATTATGTCGTATTAAAAAAATATTTGCAGAACAAAAGAACATGATGTGGGGACGAGAGTAGCCAATAAAAAGATTAAATTTTAGATATCATGTGTGTGTCTTTATTTAATGATAAATTTATGTTTGTTATAATGAAATTATTACGTAATATATATGTATTACTTTGAAATTATGTAGATATAGGGAATTTAATAAAAAAAACATTCCTGCATATTCTTTCATCTCTTCTCCTTTATGTCTGGCATTTTTAGCTATTAAACGTATAGGGGAGGTGTATTATCAAAATTATTTAAATACATTATAAATGTTTTCTTTTCTATTTATGCTTGGTAGATATTCGTTTTATATTGCAGGTAGGACAAATGAATGTATATTTGTATGTTACCGTACTACTATTACACTACTATTAATGTTGCTGATAAAAAATTGTACCAAGGCGACCCATTGCAACTAAATTATATATAGTGTTTCAAGAAGGTTCTTCCTACAGTGTGTTATTTTAAAGCTGTTTTTACTGTTTAGACTTGATTCTTCACTGCTTTTGAAGCTATTTTGTAGTTTTAGACCCCAGTTTACTTTCATAACTATTTTTACCTGCTTAGAACTGTTTTGGACAGCTTTTTGAATTATTTTAAACAGATTTAGAGCCTATTTCGGCTGCTAGCTGTAATTTAGAGAAATTAATGATCGTTTGAGTATCATATATCAAATGAATTTGACATTCTGATGTTCACAAAAAAAATATTTATTACCTGGTCAGTTTAATTAGTCATATTATTTTTGCGAATAGTGAGTAAATGCGACAAATCATTTTTACTTCATCAGCAGTGCGTGAAACTGGATATTTGTTTATAATATCATAAAATTTAAAAATTAAGATTAAACTTAGATGAAGTGCAAAAAACCAAAAAACTCGTATGTAGAAAAATATATGCCAAACATGTATGCAACATTTAAACAATCTTACTATGAAAAGGAAAATCAACTACCTGCTGTAGAAGTTAGATTATAATGAATGAATGTTATAAAGATGTGCCTCTACTATTGTCTTAGAACTATACTCAACCAACCTCTCATGAAGTCTAACTGGTGCTGTTAGAATTATGTAAGACAATTGTTTGTTCTTATTATATACTACTACACTTTTTTTTAAACTATAACATATTTATTTAACTTTATTCAATACATCAAGAGTGCAGAAGAGGCCAAGGTGCGGAATCTGGTCCACAGTTCCATCCTAAGGAAGCATCTGGAGCTTGGCCCTCTCATTATTTTCAACCCATTTGAGAATACTACTATGACGATGATTTGTCGATGGTTGAAATTTCCAATATATATTTTCTTGGATTCTTCTCGAATGACAATAGTCGAAGTGTATCACTTCTAGCATAATATGCTGATTTTGTAATAGGTCCATCAATGCAATAGATAATTGTTTTATAATTATTTGATATATTCTCCAATGGAAAAGCAGCATCTGAATAATGCATATATGGATAATATTTACTGACAAAACTATCTAGTAGCAGCTCAACCAAGTAAATTTTAAATCCGATCTCAATTGAAGAATATATTGATTCCTCTACACCATTTAACTGTTTTACCGTAATGTCTTTATAACCTTTTTTGTACATATTTTCGACAATCACACCAAGATCTTTTTTTTTCTATCAGTAGTGTAATAGTGAGATGGTAAGGCGTTATTTCATTTTCAGGTAACCACTTAAAAGCAATTTCTGGTATTGCCACTTCATTCAGTAAAATATATTGTTTTCATCGTAAACAAGGGACTACCTTGTCTGTGTCAGTGCCAACCATGCAATTTCTAATAATCTGGTTGTAAACGTCACTGGTTGCACAGCGTAATGCAATATTCATTTCAGTAAACAGGTTTTATGTTATTCATGTATGTTAGAATAATTAAAAAAACTGTTTTGAGTTAGGATTAATAATGTATCAGAAAAACAGATTACTGTCAAACAACAATAATTGAGAATTGACAGAGATGTGACAAGGGTGCATCATTTTATAGTGCATAGCGGTAAAATTTCATAGAGAGGCCCCTTTCACTGGAAAATATACAAGCTAAGACTACATAATCTACCGAAATCAATCAATTCACAATTTTTGCTGGTAGGATAAAGTCAGGTGTTTAGAAATAATGCAATACCGGATACAAACGATGTAGTCTTCATTAACCTTTGACCTTCACATATCCTTAGCTCTTCTCTGACTTCATATGAGGTCACTCAATAATTTGCATGGAAGAAGATATGTTCACCATGTGTCTAATTTCAAAGACATGAATAGTTCTGTTAAAATAAAAATCAAAAAGTATTAAAAGGGTTATATATTTTCTTCTACATATTTTACATATAACTGATATTGTTGAAAACTCCATACACATGTGACATTTAGATTGAGATGGTGCAGATCCATCGACGTGTGTACGCCATTGTGGGCGGTTGTAGTGTATGAAACACGATAGCTGTACTTGTAGACTAAAATTTTCTCTATACTATTTTGATAGCTTCGGTCATGAATGTAAAAGTTCAGTGGGATAAATCCTTTCAATTAGATAGTGTAGTGGACAATTTGTGAGCTCCTCTTCAGTAAAGTCATACAACGACTTATCGTTTTGATGTTTCTTTATCAATTCTCTATTACATTGTCTGTGTCAAAATAATTTTAAAGACTCAATTGCTTCTAATGTGAAAACCAATAAAATAATATTATAAGAAAATCTGTATTTTGCATTAAAAAGTACGTAAGTAAGTTCTGTTTATTATTTTTTTGCAGTTGGCGTCTTTAAAACAGGTTCTACATTATCTTGAGCAACACGAAAATATTTAGTTACATTTTTTTTAACTAAAATTGAAAAAATGTAATAAATACAAAAGTTAAGGGCAACATGTAGTATATTGCATGAAAGACGAAAAACAGGCATTTTTTTGTGGCCATAACCTGCTTCAACAAAAAAATTTTTTATCCGCCTAGAGGGCGCAGCGAACCACATACGATATTTCGAAAATCTGTTTATATCAGGTGGAAGGTATCAATTTTGCAATAAAAATTTATTACCAATAAGTTTTCTCTATCTCTTAAAATAAAAAAGTTAGACAGCCTTAAAGTTTGGACACTTTACAGGTTTTTTTGTTATTACTCATAAAGTTGGCCATGGATCTCAAATTTGTTTTACGAGCATAAAGGCCTCCAAAAATGCAACAAAAAAACAATTAAAGATTTTTGACGTGTCTCGCATATTAAGCGAGATACATGGGAGTGGCCCTCTTATGTGATACAGCCTGTATATATATATATTAATAGTTCCAAAAACTTTTATGTATATTTTCATCGTTACAAATATTAAAAACTGTTGGAGCAAAAAACTTGCGAGCTTGACAAAAACTATCAGTTCTTATTGCATTATTGATTCCTTCTATTTAACATTTGGGGATATATTATAACTCATACATAATTTTACATTTATTCTGTAGATTAACCTTTTAGTTATTTACTTCCTTGTAGAGAGGGAGGGAGGGTATACGTATGTAGAGAGAGTTAGGAAGTATATGCAAGTCATATGACTGCAAATTAAAGTTCACACATATGTGGAACGTTCTTTCGTTATGTGAGAATTCATGTGAACCTCGAACACCAGAGAAGAATATATAAGAAGAATTCTATTGACTGATTTAAAGAGAAAACGGAAATTCTCCATACTCGAAGGACTTGAGATGTATTTTTCTAAATTTCCTTTTCACTTGATGCCTATTTATTTTGATAACAGTGTGTAATGAAATAACGGTGGCAGAAGCATTATATTGCAACTTCAACCTAATAATAGGAGTTATAATTTTGATTTTTTTTTTAATATGATTAGAAAAGTTTCTGCTGTTGTAAATAGTTACCATGTTTTCCTGCGAGATTTCCTAATTCTCCCTATCTTCCAATAACACATAAGAAACACTTTTTCACTTTGCCTCTCTCACTACTTCACGTACGTGTCCGGTGCAGGTACAAAAAATACAATGACAGTAAGAGCATGTTGGGAATGTGTGGTAACGGAGATAAGGGTTTTTTGTCTTTAAAATACGTACCGGGTGAGTTTGAAAAGTGCAAACTACAAGTAGTTAAATTTATAATTCGAGACGAAATTGCGAAATATAATTATATTATATGTGTTTTTATTTCTTCTTTGCTATGTTATACAGGGTGTAACTTTGAAGGAGGGTCCGGTTTGGAGGGGGGGTACCCGTGACCTTTACAAACACATATCATAAGTTCGTTTTCTTAAATTCTGTCACAAAAACTGATTTTTTTTTTGTTGCCTTTTTTCGCATTTTTTATAGTACGCCACTGGGCAGACAAGCGCTGAGCATATCTAGTTGCAGCGTCACCAGCATTGTTGCCATATTTAATTATTGAAGTGGAAGATGGGAAATGAAGCAAAAGGCCCACGCCACTCGTGAGACACTGCTTTTTGACACATACATTTGTTTGTAGTGGGTGTTCGCTTTATTATTCCATAAAAACAAAAAGTAAAAAATGTATTCTTTTACGGATAACACACCATAAAACAGAAACAAGTCAACTAACAGAAAACTCAATAATAAATAAATACATACTTAATACTTTTTACTTACTTAGAGTTTTCTTCTACGGCATTTAAAATATTTGGTTCAAGATTATTACTTTCCGAGTTTGTTTTTACTCAACATTAGAGTATTGGCGTTCATAACTCCCATAATCTCTTAAATGTTAAACTAATCTTACAGACATTTTCTTATGCGGTACGTGTCCATCGCGGTAATCCATCTGATATCATTTTCTTGCAGCCGCCGTCTAATTGTGATAAAAAACGAAGCTTTAGACATATTAGCTCTCGTATTAGCTCCTTCTTAATTTGTATACATATTTTTTTCATAATACCACACACACTTGGTAATGAAAACTGACCTTTATAAGGTTATTATACACTTGCACAGAATAACACATTCCACAAAATACCACTTTAAATTATTACGAAATTAAACTTGCCAAAATGCAACCCTGCATTAAACAAATGCTAATTCGATTTCAGTAAAAAATCACGCAGATAACTTGCTTTCTCTCTCTCATATCTGTATATTTTTTATAAAAAACGACCTAGTCTGGTTTCATGTATTGTGTGCAGTATTTATGCGATATTTTTATTTTATAAACTAGGTCAATGTCCCGGTTATTGAAGGGACATTGATAAAACCCTTAAAAATAGTATCAAATCATTTGTACTGAAACTGTTTTTTTTAACATTTTAAAGCTAGCAGACTAATAATTTGCTTATTTTTAATTACGTACATTTTATAAAACAGCAACAATTATTTTAAAACATTAAGTTTTACTGGCAATAATTATTAGTAGGTAACGTATTAAAATCCACCTACCAATACTATTATTTAATTAGTAGATCAATCGACTTACCTGTAAGGAAGTTTGATCATAATTATATGAGCAATTTCGTCGAAGAATTATAAATTTAACTACTTGTAGTTTGCACTTTTCAAACTCACCCGGTACGTACTTTAAAGACAAAAAAACCCTTATCTCTGTTACCACACATTCCCAACACGCTCTTACTATCATTGTATTTTTCTATCTAGATCGCCTAGGGTGGGAATTTATAATTCTTCGACGAAATTGCTCATATAATTATGATCAAACTTCCTTACAGGTAAATCGATTGATCTACTAATTATATTTCGCAATTTCGTTTCGAATTATAAATTTAACTACTTGTAGATGTTGAAAGAATTATAGGCGATCTAGTGTGCAGACATAAACTTTATATCCTGCATCTTACAATATTGACCATTTATCGTTCTTTTGATAATTAAAACATTTTTATACTGCTATATATGTATATACACAAATATACATACCTATGTATTATATTTCAAACATATATTTATATTTAGCATCTACCTGCATTTTTAGTTATATATTAATGCATAAAATATATATTGATTCCGTGGGACAGTAAATGCATCCACAGTATTAGAATGCGGGGATTTGATTTCTACGATCTTTTTTACATTTTTTTTATTATTATTATTATTAAGGTGCATTGCAATTTGCAAACACGTCTATTTCAGGCTGTTCGAATATGTTACATAATATTTCGAATATCCGTTTGAATGTTCGGTTTCTATTCTTAAACACCGAGATACTGTTATTATATTTTACTATTTTATATTTATTGGTTTTTTCCGAGTACACTAAAGGAAATATGTTTTAGCCTTTAATAGACATTGGTTAATCCCAACAAAATATCTGCATTAAATAGACTCAACTGGGACCCATTATTTTATTACAATAGTTTTGCAACTTTTGACACTAGCAAAAATATATATTGCAGCTGACAGTCTTTCATCCTAGATAACTTTAAGTCAGTAACTGTATAGCTAGGTACTATTATGAATTCTAGTTCAATTATCCTTTATCTTCAAATTTTCATTTTACTTTACTCTCGAAGCAAGTGTTCTCACTTATCGAGTAGATTGTTTATTTAATTTCTTTATTGTTATTGTGCTACAAATATTATGAATAAACATTATTATTATTATTCTGTAAAGAAGTTACAATCATTGGTTATATAATTTATATACAAATCAATGGCATGGTATATGGAAGATACCTACAGTTTGAACAAACTCGACTACCACTCGCTCTTCATTTTTAACTTTTTTAAGAGCAAACAAAAATTCGTTAACGTTGATAGCTAATGAACACTGTAGGCATCACATGCACTATTCACAGTCTCTCATGTATCATGTATATATTGTAAGCATAATGTATACATATCACAAAATATTGTTGGTTATATTACCTATATAGGTAATAATATATTTTTTAAGGTCTTGTCCATTCCGTTCTTCCTGTTGTAATGTTGAGCATAAAATGGCTATGCATTCGTGCATTTGTAAAGACTAGCCACGACGCGCTAACCAAATATAGCTTTGTTACACAATTCACAGCTTCAAGCCTTTCAGCTATAGGATATATATATATATATATATATATATATATATATATATATATATATATATATATATATATATATGCATATACATATATATCTATATCCTTCAACGCACCTATTTTAACCGTTAATAAGTAGACATCATTTAAAGTCATTTACGTACTCATTAAGTTATCTAGTTATCTTTAGTAAAAGTAGTGATAGAAAATACGTATCTATTTAACCTGAGAAAGTCTATTGTTTTAACAAAACTCCGACTTAATGTGATAAAATCGGGTAAATAAATTAATTATTCTTGGTACATGACATTGCAGTACTATACAGAATATTCCAACGATGATAAAGATTATCTTAGCAAACTTTTTTATTGGTCGATTTCCCTCAGTGTATTGATGTACAATGCATATATCCCTATTTGTCTTATTTCACATCCTTCCCATATCTCTTTCCCTCCGTTATTATTAAGCTTTACCTGTCTACACAGTCCCCATCAAGTTATTACACGAAATAGCAATTGTGTTATCGATCTGCAATAACTAACATTTTCTGAAAATGATTTTAGAGCATTGAAAAACTGTTAATAATTCTTGTGACAATATGTAAAGCCCATGTTGTCTTCACCTCCTGCTCCCCCCCCCTATAAGGGAGGCATCTGAATAGATTTCTAGAGTTGAATATAGGATCTTTTTTTTCTCTCCATAAAAAGATATTCGTAATATTTGAGATACGTATATATTTATCGAAATATCCTCTATTTAAGAGCAAATTATTTTTCTCTTTCGAAGGTCTTTGTATACCTTCCATCCAAAACATTACTGCAGAACGAGCTACACGAACGTTCCTCCAAAACCTAACCATTCTCTAATTTTACAGCAGGTGTGATTTCAAATTTTTTATTTTATTTTATTTATTCATTTTATTTTTTATATATTCTTTGAAATGTCCTCTCTTTCTGTCTGTTAAGGGTAAAGGGTAAAGTTATTTGTATTATAAATAAAGCTTAAAACCTTACAATCCCGGTTAGGTACGAGCGAAGCTTTACTATTTTTATTAATATTTTTATCGTTATAAAATAAACATTCTCTTTCATATTTTCCATCTACTAAAATATCTAAATATTATTTGCAAGTAATATGTACCTACAACCTTAAAGGTATTAAGCATGTCCGTACACATAAGGTGCCGTACAGAGGCGAAAAGTTGTGTTGAATGTGAGACAAAAAATGTTGCAAAAATTTGAAAAACCTTGTCTTGTCTTGAAGAACAAAACAAAAGTGTCTATAAAGCCTTGTTCTTGCTTGATTTTACAACATTATGTGTTATATTGTCTTGCGAAAGATCTCGCAAATTTGCATGATTCTTGTGAGACTTTTGCATACAAATCAGAAACATGAAACTTTATTACCAATCTGATAACAGTGGTAGTTACTTTCGGTCGGATATGGTGCCGCTCGGAACTCACACTTAGCTCAGATATTGGTCGATTGGTAAACGTTAAGTATAGAAACGGCTAGTTTTACATAAAAATAATAATAATCAATGGACGACATAGGCGTGCTAAATCGGAGCTCTTTCAGTCAAGTGGCAGTATAATTAGTTTTATTCAGCAGAGCTCCTTAAACTTTAATTTGATATGCTTAATTCTTTTAAATAAAGAATATGCCTACATTAGAAATGCAATGTGTGTTTACTTATTTATTTATTTATTTATTTCAACTAACGTTCACTTAAATTTCACCTCATACCTTCTAGCAATATTTCTTGCAAAGTCTAGTCTTGTCTTGCGGGGCCAAGACAAAATCAAGGAAAATCAAAACCAAGATGTCACTGCTAACCAAACAGTTACATTAATGTTTCTGTTTTATAGATGTTATATAACACTATGCGTTCTTGAGATCATTGCTTTAGGATTTATTTTTGATATTGTATTTATTTTATTATTAAGACCTCACGTGTATAAGTAAAATTCAATATAGAGTGATAACCCTCTAATCTGGTGTGGGGATTTAACGATTATAAACCTAAAAGTCCCAACACTCTTTTTGATGGCAAATATGAAGAAATAGATTCACCTCCTGCCTCCAAAAATTGGTTAACAACTTCTATCTAGCAGTATCACTATTGTTTAACTGCTTCAGCTTTACTTGGATCCTCACTTTAATATTACCATTACATCAGCACTTAATCCAGGTGTATCCCTACACCTAAGATTCTGCTTTGGAACTTCTTCATGTGGAAGTCGTCCTCTGAGGTTGAATCTAATCGATATGTGTATAGAAAATATGAATATGTATTCATCTCTAAACAACAGTAACAAAAGTCCAATAGACGTTGTATCTAAATGTATGTATAACTCTATACATTTCATTAGACAGATATTGAAGGTTAATTAAAATTATGTGTGTTGTGTCTAATTGTGTTTATTCAATTGCAATATTAGCTTTTATTATTAGCTATGAGTCATATCTATTTTTCTTGATTCACCCTATATTATATGTTTATTAATAGTTTTAAAAACTTTTGTGAGAATACTCCTATTTTATATTTTTATCGGTACAGTATTTATTAAAAACTGTTGGAGCAAAAAACTTGCGAACTTGACAAAAACTGTCAGTTCTATTTACTTATTGCATTATTGAATCCTTATATTTAACATTTGGGGATATATTATAACTCATATATAATTTTACATTTAATCAGTAGATTAATCCTTGAATTATTTACTTACTTGCATGCCCGGATACATATGTACAGGGAGTTAGAAAGTATATGCAAGTCATGTGACTGCAAATTAAAGTTCACACCTATGTGGAACGTACTTTCGTGTTATGTGAGAGTTCATGTGAACCTCGAACACCAGAGAGGTATATATATATATATATATATATATATATATATATATATATATATATATATAATACAAATTGAGAAACTATGAGAATGAAAAAAACACATAAAAATGAAGTGAAGATAGAAAGGCAAAAAGTTAAGTTACAAGTCAACAACCATGATTTACTGTTTCGAAAAAACCAACAAACAAAACACAGCGTTTTATTACCAAACACAGTAAGATGCATAATTACTGGCCCAACAAATTGTCGTAAAACCAATGTAATCATCACCTTATTAGAACATGAAAATGGATTAAAATTTGAAAACGTATATGTCTATTCGAAATCTCTGAATCAAGATAAATATGTGTACCTAAGAGATATATTATTAGGTCCTATGAAAGGTATAAGTTGGTTTCATTATGATAACAGTGAAGACGTTTTGGAGCCATCAAAGGCTAATCAAAATTCTGTGTTTATATTTGATGAAGTTGCCTGTTCCAAACAAAATATAATTAGAGAATATTTCTGTATGGGAAGACATAATTCGATCGACTGCTTTTATTTGCTTCAATCATATGCAAAAATTTCAAAGCATTTAATAAGAGACAATGCTAATGCACTAATTGTTTTCAAAGTAGATGACTTAAATTTGAAACATATTTATATGGATCACATGAGTGCAGATATGACTTTTCCAAAATTTAAATATATTTGTTCGCTCTGCTGGAAGCAACCCTATGGATTTTTGTCTACCTTCAAGGATTTTGATGTTAACAAAGGCGGATATAGGATTGGATTTCATGACTTTATAAATCCTGATACCATTTCCGATAAAATGTAAAATTCTATAGAAAATAAATCAGTTTAGAAGCTAGAACAGATCCGTTAAAACCTGTTCAAAAAACCCGTTGAAACCTGTTCAAGAAACAGTGTTATGGATAAAAAAAAATAAAAAAAGAACTTGTAGCTAAAAGTAATGTTATCAGACAAAAGCTAGAATTATTAAAATTAAATAAACTACATCAAGACAGTGTATTTTTCCCTATAACAAAACATTACGAAATATTGAAAGTAAATTAGAAACAAAAGATCAACATTTAAGAAAAGTAAAAGATGAGGATGTGGAAAAAGAGGAAGATGAAGGAGAAGAAAAGCAAGAAAAGACAGAAAAAAAAATCCTAAAACGAAAAAATTAAAAGATGAGTATAAAATGGATTATGATATAATACCTAGTACATCTACACCAAAAGCCCTACATCTAAAAGAAATGTTCCAAATTTACCACGAGGTAATTTAAAACGAAAAATGATTGAACACTTTGATTCTGAAAATAAGGAAGATAGCAGTGAGCCTTTAATTAGGAATAGGCAAGAACAAATGTTTTAAGAATCATTTACAGATTATTTAAATCAGTATGATGAATTACCTAGAAAATACATACGTGAGATGATTAATACAACTGACAACGATGAATTTGATCATAAATATGGTGTTAGACACAATCTAACCCTGGAAAAATTGTATATAGGCGATTCACAATTAAAAATAGATGGTTCAGATATAGTTAAAAATAAAAAATACAACGGCACCGAAGGTTTATATGAATTACTATTTAAAAAACATCCAAAAGATTTCTCTGATAATGATAAGAAAATGTATAAAGAAATTATTCTCGAAACAAATGCTCACAGACGTCACTATCAATCCTTGTTGATGGTAGCAAGTTGGCTAAATAAAAAAAATTATAGCTCCGATGGTGACAACTGGTTATGGGATGTTAATGGAATCAACAGAAAATAAAATAGACTACGTACATTGGGATGACCCCAACGAGTTAGTAGAGAGATTACGTTTATTGCTTGCTTCTCAAGAGGTTGGACATACTGGACATTTAAATGAAATTAATTCTGTAATAAAAGAACTACGTGAAGCAAATATTATTGAATAAATACAAAAACTGGACAAGTAAGTAAGGCAATGGAGAACGTTTTCAGAACAGAAACAATTAACAATCTGTAAACTGAAAACGGGACTGAATATTACAAAAAATACTTTAAACAACTAGTGAAAAAGTATAATATTGTCACGGATTTCCGAATCCGACTTTTCTATCTGCCAGATAAACACAATCCGTTAATTAACTACTTCTTTATTAACTATACTCAGTACACTACTGAACACTAATTAGAACTCAACTAAACACTTATTTAATTAATCGCTATCTAAATCACTTTGATATCTCCAACTAAACACTTCAATTCAACACTGTAACAAGACTTATACAAGACTCATACAAGACTAACTTAATCGGCCGTTTATTTTTATTTTATATACCCAACGAATATTCCAGGTATATTCTAGTATCTCTAGATTCATCTTCCCGAACGACTCGAATGCTTCTCGTCGATTCCCCAAATTTCCAGTTCCGTCTCGATCCACGGCTTTTTGTTTGTTTAACAGAATCGTGTAGGGGCGATCGGGGCAATCTTAGCATTTCGCGATACCACAGTCGTCGGTTTGGGTGTGAGTGGGGCAAATTCCGTGACAATATAAACCACTATAGTACATTTAGTGAAAAGAAGGCGTTTATCGTAGAAGGAGTTAACAGAACGTTAAAAAATAATATGTGGAAGGAATTTAATATTAACGGTCATTATAGATGGATAGAATTGCTACCTAAAATAGTTCAAAAATATAATAATACAAAACATCGAACAATTAAAATGAAACCAATAGATGTTTCAAATAAGAATGAAAAAATACAGTATACAATCATATAAAGATTGCACCTAACAAAGTGAAATTTCACGTTCACGTTCGAATATCAAAAATGCGAGGAGTATTCGATAAAAAATATATGGCTAATTGGACAACTGAGATTTTTATTATTAAAAAAGTGCAATACACTAATCCAGTAACATATATGTTACAAGATATCAATAAACAGGACATTCAAGGCGGATTCTATCAAGAACAAAGGTGAAACATTCAGATGCATACCTGGTTGAAAAAATTTTAAAACGGAGAAAAAACAAAGTCTTTGTTAAATGGCTAGGATTCAACAACAAACATAATAGTTGGATTTCTAAGTATAATGTGGTATAAAAGGAAAAGTAATAATTAAAACAGCTTTAATAACCCTAAGATGCCCATGCCGGTGAAATATAAACGTATAAGATGTAAAGGAAATACCAATTATTCAAATACAATATGTTTTCCGTGTTCAGTTCAGCAGTTCTTTCAAGAAGAAGATAAAGCAAAACATATACCTATTATTTTAAATGAATAAAATAAAATTATGTAAATCATTCCAGTTCTTTTAATCAATAAATGATTGGTTTCTGCTGCTGCACACACAGTTTAACGTGCAACTCTAGACAGTAAACAAGTGGAACAAAAAAAAGTCCAACAAGATGTCGATGAATGAGGCATAATTCAAAAAGCATATAAAACTTGCCAGAGCAAAAATTAGTAGTGAGAAACCCAGGGAAATCAACACCACCACCACCACCAGCAGCTCAGGATCAGACTCACCTACATCTCAGGAAATGATAGCAACAACAAACGAAAAAGAATTACACCAACAACAATAAGACCAAAAACATCCACAAAAAATAAAAAGAAATCTACACCATTTGAAATTTTACACGGCAAAACACCTCTGGAAAAGGCAGAACTGTTATTTGCAATATTAGAAAATATTCTAGATAAATATCTAATTGAATGTTAATGTATTTGTCTCATTGCTTGCAAAAATAAATTTGAAATTACATTATTTAAACAAATCGTTTTGTTTTCTTCTTTGGTCCACTGTATAAACTAATTTTAATATTTTAACTCATAATTAAACATTAGGTGACCTCAAGGGACAACTAATCTTGTTTATTCCATAATTAATGTGATAAAGATATAATGTGACCTCAGGGGTCAACTAATCTCTTCTATTTTTGATTCTCGCAAATATCCAAGTTCAAATATACATCGCTTCAGGCTAGGCTAGGCCAGACTCGGCTCTCTCTCACACACATTCACACCCCTCTGCATCCTCCGGTCATTGTCGACCACTTTTTCTACACCCTACACTCTTTTAACAACTTCTTCGACGACTACCCTCTGGTCATTGACCAACACTTCACAAGAACTCCACTACCTACACTGCCGTCCAGGCTCGGATGGACAGCTTACCAAAGTGGTCCAGAATCCCTACAGCTATACTACTTCCCGCTGACTTGAATATATTTTTTAATTACCCTTCTTTTTGAAGATTTAAATTGTCAGGCAATTATAATATACCTATCTGAATCGTTAACTTAAATATCGCGTTCATTTGAATTTCCCTCCAATTTGAATCCCTCATACTATTGAACATGCAGCTCCAATTTGAATATATTTGAATGTCTCGCTGATCTGAAAATTATCGTCATTTAAATATTGAATATATTTGAATGCCCTCCACTAATTTTAAAACACTGAAATCCCCCGCCAATTGGAATTTTCAAATTAGAATCTTTCGCCATTTAAATATATTTGAATCTCCCGCTAAATCTTAATTATCCTACACTCCCGCCAATTTGAATTCCCCGCCTAATCTTAAATATCTCATCAGTTTTAATTTACCACTACTTCAGCCAATTTGAATTTCCCGCCTCATTTTAAATATCCCATCAGTTTGAATATCTTGTCAAATTTGAATATATCGCAACTTCTGTCACTTTGAATCTAACGCCTAATTTTAAATCTCACCAGTTTGAATTTACCACCACTCCCGTCAATTTCAATTTACCGCCACTTCTGACACTTTGATTTTACCGCCACTTACACTTATTTTAAATATCTCATCAGTTTGAATTTACCGTCATTCCTGTCACTTTTAATTTCCCGCCTAATTTTAAATATGCTACCAATTTGAATTTACCACCACTCCTGTTAATTTTAATTTCCCGCCTAATGTTAAATATTCTACCAATTTGAATTTACCGCCACTCCTGTCACTTAGAATTTCCCGCCTAATTTTAAATCTCACAAGTTTGAATTTCACGCCTAATTTTAAATTTCACCAGATTCAATTTATCACCACTCCCGTTAATTTAAATTTCCAGCGCAAGCGCTCGTCCGCTGAGACCCCATATATTACCCATTCATATTACTCATCACCTATACGATGCGATGGTCTAGCGCTAACGTACACACTCTTGAGGTAGGGTTCGATTCCCAGCGCAACTAGTTTTTGCATAAATATTTCTAATTATTTAATATTCTTAAAATAGCACCTGTAATTAACACCTGTCCGGCCGTACCCTTTGATCTCGCCGGCACGGTAGCTAAACCATGGGGCCCTCGAGAGGTGGAGCCCTACTTTGGCACGTAAGAGTACACACCTGTAATTAACACCTGTTCGACGGTACCCTTTGATGTCGCCGACAAATTTTCCCACTGTCTAAGAAATTTCCCCAGTCTCAAGTGACCCCCTACCTACTTCTTTGAATTTCTCTCTCGTTAATTTAAATTTCCCGCTTAATTTTAAATATCCTACCAATTTGAATTTACTGCCACTCTAGATACTTTTAATTTACCGCCTAATTTTAAAGATCCCATCAGTTTGAATTTCCCGCCACTCCTGTCACTTTTCAATTTGAACGCTCCAAGAGTGGAGTGGTGAGGGTGGTATAAACGTACGGTGGGTTTCTTCCGGCGTTTTCCGTTGATCTCAGGGTGGTTTTCGCGGTTTCGGGAATCAATCCAGATTTCCTGAACGAGGTGTAGTTTTCGAAGTTGAAGGTTGGGCGCCAGGAATATATTGTAATATTCCAAATTGGTGGTGAAAAATCGTGCCTAGAAGAGGCGTAGAAGAGTTTCTAGGCGAAAAGTCGTAGCACTGGCGAAGCACTAGGTAGTAGAACTAATAGGTGAAGAGATAAGGCGAAGCGAAGCGATGCGAAGCGTAGAAAAATAGAAAATAGGTTTATCGAAGCACTACCGAAGGGTGAAAATAACTGTGGCGAAGCGACGGCTTGCACTAATACTGCTCAAAGGAGCTTGTAGAAATTCTGCCAAAGGGCACACTGGTAAAATTGCCAAAGGGCACACAAAACACAACACTATAACTGGTCTGACACAACTGATGCTCACTGTATGGAGGTCTGTGACGACTGATGCCCGATCGTTGGAAACGCCTCGGGCATCAGCTTGGGCCAATGGGGTGGCGAGTTTGAGATGTTGGGAAGTTTTAGCTGGCGCCGGGCTGTCGGCTCGATGTTCCAGAATGTTCGATCTCGCTGGCGGCCGTATTTTGTTTATAATTTTCGATATTTTTCGCCATGAAACTCGCACGGAGCGGATCTATAACAGTGGCTCAACTGACCCTATACCTATTTATACTCAGTCATTATAAATCAATGAAATAGGAGGCCACTGATTCTCCTCATAAAACTTTTCATGAAAACGTTTTACTGACATCTGTGCCATAGAAGCTGAACCAAATGAGAATCCTGTAATACCTCCTAATTTTCTAAGATAATATGTTAACAATATGGAGGGAAAACATCCGATTTTGTAAACTTTACAGATTGTAAAGTATTGTATTGAAATTTGTATTTGAGTAGATATGTAGAAAGACCTATTCTAGGATCTAAAGGTAACATTTTGGAATAAACAAGTTAGAAACTTTTTATTTGACCCATTTTCAAACTAAAAATGCATTTATTGGGCTTATACATTAAAAATATCTTATAGAAAATGTGTCATTACCTACTTCGTAATGTTTAAAATATATATGTGGAGAAATTTTAAAATAGTTATGTATTAATAAAGTTGTAAATCCAACCATCATCTGCTAAATCGGGTCGTCTTTCTCTATAATACTTGTCTATTGAATCACCTGAACTTCAATCTAGAATTTTGCAATGTGCTATAGTGTGTTGACACCTATGTTAGTATTTGGAAACATACACATCAGGCCATAAATGTCAGAATTTGACATTTGATATTGAGACTGTAATAACTTATCTTTTAATAGAACCTAGGTACTTATTTAATTTGGTTTGTAAAAATGCATGTATTTTATATCTACTACATTAAAAGACAAACAATATGCAACATTAATACCATTTCTGTACTTCACATAACGTACTTCTGTCTAAATACTGTAGATTGTTATATAATACATACACAATAATGGACTGCTACGTCATTTTCAACATAAAAAACAATACTTCATTATTTTAAGTTGTATCAATTTAAAAATAACACGGTAACAGAAATGTACAATCAACAGATTTTTTAAATCTGTCATAATTTTTTAGAAACGTCGAATTACGGATAGAAACAGTTGACAACTGTGACACAGGTGCTGTAGAGTGTTGACACGCGCGGCGAGTCGCTGCAAATGGCGAAAGGAATAAACTAGAAGAAGCGCGGCAGCTGCGATTTAGCAGACGATGATCCAACAAAATAAATACCCGTGACGTCATCCTTTTCCATAACGCCAGAATTCCTCCCCTTTGACTGTACACTGTAATATCTCCTGTACACTCAAGCACAACGTTGAGCTTTAAAGGTGTTATTCTTATCTCTTTTTTGTAACGCATGGGTCTCATTACCTAATTTATTAGGTATTAGGCAAATATACAAAACAATTCAAATAAGTGAATAGTATACTGCGACAGTGCCGCTAGTGCCACTCTCGAGGTCCTCGTTTAGTCGACGTTTGCTGTGCGCGCAGGGCCAATCCATGCATACACAGTGGTCTATCATTATAACACCTATTAATCGTTGATTCTATTAGTGGTGCACAAAGTGTCTATAACGTGTCATCTATATTAAATTTTCTATTAGATCTAAGCAACATTTGATCATTATGTAGTTCATACCACATGTACGGACTGCCAAAAAATAAAGGTATAATTTAAAAAAAAAACAACAGTTGCTGTTGTTTAGTATTGTATGTTTATAACGCCAATACTATATTGTTACGGGTATCCTAACCCGACTTTTCTATTACCAGAAAAACCATCAGTTAATTCTTACTGATATTTATTAATCACTCTGTACACTACTGAATACTAATTACAACTCAACTAAACACTATTTCACTTTGAAACTCCAGGAAATTTCCAACTAGACACTCCAATTCAAGACTGCCTGACTCGGTAGTTTATTCTACTTTTATAGACCAAACGAATATTCCAGGTATTTTTTAGCAGTTCTAGATCCATTTCTCGTCGATTCTCAATATTCCGGTCGCGCCTCGATACACGGCATTATTTTGTTTGTTTACCAGCATGGAGTAGGGGCCATCGGGGCAATCTTGCGTTTTGCGATACCACAGTCATCGAATTGGGTGCGAGTGGGGCAAATTCTGTGACAATATATACTTATAATAGATGTCACAAAATAAAGATATCTTTAAAAATCAGCAATTGCTGTTGTTTTAGTATCGTGTATTTATAAGATTGATATTAAATTTATAATAGACGTCTCTCAGTAGATGAACATTGGAGAAGATGATTTAATAGATATATATTAAACGTTTATTTTATTAATGGTACAAAAATAAACAATTTGCTATACTTTTAATTATATCCTGTATATCATAAACGAATGTTACAACAAATATTCTTCACTCTTAAGTTCTATTTTTCCTTGGTTGGCGAAATTTAACATGTTCCAAATATAGGTACATTTACAACGGTGTGCAGTGAGTGCAAATGTGGGCAAACGCTGGCGTGACACGGAAAATTTGGAGGAGATGGAAGTCCAGGGTGTTCACGGCGTATTGCAGCAGTTTGGTGTATCAAGGCTCAATTATATCCGTACCATGTACAGCGTGTCCAAGCATTAATACCAAGGGATTGGACGAAGAGGACCGGTACCAGAACCGCCACAATCTCCTGACTTTAAATCATTTGGACTTATTTTTGTGAGGATATTTAAAAAATAAAATACTTATATTGCACCGAAGTGGACACTATTGATGATTTACGCAAGCGTATCATAGCTGCTGCCAATAACTTACAAGTTTAAAACGGACAAGAATCAGAAAGATTTGTGTTAGTTTGTAGAAACTGGATAAGACGTGCCCAAAATGTTGTTGTAATGTCAGGCATGTCGAACTATTTTACTAATTAAAACTGCAAATTAATTCTATTAATAATTATTAACAACAATAGCGGCAAAACCAGTTGAATTTACTGTATAAAAAATAGGTGTTGTAAAATGTAATTTATTTCTTTCCTTGGGAATTTCTTTCAATTTGTTGTCCGGTCGCCGATTTTATACATCAGTGGACCAGTTTCCAGTTTCATTTTTGAACTGGCCTTTTTGATTTTAATTTTTACAAAATTATATTTGTAAAAGTCCAGAGTACATTCTATTTTTTTTATAAGTTCTGAATCACCCTGTATGATAGATATTTTTGAGTAGATAAAAAATAAATTTCAATATTAAACGTATATTTTATTCATTTAATATACAGGGTATCCGGAAATGATGAGCAAAAAATTCAGGGGATAATTTTATACCGAAAATAAATGCTACCTCTTTCTATAACATTTTTTCCAAAACTGATTATTAACGGAGTTAGAGGATGATAAAGTTAAAATTTTATTTTCGATATTTGTAAGTAACTAAGAAGTTATCTACAATATCTGGATTTCTTAAGAAAGAAATTCAAATATTTACATAAAATTTGCAAATTGGGGGTTTTTGCGGACGAGAAATTCATATGTTTCTAATTTTGACGTCACTAGTAGAGGGCGCCACTTATGGCACATCGTGTTTCTTTTAAATTACAGAACTTTTTTGCTGTTTAATGTATTCATCTGACTATTAAAACAATCGATTCTCCTACCTGTTATATCTGAAAAAGGTATACCTTATTGTCGTCAGGAGTAACAGTTTTCGAAATAATCTTATTTGAAATATTCAGTGCACCGATTGAAAACTGTTATCGTTTCAGGTAAAGTGCCTTTTCTACGGAAAATACAGCAAAATGTTATTTGAAATAGTTGTTGGGAACGGTAAATTATGGAGATGTACAAAATTTAAAAAAAAAATCGGCCTGCTTTGATAAAATCTTTGTACTTTGTTGAAAAATGGTTTCATCAAACTTCGCCGCCGATCTTCTTGAAATTTTGTAAGTCTCCATAATTTACGATTCTGAGCAACTTTTTCAAGTAACATTTTGCGGTATTTTCAGCAGAAAAGTCACTACCTGAAACCAAAACAGTTTTTACTCGGTGCACTGAGCATTTCAAACAGGATTATTTAAAAAATGGTTACGCCTACCGACTTCAGCAAAGTATACCTTTTTCAAATAAAACAGGTAGGAGAATTGATTGTTTCGACAGTCAGATGGATACATTAAGATGCAAAAAAGGTCTGCCATTTAAAAGAAACATGATGTGCCACAAGTGGCGCCCTCTACTAGTGACGTCAAAATTAGAAACATATTTGAATTTCTCGTCCGTAAAAACCCCCGATTTACAAATTTTATGTAAATATTTGGATTTCTTAAGTTATTTACAAATATCGAAATTGAAATTTTAACTTTAACACCCTGTAACTCCCTTAATAATCAGTTTGGAAAAAATATGGGTCGGTCAGTGGTCGCGCGGTTTAAGGTGTCAGTACTTTAATCGAGGTGACTAGATCGGTGTTGGTTCGAGCCCAGCTGCCGGTAGACCGTATATAAGCTATATTCGTGGAGAGGTTTGGCGCCCTCTGCAGGTATGGTGGAAGAATGTTGGCTTGGGTCAATGTGAGAGATTGATACCGGTTGATATTTGACTACCCCCCTAATTAATGAGGTTTTCCAGGTTTCTCTCATTCCTGCACTGAATAGTGGTTAGGGCCTACCAACGTAAATCGTTCCTGGGCGCAAATGCGGCCTGCTTAATAATATGCCGCCCCCTCTCCCGCACAAGTCTCCGACTTCTGGACTAATCCCTGTGATTAGAATGAAGGGTAGAGATATTATTATTATTATTATTAAGAGGTAGCATTTATTTTCGGTCGAGAATTATCCCCTGAATTTTTTGCTCATTATTTCCGGACAACCTGTATAGTGATTTTCCGAATTGTTACGCCACGACCTAGGTAACTGGTCGCTGCCTTGGTCGTTCTCGGGCTAGACTTTGTGAGGACAGACTGGCTATCTGTATCTCTGGGCCCGCCCATATATTTTGATTTTGGCTCCTGTTGTTGGTACTACGACTTCTACGGTCGGAACCGTAATGGTGGTCTTCCAAGACGTTCTGTATAGGCCTCTGCACTGGTCGCATTCCATGCTTCCAAACGTTTCGCCGCTCTTCACTATCGGCATCTTCAGTAGTGACTCCGCAAAAGCTTCGCCATGACAAGCTGTTTGGGATCTAATAATATCGGTGTTGCTGCACGCGTCCTTGTCCCTGCGCAAACAGTCAGTGAACGGCGCTACGTTACGACTCAGGAGGCGCGAATTTGTGGCCACGCCATTATTATTAGTCATCGATCGTGTAACGTAGGGAGTGGTACGAGCGCATTTGGACCTACGTAGTTGGATAATGGGCGGAGTCTCAAGCTTGACTTCAGAGACGACGCACTCCCTGTCACAACTCGGCAACCTCGTGGGCGTGGCTACGCTGATATTAGTCCGACCTTTTAATGCGGGTGCTGGTATAAGTACGTTTGAATCTGCGCAGTCGGCCAGTGGGCGGGGCCTCAGGCTTAACCCCGGTGATGATGCACGTTCCGTCAAGACATTTAGGCGTGGCTATGCTATTAATCATCGACCATGTAATATGAATCGTTGTTTGAGCGCGTTCGGACATGCGCTGTCGAGGAGTGGCCGGGCCTCAAGATCGACCCTGGTGTTGACGCAGGTCTGACCACGGTTCTCTAACCGCGGAGGCGTAGCCACGTTATTAGTCGTTGATGACACACATCCTATAATCCCCATTTCATCTACAATGGGGGCACCCCTGAATGCGCCTCTCACCGAAATTGTTGCTCCAGCATTTTCCTGATTACGTATCATGACGTGGGTGTTTGTTCATCCTGGAGTTTCCACATTCCTATAGCCACTTAACACATCTCGCTGTTGTTTGTTTTTCAGTAAGGGTATCCACGTCCTACACGTACGAAAACATTCATCACGGTTCATGTTATTTAGGTGCTGTTGAATTTCCTATGCCTGCCACCTTACCAAGTTATAAAACCCTGTTGCTTTCATAAGAACGCTAGTGTTCTCGAAATTTATTACATGTTCTTCGTTCAACGCATGCTGGGCAATGGCGAACTTATCGGGTTGGTTTAATAGTAGTTCAAAAGGATGTCTATAAAATGCTTTGTTACATATAATTTTAGACTGCAAACAATTATAAAAGGCTACTTATATGTTCCGTATAAAAGTCGAGATGCCTTTGAATGTTTTGATATTAATGGGGTGCGAAACGAAAGTTGGCCTTGGAATTCGAAAAATATGGATAAGTGCAAAAAAAATATATAAAAAGTTTTAAATGTTATATAACCACTAACAATACCATTTATAAAGTAAGAATAAGGAACGAAGCTGCGGTAGTGCAAGACTCGGATTGGCTAGATCTCTACCCCACTCCGATAAAAAATTGTACAAATATTAATCGCAGAAGAGTAGATGGTTCAAATACCATTTCGGTTTAGTATATTACTGTCTGTATTTCGTTAGGGTTGATTTTATTAACTGTTCGAGAATGTTTGAAGATAGACATTGTTTGACATGTGCACGCAGAGAATTAATCAGAGAAAAACGGGGATAAAAATTTATTTGATTACGGAAATGGAACTACAAAACTTTCCTCTATATTATCTTATCGACAATGTGCGCTCTATGGAACTTTTAGCAGCCTGGCAATGGCCCACGTAGATTGTGTCCACCATCCCAAGCTACGTGTCGTCTCTGTAATTGGAGTCTTCAGCAATGTGTTTAATGTTATGTAAAACAAAAAATAAAATAAACATAATCGAGTGTACTTTTGTGTTTTATTTTCAACAAATATTACAAATCTGACAAACTGGGATACAAATAAAAATCGTCTTCTTCACATCCTTCTTTCACTACCTGTAGCAACCTTTTTAAATTGTTTTCTGGATTGCCAATTCGATAGTGCCCCAGCGCCAAGGTCTGAACCTCACCAGGGATAATATATCTTTTATCATCCGCTGTAGAAAGAACAATTTTATTTATTAGTTCTGTGTTAATAGTATGTAGGGTTGTGGTAAATATATACATTTTTCGAAATATAGTAGTCACTCGTTCCACCACATTTATGTAATCTGTCAAGTCCAATTTATATTTAATAACACTTTTAGAAACACGTTTAGCCTTCTTCATTATGCCATCTGCCGTTTTTACAAAGTAGGCTTTAGCACTAGTTCCATAATAGCTTTCGATAGGGTTACCAGCATTTTCATCCTTCATCATCGTATTCTGGATGGGGTTTTGGGAATGTCATAGATATTATTCTCTTGATAATTAGAAGTGTAGAAATATTCGATATTGTTCTTACTATGTTCGTATGGGTTTTTGGTAAAATCACTAAAATTAATGAGTTTGTATCGGTGTAGAGCACATTTGCTGAATTACCATAAACAGATTTAATGTAGCAATATAAAAATTCGTAAACAATAGTTTCGGAAATGTCTAAAATTGCAAAGCCTACACATAAATAAATAAATAATAAACAGAAATTTATTTATACTGCACAAACAAACAGAATACATTCCAAAATTCTTGCACAGTGAGTATAACAAAAATCGTATCTACGACAAAATAGTCACTAAATTACATTTACTTACGTTAAAGGCTTATCATAAACCACTTTTAACTTGTTCAAATGCACAGCCACTAAATTTTCATCAAAGAGAACAAGATCTAAAGTGCGGCATGGCTATGAGCGCTCGAGCAGCTAAAGTTCCTTTGCGGCTTCCCCGAGTCGAACAGAGTTTAATATATTTTCTCTTGTCAACATTTTCCATTGTTTTCCCGAAAATTGAATTTACCATCGGTTTGAATAGATCTCAAATTCGGTCTTGGCAGAATTTCGGAGATTTGTGTTCAAATCAATGTACGAAGCGACCCACGCCGACTGAGAAAATTCCAGCGCTCTACGTATTTTCGTCAATTTTAACCCATATTTCAGACATTGCTTCAAATTTCTGTAGTGAATAACATAATGACTCTTATTATGTAAATTCGGAATTAATTTGGAAAATTTTGAATGTGGTGGAGTTATGTTCTCTGGGCAGAAGGGTAAATCGTTATGAAAGTCATGTAAATTTGCTGGATATTCCGAATTAACTTCCAATACATAACCTCTAGGTGCCGTGTTACTAATCATAAAACAGTCAAAACTTTCAAGTTATTTTTTCTCTAGAAAACGGAAGTCTCCTAGTGGTAAAAATTCTTTGATCGCAGCTCCGTAAAGATTTGTGGTATCCAGGTACATGATATACGAAGTCGGTTTATTAGGATTAAAATTTGGTAAAAATTTATTATTCGCGTTCGCCTTTCTTTTGTTACACGCGAATACCCTTCCCCTGATGGAGCGTTTGAAGAAGTGTATAGAATCCACATCCGTTAAAAGTTAGAGGTTGACGCCGGTATGTCTTAGCATCGCTTGCTAACTTAAAGATGAAGCTGTCAAATAATGGGCAGGATCTAATTTATATTGTTCTAAACATACTTTTCTAAAGTTTTCAAATACATCGGTCAACAACAAAATACCAGATTTCAAATCCAGATCTGCATAGTCTCCTAAAGTTTTGCATACTTTTACTGCTCGTTCATAGTCTCGATCAGAAATTGCTTCCATTGTTAAGTTATTGTAAAATTTTTCTTTTGAGGGTAATTTGGTCTCTTCCAGTTTCTTAAACGAATCCACATAACTGTAAGGAGATACCCCTTTCTGTCGGTGTAATCTAAAAAAAGTGTTTTCTAATTTCCACGCATTGATCTGATTGTAAAGACAGACTTAACTTTTCAAGAGATTTGGCGAGAAATAGAAAACAGTCCACAACCCTTAATCTGAAGTAAGTGTCGGGTTTATTGGAAATTGAAGACTTTTCTACTAGAATGGATTTGGAGAGTGATATGTACTTTTCTTTGGTTTGAGCTATGACGGACACAGGTTCTTTTTTAGATGTCAAATGTTTTAGGAAGAGATGAGAATCGTAATTCGACAGGCAATGGAAAAAAACTGGTATGAATTTCGGCATCTTATAGTGTAAATTGCAGATACTGTGTGCAGATTTCCTGTATAGTGAAGTAATGTGGTCGTGGTCGTTATTCGTTTTTCTAAAGACTTGAAATTCTGTTCACAAATGTGACAGGTCTTGACATTGTTAAAATCATTTTTCTGATCCTCGGAGAGAGGTAACATTTCCTTAATGTCTTTGAAGTGAGTATTTTACAAATTCAAAACTACACTATACAATTTTTCCGAGAATACTCGAGCAGTATTCTGACCTCGGTACCAGAACATTTTGGAAAACTTGTCATCAAAATTGCTTATGTTCACATGTTTTTACAGAATAAGATTAATTAGTACTAGGTTCAGTATAATCGAGGGGTTTCAACAAATTCTCGAAGTCAGCGCAGATCACAAAAGGAACAGGCAGCTATGTTTCAAAATTAACAAATTTTAAAATATTTTTTGGAACAAATTCACCATACTTATTTAGTTTCAAATCAGTTGAAGGTAGTTTTGTGCAAGTGTGATTGCAGTCGTTATTTTCGTGAAACTGCAGCTGTTGACCAGTTTTAAACGATTGTAGACACCCTTCACAAAGATACAGCCGACCTCTGTTTCGATTTTTGACTGGATACTAGTCTTGATGAGTCCTTTATAAGACAGTAGTGATTGATACCTGTATTATCTGTTATAAGCAATAAATTCACATGTGTAGCTTGACGCGTTGATGTAAAATGAAGAGAACCCTCTATTTCCGTAGTCATTTTTCCATTTTCGAGTTCTGATTCAATACCGTACACATTTACTGAAATGTTCATCTTTTCAAACTTGAGAATATCTTTCAATTTCATAGGAAATTCTAAGCCGTTAAAATTCAGTAAGGTGCTATAGCAAGAGTAAGAATGAAATGTGTAAGGCACCGCATCACACTTGAAAAACTTCAATATCATATGCATACACCAGAGAACTGCTCATTCATATAAATTAAGGGGGATGAAGATTGGACTGTAACGGCATCATTAAAAACACATGGGATAAGGATGGACAGTGATTAAAATGTATTATAGTACATTTTTTATTACAATAAAAACACTACATATATTTATTTATTTAAAAAATATTATGACATAAAATTTTCATATAGATAGTATACATTTGTTAGTGAACATATGCACTTCGGTTTGATATGATAAAAACACCAAGGTTTAATGAAATAGGTGGATATTCCCCCAACTCGTATACAGAGTTTAATGAGTATTCACTTGTGTAATCAGCTTTTTCCTTTCCTTTAACATAAATTATCTCCTCGTGGGCAGTCAGGCTGTGAACGATGTTTAAAAAATTATGAAATGGGGTGTATCCTTCGTTCCAATCTATGCAATGGTAATTGTTCGTCAACCACGTTGCCTGTTTCTCCAAGTCGAGTGATAGATGCCTTTTAGGAAATGGAGATTTAAAAACGTAGTGGGATATTTTACGTCCATTAAATGCAGCCATCTCCTTTACTATAAACTTATTATTTTCCACTAATTTTTTCCACTTTTTAGCACTAATGGCATTTTTTAAACTTTTTTATCAAATTATATATTTCATTTCGATTCCTTAAACTTTATCATCGTCTAAATCGATTGTCTAACAATTTTAGTAAGGAGGTTGTACCAGAATACACGATCATGTAAAATTAAACAGTAACTTGTAGTGTCTTTGGGAATATTCTCGCTTGTTTCCAATTCAATTCGTACCACTACAGATGATGATTGTATTGTTTCCTTTTGTCAAGAACAGCAATGTGTGCAATAGTGTGGAATTCTATTGGATTCAATATCGCATTATTCCCCGTCACATAGTAGGATTGTTGCAAATTTGAAAACATTTCGTATAAGGTGGCATATCTGTGATTTTTAAAGTCCAGAAACAGGTCGTTGTATGGGTGGCAGTTATCAAATGTACCCATATTAGAGTTTACTTTGTTTTTCTTATCTGTCTGAAAAGCCACAATTACTTGACGCGGAGTTTCCAATTTAGTAGTAGTTTTCACTGGCCAGGTGTGGCGTGTTATTTCAGGAAGCACTGGATATTCTACGAGTTCCCAGCTCCTAAACGCTACCAAAACATCTTCGTTTGAATCTAAAATTTGTGTTAAAGCGAACTGTTGAGCAATACCCACGGATACGTGTGGCATCTGCCAATAAAGTTTTTCTATAGAAATTTTCGGTTACTCAGTACCGGTTTTCGCCGTTACGACATCTACGTCGTTATTATTTCGAATTAGAACTAATTCCTGTTTCATTTTTAATATACTTTTTTTATAGTCTTCGAAAAAGTCTATCAACATTTTCAGTGGAATGCATACATTAAATTTGCCAGTGTAAGGTAGCATTTCTTCTTTAGGAAACCACCCCGCATTTTGAAGTTTGACGCTTTCACTCTCGGTGTAGGAAAGGTACCCCTTAAGGGTTGATGTTAATCCGACGTTGCGAACTGAATCAATAAGAACACCATTCAGTTCATATCGAATTTCTCTAAAGAGAAAATTAAATGCATTATTTATCAGCTTTAATTGAATAACTGCTTTTCCATCGTGTGTGGTTAACGTTCCCTCCAAATACAACATACTTTCACACGGTAAGGTATAGGCGTCAAGTTCTTGAATGACAATTCTAATTTCATCATTGTAATCGAACTTGGAGGTTACAAAGGGTTGATAATTATGATACTCCATGTTGACAATAGAATTATCAACAAGAGCTTGCTGCATTACGTATAGGATATCCATTATACGAGTACTTCAAAACCAAGAGACTTTAGAAACTTCTTGTTTTTCGGTGTGACCTTAATAACGTTTCTATTTGGACTAATTGATACTTTCTTCTGGGTCTCCTTTTATAACTGTGTTTAGTCAAAGTAGTTGGTGGGTAACATGGTGCGTTGTAACGAACTACCATTGCTTACAGTTTATTAAGATGTAGTCTAACCATAATGGTTTCCTCTCGAAAATTAACAAGATTTCCGTCCTGGTCCAGTATTTTAACAGTTAAGGTGTTGATCGTCTTGACAGACACGGGGAAATATAAGATATTCAGAGGCGATTCAGTAATTTTATACACTGGTGCCGCAGAAGGAAATAATATCGTGAATAATGTGAACCGGTCTTCCGTTGGAATATGAACCGACTGCTAAATTACAATCGATACATATAGCGTTGACTTTAATTATTTGTACAGGAAAATCTGATTTGTTTATTACGTCAGCATGTGGAATCCTCTTTTTAAATCCTAAAAGACGTCCTATGGAGCGTTCAGATGTAAAATCTATTTCGGCATTTGTTCTAATTATAACAGTTGATGTATTTAGGTTAGGGTTAATACTAACTATATCGGTCAACTGTAAGTTTTTCTGTATATAATTATCTATATCTGAAGGTATAACCCCATGCCTTTTCTATAAGGACCGAAATATAATCCTATGCCGATAGTCGCCTGCTCCATTGCCAAGTCATGTCTTTCCTCTTTTCCAACCTTTCCTTTGCAGCTTTCACATCGTTCATAGCTTTAGCTATACCCGCAGCTCCGCCTCCTATCCAGTGCACCTAACGTAGCGAATAGCGGGATGAGGGCAAGAAATCCTCCAGTTTTTGGAAGTGGAATTATCCGTTTTTTAGGGCTAGCAATGTTTTTAGTTCCGATGGATGTTAGAGCTTGTTTCGCCATGGCGATGAGACTACTAGACGGCTTTCATTGCTGCAGTAACACCTAATGCAGCTACTCTTTCTCCTAGACTTGCGTCAAAAGCCTTAAACCTCTGATATGCTTTTTCCGCTAATTCTTTATCTGCCTTTTTATCGATGTTTTAAATCTGTGTGGATACTGTACGTCTTGTCATGAGAAAGACAAGCAGTATCAAGAGGATTGATTCCTCCATCACCTCTAGCAAATCCTTTTTCCAATTTCGTGCCAGGTCCACAAAAGTTATAACCCGGAATGTGTAATTCGAATGAAGTTTATTTACAAGCTTATTTAGAATCCCGGAACCACTTTTTCTATTTCGGGAATATTCAAGCATTTATATCTGTTCCTTTGCAATATCATAAAGTAACTGAGTTCATTATAAATACTTTCTAAGGTGATTAGGTGCTCAGTACTTATACTTTGTCGGAAGGATGCGGATCGAAAAACAAAAAATATCTTTACCCATTGTTAATCACGATCTGTAAATTCATTCAAAAAATACGGTCCTCTTCTGGGAGGTTTTTCAAAGACGGGAATAATTATTGGAGTTTCGGGCTCTGGACAAACTAATGTTACCATAACATTATTAGAACAGCCAAACGGGTTACGATTTGAAAATGTTTGTGTACTCAAAATCCTTGTATAAGTCAAAATACGAATACGTAAAACAACTTTTGGAGCTTATAGAAGAGATCGGATATTACGAGTACCAAGACGGTAACGATGTAATTCCTCCCAGCGAAATAAAGCCCAATTCTGTTATAATTTTTTATGACGTGGTGTGCAGCAGCCAGAGCATCATAAGGGACTATTTCTACTTGGGACGCCATAAAAATACCGATTGTTTTTACTTATGTCAAACATATCCTCGATTCCTAAACAGTTAATAAGAGAAAATTCCAATTTTATGGTTGTATGTAAACAAGATACTACAAATTTAAAATACATTCACGATGATCACGTGAACGTCGATATGTCCTTCTAGAAATTTAAGGATATGTGTAGTACTTGCTGGAATGATAAATACGGATTTCTTGTTATCGGTCGTTATAGAAAAGGATTTGATGCTTTCATCTTTCTTTAAATTATAAATAAACCTGCAGTCACAGATGCACTTCATTAGTATACTAACCATGAATAAAGATCTGGCGGCACAGCTGGGGAAAACCAGAAAATCAGTCAAACGAAAATTTCAGAGTCGGAACTAGCTCCATCCCAATCTCAATTGGAAAAAATATTACGCAACCACTGCAGAAACTATTATCCAACAATAAAACCGATGTGGGAGTAAAACAGGGACCCGCTGAAATTAAATTTGAGACCCCTGTCTACACCTAGAAGGAGTGATGTTAATGCCTATAGCAAATACTTACCTGCACTGTCCATGACAATGCCTAGCTTCCTTGAGGATACATTTCAGCATGATTCACGAGCTAATAAATCTAACGAGCAAGTTAGTAGTGACCTGATAGACCAGGAAGTGGAAAGAAGCCGAATTTTTCTCCAAGACCTTTCAAAAACTGCAGCTTATGAAAATTATTTAGATTCCTACGATCCTTTACCAAGACAATATATTGATCTATCTGTGAGAGTTGATGAAACAGGGAACGATAGACAATATGGAGTAAAGCACGATATAGATACGGAAAAATTGGAGGGTCCGATTTAGAGATTGTGGCAAAACACATTAAAGAAAATGGGTTGACATATATTGGAACACCAGGTCTTTATGAGTTACTCTTCAAGAACCTGCGGGCTACAAATAATTTTTGGATTTGGATAATGATATGGATATTTTAAATCGGTCCAATGCTTATCGAAGGCACTTTAACTCTGAAGAACAAATACAAGGATCTCAAAGTTATAAATATAGAACTATAATCAAACCCTATTTAACTAAGAAGGGAATATTAAAGACTAATATGGGTTCTCTTCCAAAACCATTCGCTAAGCCTCGCCCTTTCACTAGACCGTTGCGCAGAACACAATCGTTAAAACATTATACGCAAGGTGGACTGTTGGAACTAAATAATAAAAAAATCAATTACATTTATTTTGATGATCCTAATCAGTTAATTGATAGATTATGCAGGAAATAATTCTCATACCAATGAAATGCAGTCGATTTCCAATAGTTAAGGGAACTAAAAATAGGTAGTTTTCCAATACGGTCCTCATAGAATGAAGTAGGTTGTGTCTCCAGCCAATTGCGCACATAGGCTTCAACCTCATCGTCACTGTCAAATCTCTGACCTCCCAAAGCTTCCTTGAGTAGCCGAAACAGGTGAAAGTCACAAGGTGATAAACTGAGCTGTAGGGAAGGTGTTATAGCGTCTCCCAGCCCAGTTGCTCCAATTTTTCTCTTGTCAGGGCTGCAGTATGCGGGTGTGCATTGTCCTGGAAAGAATCACTTCTCTCATCGGTAGGTCTCTTCTTTTGCGGCGATATGCAAGTCTGACATCACTCAAAATTTCGCAGTAGTATGCGGCGTTGGTTGTCCTGCGTTCATGCAAAAAAACAAAATGCAGCAAGCCAGCTGACAGCCGTGACTTGGCTTTGACTGGTCCAGGTTCCCCTTTCAGTCTCCACTCTATACTCGCTTTTTTTATTCAGAGGTGTAATGGTGCACCCAAGTTTCATCACAGGTAATAACGTGAGTGAGAAATGAGGCTCCTTCAGCCTAAAATCTTGCAAGAACACGTTCACACACCTGCAAACGGTTCAGCTTCTGCTTAGCTGTGAGAAGACGAGGAACCCACCTAGTATACACTTTACGAAACCCTAGCTCCTCTGTGAGTATTAAAAAAATGATCCCATAGCTTATCTCAACCTCACTTGCAATGACACTGGTGATTAGACGCCTGTCACCTTCAACAAACTGTCGAACACGGCTGATGTCAGTTGTGATGCTGGAGCAGGATCTGCGGGCATGGCCCTCATTCTCAACACGATCACGACCCTCCACAAACTGTTTATGCCATACAAACACTCTAGCACGTGAAAGTGTCTCTTCTCCGAACTGTACAGTCAATCTTCTGAAGATTTCGGCCGGTTTTAACCCTCAGTAGCAAGAAATTTGATCACAATACGCTGCGCAATCGAGGGGGGTACCTCCTGCTCGGACATCGTCACGATGGTTAATGGCGCGGTTTAGAAAACGCGCCCGCCTACTTTCCCCACTCCTGGCAGCCCTACCCAACACCCCTAAATGCGGGAACGCTCTAGCACCTACATTAGGCTTCCAGGACCAAAAGTCTCGTTTATATTTAATTCACCCTCGTATATCTTCCCCATATTTGAAAAATTGAACATGTAGATATAACACCAACTGATTGTGAAATGTTTCATAATTTTGGTATGGCCATAAAATCGAGTGCTCTTATTGGGCGAAGTATAAATAAAGAAATAAATTAATTTTTAACGCGGAATCAGGGCAACCATCATTATGTGCACAAATTGTTTTGCAGTGTCCTATAGCAAAAAATGCCTAGTGTAAAAGAAGAAATAATAAACGAAATAAGGCGACCTGTCATTGTACTTCCATGACCTTATCCAAGGTGATCTCGTCGAAGTTATACCATATGCTAAAATGAACAAAGGTTATCGATACTTGTAGTTATAAACGTATTTAGCAAGTTTGTATGGGTAGAACCAGTTAAAAGAAAAACTGCCAAAGAAGTGACAAATAGTATGCGTAGAAACCTTGTAATTGTCAAACGGTCATGGGAAAAGAATTTTATAACAAAGAGTTTTGAGAACTCATGCAAAAATTTAACATAAACCACTACAGTACATATTGTAATTTAAAAGCTAGTATAGTAGAAAGGGTAAATCGTACTTTAAAAAATTGAATGTGGAAAAGATTTAGTTTGAAGGGAAACTACAAATGGTTGCCCATTTTACATGATATCGTAAAGCAGTACAACAATACTCCACATAGAACTCATGGACTTAAAGCAAGTCAAGTCAACAGCAGAAACGCTAAGTAAATTCTAAATACAGTATTTATGCCCGTTTGCACCGTTTTCAATTTAAGTGAAGAATAGCTAAGAAATCCTTAAATTTTAAGAGTCACTTAACTCTAAATGTGTTGCACCGCAGATACTTAACTAAGTGTTGAAGTATCTTTGGCAACGTCGTATTTTTAGTAATAATTCTAGGGAATTCTAGTTTCTGGGTGACAAAAGTAAGTAATAATCTATGGTTTGTGGTTATAAGTTCTAGCCCTTCTAGCCTAGCTTTTTTAATCTATCTACTTTATCAAATACTTATTTATATACTATATAAGAAAAAAAAGACCTAGATCCACGAATTACACACTTCATGAGAAAGAAGTTTTACTTAATATAGCGGAAAAATATAAAAACATAATAGAAAATAAGAAAACTGATGGTGTTACTGTGCAGGAAAAAAATAAAACCTGGGAAAAAATCACATCAGAGATTATGTCCAAATATGTGCTACAGAACTACAGACTCTTTACATAAATATTATGAGAATCAAAAAAGGGAATTGAAAAAAAAATTGGAGAGGAAAAGAAGCAATTGTATCTTACAGGGGGTGGATTACCATCTACACAGGTTAAAGATCCAACTAATGAAGTATTGATCAATATTGTCAACAAGAAAGTGTTATATGGTATGACAAATCCATTCTAGGGTGATACTGTATCTACGGTAGATGCAAATGTGGAAAACATAAATGTGAGTATTTTTTGTTGTTTTCTAATGAAACAAACGTTTTTTTTAATTAATTCTGTTTTTTTAGGATATAGAATTTGTTTATGAGGAAGAAGAGAACAGTACGAAAAACTTATGCAATAAAGATAATATAAACAGTTCATTTTTAAAAAGAAAAGCGTCCGAGCAGCATGTAGTCTCAGATACACATAGCTCTACCACAAGCAGCAATTATGGACAGTTTAATTGGAAAAAATACAAACCTTCTGATTTATCCCAGCCTGTAAGTTCTGTCTTAAAACCACACAATGAAACCATACATACACCATCTCGAAGCAACTTGGATGCATCTTGACGAAGACCAACATCCACAATAAGAAAGCTGTCTTCATCAAATTTAGCTGAGAAATATGAGCTTCTTGTAGACAAAAGATTAGAATTAATAGATCCTTTAAAGCGTGAAAGTCTATTACGTATAGAAGAACATAGTTTGCAAATGGAATTGTTACAGGTAGATCTTCAATTAAAAAAAAAACAGTTGCAGAGTTCTTACAATAATAAGGCCATTTGATTTTTTGTAGCAAGTTACTGCCTACCTTGCCAGATTCTATCATCGGATGACATTTCACTAATTTTTATAAATTTCAATATGAGGCCATTATTTGCAAAATTCGCCCTATGCTTTGAAGTAAATTATTTAAGAAATGAAAAATATTGCTCGCAACACGGCTAATGCATTTTCTTAACTGTTTTTTTTTTCACTGGTAACTTTTTAGGAATATAAAAACAAATTCATTATTTAGATATCCAAAACTCTAACCATTTTGCAATAAATAAATAGATGAAATGCATAGACAGTTTTGCAAATAATGGCCTCATGTAATGCATTCACATAAAAATTCATGTTTCATACATTTCTCGGTTTATTGTTAATTAGATGGTTACAAAATACATATTTTACATATTGGCAAAATAATTATTTATAATATGGTTTCTGTAATGTATACCCTCATATCCTTCATTTTGGTTTGGTACATCTGGCAGCTGGCCTATTTGAATTAAATAATTTAACTGATTCAAGTTTAAATTAGCTAGAACAGGATCTTCTTTGGCATCTATTGCAATATTATGAAAGACTCCAACGGCAGTAATAATTGTCATAACTGTTTCCAGCTTGCATCTCAAGCCATACGCTAATACTAGAAAACGCCGTTTCCATATGCCAAAAAGTCTTTCAATGCTGTTCCTAGTTCTTATATGAAATTCGTTATAAAGTTGCTCCCCTCTAGTTTGTGGATTTATCACAGGAGTCAATAGATAAGGAGCATGTAACCGCTATCTCCTGCAAAAAAAAATATAAAATATTTTTTAGAGCACAAAAACATTTGTGATAATGCAAAACCTACATTATACAAAACCTCACCTAACAGATGGGTATTTGGAAATTCTCCCCCTTCAAATCTAGCTCTTATCCGACTGTTTGCGAATATAGTTGCATCATGGGCAGAACCTGGCCATCTTGCTACCAAATCCATTATTTTTAAATTTGAGTTTCCAACAAATTGACAATTTAATGAAAAATAAGATTTTCTGTTTCTAAATACTTCGGCATCATTACCTCCTGAAAAAGAATAAAATATAAAGAAATATTAATTTATTAATAATAATTGAAGTTTTTCACCTGGAGATTGAATACGAATATGCGTACAATCCACACATCTGTCCAAGCTGTCGAGATGTGTATGTCCATAAAATCTGCAATACTTGACAAGTGATCATCACTTGCGTAAAATCTGAGAGTAGTCAGCAACTGATTCATTGGCGACAAACTGTTATTCCTGGAAACTATGAACTATGATGATGCAAAACAAGGATATTGGTAAATGTTCTTAAAGTATATACTCACATATCATTAGGAAATTCTAACTGGTTTTCTATATCTATCAAAATTCTCAAAACAGTAGGTTTTGTCAGTCGAAATCTTTGGAAAAATGTAAGCTGATCCATGTCCTCAAAATAATTTCCTCTTTCATACACTCTTCTTGGATACCCATATTCTATAATGTCCAAAATATCTCTATCGTCATTAACAATCTCATCATCAAGAAGAAAATCTACATCCATTTTCAACTAGAAAAAATTATAATCAATCACACTCGAGTACTTTCTAGCTCCTTGTAAGTAAAATTCGTCCCATAACCCTACAAAATCAACACTTAAATGTTAAGGATACTTTAAGTAGACAAATTCTGCAACTTAAAATAAGGAACCCTTAAGCAACCTTGAGGCAGCCGTGCAAATCAATTTCTTGGTTTAAGGGTCACTTAGCGTTAAGTGCACCGTACTGTAATGCGGTGCAAACGGGCATTAAAAACAGTTGATCCGAGACCACCAAAGTTTAAAAAAGAACACCTAATTTTTCAAATGAGGTTTTTTTTAATAAAAAAAGTTCAGTCCACTAATCCTACGTATTTATTAAAAGACCATAACAAAGAAGTTATTCAAGGCGCATTTTACACCGAAGAACTACAAAAGGTCAAGCACCCAGATTTATCTCGTCGAAAAAGTATTGCGCAAACGTGGAAATAAGGTTTTCGTCAAGTAGCTTGGTATGGACAAAACCCACAACTCATGGATTAATAAAAATGAGGTTATTGTGTAAAGTTTAAAATAAAAAGAAATATTAAATCAAATTGTTTTATTTCACAAATCTTTTCTTATATATTTTACATGTATTTTCTTTATTTAAAGTAACATCTATTACTAACTCTAATTTCTTAATTCTTTGATGGAATCGACATCGGTCAATAGCCATAAATTCCCAATATTTCTTTCTTGTTGCTCTATAAGCAAAGTCCCACACACACATAGTTTATATATTTTATCTTTTCCAAACCTTACTTTCTTTCCTGACATTCTTGTTTAAAGGATGAAGGTACAAAAATTCCATTACCATGGATATATTCTCACTGTTTGGATTTTCCTTGAATGAAATTAAATTTACTGCATTGTTCAACACATCACCTGACATATTCTGAAGTCCCTTTTGCAGAACTTTGAAATAGCTAAAAAATGCTGATTCTTCAACATTTGGATTCTATAATTTATTAGCGGTAGTAAATGCTATAAAGTACATACGGCATCATAGGTCAGATACACGCTTGAATTATCTTTGGTTATTTTAACCACAGTAGCATGCGGTAGGCGCCAGTATGAATTTTCTTGCATTCACCGGTTCCAGACCCTCATTGGTATACTCGAATCAAGAATTCAGACGACTTTCGTCATCACTTTCGGCAACCAATAAAATTAGTTGTCATTTTATATCATTTTTATACTTTTACAAATCATGTATTAAATCGACTATCCGTGTGACCTTGGTTAGTCATGTATTTTGGGTTGCTTTGCATATTCCTAATTTATAAATCTCTAATGGTGCTGTAATCTGTGTTGCATAATATTTTAAAAAGAACATTTCAAGATTTTAATGTCTAATTTTCGATCAATAGTGTTTCAAATAAAAACTATAAATGTACGGACAGGTAGATGGTAAATATGTGTTTTAATAGAAGTTAATTATTATTCACAGACTTTCAATAGAAGTTAATTATTATTCACAGACGTGCTATAAAGTTCTTGAATGAATTGCTAGGTTAGGTTTGGTCCAACACTTGTGTATAAAGTTTTTTTTTATCTTCATGTATTGTCACGAACTGTGTACTGTGTGTGACGATTTGTAAACCTTGACTTGGGTAATTCGTTCAGGAGCAGTATTTCTAAAAATGAAGTTTATGCAGCAATAACTGTAGCTGTAATTACAAAAAAAAAGTATAAGAGAAACCGTTCAAAATAGTCTTAGCAATACTTTAAATATAATAATTTAGCCAGCAACAAGCTTGTGCACGTTGGAAAATCCGGTTGATCGTGATTCCGTACGCAATGCATAAATTCAATGATTCGTGTATTTACATACTCCATCTTACTTGAAGACTTATAATTGTACATATGAAACGGATGAAAAGACTTAGCATTTAAAGCGCCCATTACATTAAATATTTTTAATGTATTGAATTGATACTAGAAATAATTGTTTCTAATGTGATAAAATATTGAAAATACTTGTGATGGGTAACTGAATTCACACATCTACTACAGAACCAAAAATTGAATTGAATTTTTATGAACCAACTAAATCTCCACAGAACCAGTATAAATTGCTTACCGTGCTACCAAGTCAAGTAATTGAATTTTAAATAAGCCCTCGTCAAATTGAATATGTTGTTTTTGTAACCAGTCTTTAATATTTGCCTTTGTCCAACTAGAATTAGGAATTTTATCCTCCAAACTGCTGTGATAACTAGCATTATCCATAACAATCAGTGAAGGTTTTTCTAAATTTTTTAATAATTGGTTTTCAAACCATTTCAAAAAGTTTTCTTTATTCATTTCGCCATGATAATCCGGATTTTTAGTTGAGGATGAAAACACTAATGACGCTCCAGGAATAAAACCACTTTCGTTTCCAGCATGTAGCACAATATATCTAAAGACACAAATCCACATTGATAACTTATATAAATTAAAATTATACACACCGTTTTCCTTCAGTTTTAATTTTTTTCACACTTTCTTTTGTATTATCTTGCCATGACCTTTGTATAGTTCCATGCTGGAAAATCCATGTCTCGTCCAAATAAACAAATTGCCGGGGATCCTCAGAATTTATATTCTTAATATATTTTTCTAAAAAAATCACCCGCTTCAAAACTATATTGGGTAGCTCCATTAACCCCCTACGTGGATTGTCTTTCATAAACTTGAAACCTATTTTTTTCAATATTTTACTCAAGCTAGTTAAACCTCCGTTATAAATATTACGATTCTTCAGCACTTCTGCAAGAGACTCTCTAGTAATGTGTTCTTCTAAAAAACAGTCAACAACAATGAATACAATATAATACATTAGTAGGACCTAAACTGAAATATGGTAGCATTATTTGGAACCCTTCTGTGAAGTGTCGAAGCTATTCAAAAAAATTTTTAAGCTTTAAGATGGATCACTTTTATCCCCCAATTGGCTTCAATTATGATATATTGTTAAGTCGTTTTGAGTGCAGTTTAATGCAACAACACAGGAATATGCAAAGTGTAGTAATTTTATATAAATTCTTAATTGACTACCCGCAATTCCTTGAGATTATTAACATTAAAACATCCACCAGACCATCTCATTCTACATCATTGTTCTATCTCAGTATATTATGTGCCTTAATTATCAGTGTACCTATTGAAAATAATATTCATATTTTAAACGGTAAATTTAGTCAAATTAAGTCATTGCTTTAGTCACTTCTTTGTATTTTTTTTGTCATTTTTATTAATTAGTAGTGTATCATACCTAATTTGTTCTTAATATATTGTTCAACAAGCTAGGAATAGTATATGGCACTAAATATTTATTAAATTAAAAGAATGTATTTAACTGATGCCAGAAATTATTATTTTTAACACAAAAAGGTATTAAACCCCCTCGTGATGTGCACTACTAAATTCTGCAGCTGCCATAGTTTAATATTTCTGTAAGTGTTCTCATTAATATTAGTAAATAGCGGCAGTATTAATAGTAAATACTTACTATTTCTGTACATTTCATAAATTACATTTCTGATCGCAACTTGATGGAAGTCATCGATGTCCACTACTGGTTGCTTTTTTGGTCCAGTGGTTTTGGGTGCAGATAATTCTTCTCCGGTCTTGACTTCTTGCCATACGCTGCTCACAGCCGATAAACTTATGCTTAAGGCATCAGCAACTCGCTATAAGTTTAAGGTTTAATACTATCTTGTCAGTGTTCCTTAACTTCAAACATACCTCTCTTACAGACGTTATTGGTACCAGTGGACCCCCCGCATCGCGTTCTCTCCCAAAATAATTTAATAAATTGGCAATTAATGCCTTTACATCTGCACTAAACGCTTTAGGCATGTCTGCTTTTAACCTATAATAGCAATGAAAATGCAATTTATATGTACTCTGAAAAGCGAATCTCGTTCTTACTTTACTTACCAATATTATTAAACTTAAAAAAACAGAAAAAATTATCCCAAACTATTTTTACACTCAAACTTACGATTTGTACTCCGTGAAATGGACAGTTGGACACTATACGCACTTGTGCTGGCTGGAAACTAGACACAAACAAGCCCCAAACAACAATAAAGTAACTGGGTTTGTTTTCGTACGAAACGACTAAATTTAATTGACAACCGCCCAACACGCGCATGTAAACGTTGTAAATTTGGATGTAAACTTAATGCAGCGAAATATGAATACATCCATGAAATTTTTGTGAATATTTAAGAAATAACAGTTAGGAATAGCAAATTTATATAATACATTTAATAATTTAAAAAATGTAATTTATTGATGCAAGACATAATTGTTTTTAACGCGACTAAATATCGAAAATTATGTTGGCAATAGAAACTGTGGCGTGACGTCACTCGTGACGAAAGTCGTCTGAATTCTTGATTCGAGTATATATAGATAATTGCATATGATACGTTAGAAAATGTTCCTTTGTTTCCAGAAATTTTAATACACGGTATCAATCCACATGTATAAGACAGACCCACAGATACAAATTTATTATTGGAATTATTTAAATAAAATCTTCATTTCCCTAATGTCACTAGAAGTTCTTTATTAAACAGGTTATTATTGCACAAACTGTAGTCGAACTGATGATCTTTCTACAGCAGATAACCCTAATAATCGGTTTTGGTTGCCGTTACCGTTATTGACCTAGATCCGTTTGCTATTTCATTACCTTACTACTTTTATGTTTTTTTTTTTTTTAGTAATAAATAATTTACATTTTGCTAATACATGTCATAAGGGCAAATAAAGATATAAATCCAGAATATTCACATATTTTAATTTACATTTAAGTTACAGTCGAATCAAAACCCCAACAAGAATAATATATAATCAAGGAAGAATTTAAATAACGAAAATTAATTATTTAATTTTTTAATTTAAAAAGATGCATTTTCTTTTATTTTAAGTTTTCCAAATAATCAGATTTAATTATATTTGCTGGAAAAGCATTGCCCTCCACGGTTTGCAACAAGACTCTCTTTTTTGTATAAAGAACTACGCAGTTTTTGCTATAAAAAAAACGTTTTTAAAATTTACACTTTCAAGGCTTCTACTTTTCTCATTATGTATCATTTACAGACATATGCTCATAAGAACTTTATTTTCTTTTTACATCGTGTCATTTCAATGACACTCTGTATACTTAATGCATCGATTCATTCTATTATTTTCATTATATCTCAGCATAATCCAACACGGTTACCAAACTGTGGAATCTCTGCATATGCAGCGAAGTTTACTACGTATGCATATACAGCTGCCGAGTAGTTGAATATGTAGCTTGTAGCCTGAATAGGATATATGCACAATATTGCAACTTACTATTTCATATAATTCTAATTAGCTAGTCCAAGCTTTACTAAAAAGCTTCAATAACTCTAACTAAAACATAGCTACACATTACACCATACATAAACACATACGAATATATACGTATAGTTATTTTTTAAATAATTCACATTATATCTTTGTCAATTGTTTAGGCGATGGGTAGATATGTCTTCGATCCTCATAACTTATTAAATCAGTACAACATTTGATATTCATTAATATTATACTTTGTATGAATATTCTACGGATTCTAATAATAAATCTGAAAATATTTATGGGTCAAAAACAAGTCACGAGGAGACAAATATGTCTATTTTTATTATACATAATTAATAATTTTTGTAAATAAGACGTTTTGTATTTTAAATGTAGTAAAATATTCCTAGAAAGATATTTATAAAACAGAATAATTTAATAAATTTTCTTAATTTTGATTTTTTGGAGTGGTCTTGACTGCCGCACCGCTATTGAATAAGCAGTTATTGACCCACGAATACTTTCCTTAGTTGTATAATAAATTACTAAAGATCTTCTTAAGGTGGTGTGCAAACAGACAAAGTGAAGCCGTGTACACATTTGTAACAAAACATCGATACGTAACTGCATCTCGAAGAGGGCCAAAGTAGGGGGCCGCTGCTCTAGTAGAGTCTGACTGTAATATGAATAATGACTTATTTGATTTATTTTATTAATTTTGACCTTCGGTTTTCAAAAACTTCTTTTGCCTACTTAGGTAATTAGTTGAGTTATATATTACTTTTCAATTATTACTAACAAAGAAAGAAGCTAATTAACAAATTTCAAAAAACATCATCAAAACGCTTGATGTTTTAGAAAGTTGTTACTATTTCGTTAAGGCAACAAATTTACAACTACAATAAGGCGCATATAATTATGTATAAAAAACGTTAAATAAGTTACTGAAAATGCCCTCCCCTCTACTTGTAAGAATACATTTTGCCTCTTTACGCATTTTAGTACGCAGTCTTTGAAATATTCTTGAAGTATGTTTGATTATGTCATAAGCAACTATTATCCTATTCTTTAATTCTACAGTATTAATTCGAGTAGTGTAAACCAAATTGTTCATCATCTAGCAACAACGACAACTCCCAAGAAAATATGCACATACTTTCTGTGAAGGATGCCTCTGTATAAAGATGTGGAAATTGTACAGGTTAAATTTATACGAGCCACAAGGCGTTGGTGATATACTTATAAATTTGCTGTAATAATCCCCAGATAGAAAGTGATTTTATTAAAATCTCATTCAAATCACAAAATATAGGTAATAATAAATCTAGAAATCACTTAAAATATAACGCCACTAAGATTAATCCCGTAGCTGATGACTAACGATAAATCTTGTTGTTATAAATAATTGTTGATAAATATGAACAAATAGTAATCTTTATGTTATTATTTTGGTCTAATTAGGTTTTTGCTGTTACAGTGAAAATATGATGTTATAAAGGATTTAATTTTTCCTCTAAAAATTGTATTCGTATTTATTAATTCTGCAGTTTTTAAATTAGAAGATTAATAAACAAATTATTAAAAATATATTTGCTTCATAAATGTTTAAAAATCAGCGAAATATAATTGCAGCTTTTAAAATAATTATTGTTTCAGGTGTACAAATTAAGAATTGAAAATAAAATAAGTGGTAACTTTTGGTATGTATTCCGAAGATATACGGATTTTGTAAGGCTCTGTAATAAACTAAGAAATATGTATCCACAAATAATGCAGCATTTACCTAGCAAAAGGTGGTTGAAAAATAATTTTGATCCTATATTTATTGAAGAAAGAATTAATGGACTTCAGACATTAGTAAATACAATAATTCATTTGCCAGATATATTTGGCTTGCAAGAAATACAAGACTTTTTTTGTCTTAATGAACCACCTGGCTATTCTGAAACAAATGATGAGTCACGGGTAAATATTTTACTTTATTTTAGTATACAATACAAAAATATATTTTTTTTTATTATAAATGCATTTGCATAAAGTATTTTTGAAGGCACTATCAAACGTAAGTATGTACATGCTTTTGCAATAGTAATGACAACTCCCTCAAAACAGTTCTTGAACTTCTGGAAGTTCTGAATAGATTTCATTAAATCTCTATTGGCGAATTAAACAAATAAAAGAATAATAATAGAATAATAACAGAATGTTAAAAGTTGAAAATATATTTAATTACCAATAGGTCAGCTGTTCAAAAGAAATTGCAATATTCATTTTAAGGAGTGTCATTATTATTGCAAACGATTGTACTTTCTCCTGTAATGTTCATAGGGTTTTTAAATATTTTAATATTTACTATACTATTAGGGGAACAATCATGTACAAAAAATTTTTTATATTGTTTACAGGCAATGTTTGAGACAATGGAGGAAATTATAAATAATTTAAAACAACAATTACATGAAAAGGAATCCGTAATAAATTCATTACAAACAAATCTGCATTTACAGATTGTAGAAAATGATAACTTAAAGAAGTTATTTAGGTAACATATATTTTTTTAATATATAATTTATGTTTATATATATATATATATATATATATATATATATATATATATATATATATATAATATATTTTTAATATATAATTTTTTTAATATATAATGAAAAAATATTTAGTTACATTATAGGATATAACCAAATTAAATTGAGCATATGATATTGTACAGGGTCTCCCAATTTCGTTGTAATTGCAGGACACTGGATTACTCTTTCGAGAAACTTAAAATGCCGCAATCAGAACTTAATCATTATCATTATCATAGACCTCTTTGTTTTTTGAGATACAGGGTGAAATTTAAAAACGACTACTTTTAGGGAATTCTTTATATCTCGGGGAATAGGTAAGATATCGAAATAGTGAAAATTGCTTCTGATAGATTTTTTTACGTAGGGTTGCGAAAGCCGCATCCTTTTATCTCTTGTAGTTTCCGAGATGTCCTGCAATTGATACATATTGTACAACCCCTTCATCAATAATTAGTTAAATTTCTTGCGATCTCAAAGAAATATAGGTATTTGTATCAAAACAATATTGTCGGAAATCACAGGGGTAAAACAATAGTAAATAACAAATTTAATTGGTTTTCTCATTCCTGTTATAAAATATTCTAGTTCATGTTGAAGAAACTATTTAGTACAATTGTTTGTCATAGTAAAATGTCTGAATTATAGTAGATGAATTATTTACTATACATTTTTTTTATTAGATATTAATAATATAAGTGCCAGTGACGACTCGTGGCAGCTGCAAGAGGTGAATCCCAACCCGTTTTCAAATAATAAATTTCCACGTCACCCCTGAGGTAATATTCTTTGACGTGTTGTTTATTTTTTATTATGGAGGTCTTTCCCAATAATCCTACTATAACCATAAATTTAAATGACATGAGAACTTATTATAATTTTATTTATAATAGAAGTAAAAAAAAATATATATTTATCTAATAATTAAAATAAATGTTCCTAGGTACTTGGTTTAGTAACAGTAAAAAATATGAAACAACATAAAAACCAATTTTCAAGGTAGTCTGCCCACTTATCTATTCCTATATATAAAACAAGGTCGCTAAATTTTCGTTTGCCTCCACTTTTAACAAAATATATTTAAAATATTCACTTTATATAAAACAGTTCTACTTGTCTCTCTTACAAATTTACAAATTTATTTATGTCTTCATTAAATTGGGGATCGCTACTAAGATTTTGCAATAGTTCTTTTTCCATCATATGATAAGTTGTTTAAGCGGTCATCGTATTTCTTAAGTAAGTCTTAAAGTGCGTAAGGCACGAAAAGTTACTTTCAACTGAAACATCTGTTGCAGGAATTATTAAAACTAAGCAAACCAATTCGTATATTTCCGAAATATCATTTTGAATTCCTTGAACTTTTTTTATTTTGAAATTGTTCTTCTGTACAAAAAATAAAGTACGTTTTTCGACTTATCTATGTCAAAAACATTTGAATCCATTCGTAGTAAACATTCAAACGATTATTCGAGGAAATTTGTTTGCATATTCGGGATTTTTGAAGATTCTACTAATAGTCTAAGAAACGAAGGGGTTGTAGCATGTACTGAGGGGGAAAAATATTTCCCTGCAGGAATGTGTTTGGTGTAGTCAGGACGTAATCATATCAAAAATAACCATCCCTAGTCCGTCCGCTTCAGGGGGGAAGGGGGTAGATAGATCTTGTTTTTTGTTTATTAATTTTTTTTATATAAAAATGAGAGCTCATACAATTTTATACAAGATTTCTACCCATTTTTTCACAACAGACGTACATAATTCTCCTGGTAACTCTTCGGTACCTTATTTTACACAGAAAATCCATGAGAGAATGTTTTAAAGCGATAAATCTTATTCAAGAATATAAATATGTCACGGGTTTCCCAATCCGACTTTTTCTTTTTCCAAAAAAATAAACAGTTAATTTTTACTGATATTTATTAACACTCTGTACACTACCGAATACTAATTACAACTCACCTAAACACTATTTAATTAGTCACTATCTAAATCGCTAATTCTAATTGATCTCTCCGAAATATCCAAATAACTCTCTAATTCAAGACTGATTGACTCAGCCTTTTATTCTTCTTTTATAGACCAAACGAATATTCTAAGTATTTTCTAGCACTTCTAGATCCATTTCTCGAACGATTCTCGTCTATTCTCAATTTTCCAGTCGCGCCTCGATACACGGCCTATTTTGTTAATTTACCAGCATCACGTAGGGGCGATCGGGGCAATTTAGCGTTTGCCGATACCACAGTCGTCGAATTGGATGCGAGTGGGGCAAATTCTGACAAATCATATACTATTTTATTTTCAATTGGTCAAAAGTTACAGCAATTATTTGCAGTATGAATTGGCTCTAATTCCCTTGGCCGCTTTCGATGAAGGTGATATGATGAAAACAAAAAAAAAAAACGTACTTTCCAAGCTGTTTAAACCAACGAGGATATCTATCTCTTTTACATAAGGTCATCTAGCAAAGAGAATGCCCAGTTTCCAGAATTTGTGATACATACGTGAAATAATTCAAGACCCACTACCCAGGCAGAAGATGTACCATTGTTTTTTATCGATATTGTAGTTTTCTCAATAGCACTAAGTTGATAAAACAGGAAAAGTGCTATCGGATAAAACAGTGTGTCGGCATCAACCTCAATCATCTGTAAGCACATCTATTGACTAGTCCATAAGTGGTGGTTACAAGGGAAGAATACGACCTCGCTGTGCTACTTACAGCAAAAACTCCACCTAATCACAATATCCTGTTCATAAAACCTGGCAGAAGAAAAGTACAAACCAACATTTACTCCACCCATCAAATGGAATAGTTGGGACTCAAGGACATGTTGTTCTTACACATAGTCACTAGCTGCACGTTACTACATACATCGTTACTAGTGCGACATTCTAATAATAACAATAATAATGTTTATTAGTTAATAAGTTGTACAGTGACATAAATATACAAATTTAGTAAGATAAGGTAAGCATAGAAAATAATCCTAATACATATAATTTAGTTACCTAACATATACATAATAATTTCTATATTTGAAAATTATCTCCTACTCGTAATAAATACAAGTACTCACTAAAGTAGAAGAACTTGAGAGTGAGAAATGAGTAAATTATAAATGTTCTCATTTTAAACCCAAATGTATATAACAAAATATTTATCACGACATTACAGAACAATAATAAATTAACAATAAAATATAACGGAACACTACCAAGCAAAACAGCTTAACAAGTTACTAACAAGCCTTCAAAATATCTTACATATACATAATATACAGCACTACATATATATATATATCTACTTCAAACAGATCGTTGGTGTAAATATTGAATAAGAGAGGTCCCAAGACCGTTCCCTGTGGCACACCGCATGAAACTTCTTGATAACTACTTTTGATATCGTTTACCTAAACACATTGCGTTCTTCTTGTAAGGTAAGACCTAAATAATGTTTGACACAATCCTTTAATGCCAATATTGTCAAGTTTTTCTAGTAACAAGGTATGGGATACAGTATCAAGTGCCTTCTATCAATAAATATACATATAGCTTTTGTTCTTCTATCCAGTGATTTATATAGTTTTCCAGTTAACATGTTAATTACATCTTGAGTACTTTTCCCTTCTTTGAATCCAAACTGGGTTTTTGACAACAATTTTGTTCATTTTTATTCAGATATTCTGATAGTCTTTTTTTAATACTTTCTCAAGCACTTTAGCTAGGTTGGAAATAAGAGAAATCGGTCTATAGTTCCCCAGATACATGGCATCCCTTTCTTAAATATTGGTTTAACAATAGATGTTTTGAACTGCGACGGGCATTCACCTGTTTGTATCATTTTATTTATAATATATGCAAGAGGATGTGCAATTTCATTTTGGGTATCTTTGAGTACCTCAGCCGTTATTCCATCAAGACCTGGCGCTTTCTTGTTTTTTAAAGAATTTATTATTGATTTGACTTCTATCGCGTCGGTTGGAAACATGAATATAGTTTTTTCATGCTTAGTCTCTTTAGTCTTCATGTTAACCTTTCTCGAACTAACAACAGTACTCGCTAATTTTTTCCTATTTGTGTAAAATAATTATTAAATTCTTCTGCTATTCCTATGTCACTGACTATAATCACATCATTGTTATTCCTAATTCTTGTTATTTGATTGTTGTATGTTTTGTCATCAGTTACTTGGTTAACTACTTTCCACATATTTTTTGAGTCTCCTGTATCATCTATTTGTTTCCTATAAAAATTTGTTTTGCTAATTTTTATTAACTTTGTTACATTATTCCTATAGTTTAGATACTCTTGTTTTAAGTTTATATTTTTAGGATCTTTCAATAGCTGCTTCCTCAGTACATTCTTTCTGTTTATCGATTTTACTAACCCTTCTGAAATCCATTCTTTTCTTTTTCTGTTTCTACTCTTTATTTTAACTTTTGTTGTACAATTTTGGATTTTTTCTTGCAAAACATTTATAAGATAACCAGTTGCCGATTCTAAATTTTCCCGCTCATATAACTCTTCCCAGTTTACGTCCCTTAACGATTGTTTCAGATGTTAGTATTCAAAAATTTTCTATAATATGGTTGCATATTTGGTGTTTTTATATTATTCTTTTCTGGGAAAATAATCTGCAGTGCTGTTGTAAAATGATCTGTTATGTGTGTCCACACAACAAATGGTATTATATAATGAAGGTCCGACTTAGCTTTCACAAAGGCATGGCCCAGGCACGTGCCTTCTTGATCATTTATTCTGGTGATTTTGTTTATGGCAGATATATATGAGTTTTCAGACATAATATTTAAGTATTCATTTATAAAATCTTTATATGTTATATCAATATTTAAATCCCCCATTACAATTACGTAATCATGATCATTATGGCAGTTTCCTAATAATATTTCAAGATCATTATTAAAAATAAAAGGACAAGATTCTGGACTGGGACTAGGAGTACATTGCAAAAATTTTAATCTTTTTGTTGCTGAGGGTTAGGGATAGCTCTATTACGTTCATAATATTACTTATTTTTAGAATACTGAAAACATATCTGATGCTATTTTTTATATATATTATTACTCCATCCGCCTTATTAAACTTTCCATTGTTATAAATAATGTCATAACCTTGCATTTTATAAATGTTAACATTTTCTATTTGCCAAGTTTCAGTGAGTATAATGCAGTCTATATCCGCGGTCATTTACTGTATAAGAACTTATTTAAATTTATATTAATACTTCTAATATTTTGTTGACAAACTGTAAAATTCAAATTTTCTTTGTTTACAGAGAGCACCTTATCTAATTCAAGAAGAGAATCTAATTCATAAGTGTCAACAGTTTGAATTTTAAAATCTCTCAAATATGGATTCATATTTTACAACAAAATTTACAACATACGGAGAACAGGGATACTCTTCTTGGTCGAGCGGCCGATCACGACAAGTAAAACACACAAGGTAGGCCACGGAATGTAAAACACAAGAGGAACAGAGGAAGGCTTATTTTAAATGATAGTATGAAGATATAGAATGTATACTTAGTACTAAGACTTTTTATTATTGGATGTGGCAATTCTTTCAGAAGAACGAACGTTATCACTAGATGAACTTTTTTTAGTATTACAAAATCCGTTTGAAATAGGAGTTGTATTTTTTACATTATTTAATGGTCCCTTCACAATCTCCTTAACTTTCTCTCCGTTCAATTTTCAGCTAATTCAGTAGACACATTATAAAGATTAGGTGAGTGGTTGTTGATATCTATTTCATCATTTTCAATTTCACTAAACGTATATTTTTTTTCTAAATCTTGACATGAATACTTTTCTCCGTTTATAATAAGCTTGTAGTTGCGTATTTTTGCAGGTATATTATTTTTTCGAGCATGAAGCAAGTGTTTCGTAAGATGTTTCCTTTTATCAAGGTCTTCTGTAGTAAAGTCATCTCTAACATAAAGAGCAGTACCTTTAAGTTTATGACTTTGAGAAATTATCTCGGATTTTTTCAAATATGTAGTCAGTTCTAGCCGGATTGGCCTAATTTTATTGTTTCCTTCAATACCAATCCTATACACATTATTTATTTCTTGAACAATTAACTATACATTTATCTTTTCGTTTGCAAACCTTAACACACTATATAAAGTATTCTCATTCTTAATCTCTTGGCAACCACATATAATATTATTGTTTTTTAGCTTTTCTTTCACTGATCCTAATTTCTTTGTGTTCTTCTATTTTTCATAATTTTCTAGAAGAGTAAACTTGTTTTCTCTGCTGGGCAAATATGCATGCTCATTTTTTAAATCGGCGTTGAATATAAAACGAAATCTCGCATCACTTCCACCCAGCGGGGAGCAGCGAAAGGGCACACATTACGCATATTCCACAAGGGATAGCTCTGAATGGGAAACCACCTACCTCTAAGACCTGTGAAGATGATCTCGCAATGCCAATATTCTAGTTCCTGTGGTGACAAAAAACGAAGCAGCACCCAGAAAACTCATATTTTGTAGATACACGATAATTTATTGAAGTAGAAGGTGCAGCAAAAAGGCAGTGAGTTGCTCTCGATTGTGCAAAAACTTCTAGGGTACTGTTTAAACAGTGTCCCCATTTTAAAAGATGACGAAGAAGACTTGGAGCCCATTTCCACATTTCCTACGGAGACTGATGATGAAGACGAGGGTGATTATGATTCGTGCTGCAATGGGGTATTTTCCATTTTCTTCTTTTCAAGTTATCATGGCACATACAATGTAATTGAAACATTCTTACAATATTGGTAGTGTTACATCGTCGCAATTTTACTCAAATTTTCAGAAAAAAAAATTAAACATTGTTTCAGAGACTATTCAAATCTCTATGTATGGCGGGACAATGAAACAGCCAATAGGCGCCAACTTTTACAATTGAGATTTTAGAATGTGACAACGTATAGCATTGCCAAATGGTGGTAGATCTAACAAATTATCTCCAGCTCATACTGTTACTTTATCATAAGTAAATACAATATTTTGAATAAATAAACATAAAATATAAATAATAAATATGAAGTACACGTTAAGTAAATTACAATTTTTTAAATTACCGGACAATATGGCAACTACGTTTGATTTGGCCATGGCCATGAAACGAAATGGTCTGTGGGTCTGTGGCACATAGACAACAAACTGACAGGCGTATATAACCTAAAAATTTTTTGTTTGTGTTGTGTTCATTGAAATGTACGATATGGAATGCGTTTAGTCCATTTGCGCATCCAAATAAAGGTACCAAACCTAGGAGCAGATAAAAAGAGGCACATTAAACTTAGCAAAGACATACTTCATTGGTTATGTATGTGGGTGCGAGAGAGACAACCATCTGCACGTACGATATGAATTGTGTTCTTAATTTCCTATTATTTTGTTTGTAAACACGTCATTGGCGTACAGTGTGGTTTCTTCTTTTATCTATCTCGTTAGTGTTATTCTTTGTGTATTTTTGTGGGTGTTATTGTTGGAACATGTCATGTTTTATAAGGAACTTAAACCAGCATATAACACGAAATAATTTTCCATATCCATCCAATTTCATTTCAATTCACAATTAGCTAAGCCCCTACTGTTCCGCCAATGCTAGAGGCGGACAAAATAAGTATGGCGCTGATCATAAATAATCCATTCGCGCAGCTTTAAGCGCATTCCAGTCATCATAATATAAAATTACATTTCAGTGGTTGTGTTGTGACTGTTGTCTATATTTGAAGTAGTGATGGGCAAAACCGTTATCTTTAAATAACAGTCGCAACTGTTATCGTTGTTTTTAAATAACAGTTCAAAATAAAATATAACTGTTATTGACTTTCAGAATTCAGAATGTTTCTGTGCATAGTCTCGATTCGTTACAGGATACGTCGTACACTTTGATCACGTCACATAAAACTGAAGGGAATTGTTAACTGAATAATTATTTTTTTACAATATTAGCGATTTGTTATGTATTCTAAATATTTATGCAGTTATTTTTTATTTATACTATTTTGTAATAGTAGGTAATGAACATTTATTTTTACTTGGTTGTTTTATTTTCTTTAAAATTTTGTTTGTTTAAATAAATACAATTTAGAAACTTAATCCAGCCTTAAATTTAGTACATCTAATTATCTTATTTCATTGTTTTACCAAAATAAAAGTGTCAAATACTTATACTGAAATAAAATGAAACTAATTTTTCTGCCGGCATTAACATACATTGTTAAGTATTTTTGAAAACATTTAAAATTATAAATGAAGGGGCTATGCTATTATAACGTATTCACTATTACGTTATTTTCTAAATGTCGTTATTGTGAAGACTGAAAATGTTATCGGTTATCGTTGTTGTTGATAACTCTAAAATCTGCGATCTATGATTCACCGTCCTCTTTAATCCACTGTTAGACCGTTACGTTATATTCAAAACGCCGTTGTTGTGAACTGAAACTGTTATCGGTTACCGTCGTTGTTGAAAGTCCTAAAGACTGCGAACGGTTGTTTGCTACTCTACCGTGACGAATAATTCAAAAGACGATTTCGCGTTAGATCGCAGCTTCCTGTTATCTCGCGGTCCGTACTCACATGCTCTGCGCAGTTGCCTACCAATGAGAGTGACTGCTTGCTTGACTGTTGACAACTGATACCTGCTATTTTAGCAGACAAATAACAGTCGTTGTCGTTGTTGAGCAGACAACAGTTATACAATAACAGATATGCAAATAACAACCCATCTCTAATTTGAAGCAGTATCATTTATCTAGGATTTGAAAGCGAAAATCAAATTTAATCATACTAGAGACAAATTTTGTGAAAGCAGATTCATCTAATCTACCGAAAGTATATTATGATATGATCGACTCTTTTTATAAAAATAATATGGACTATTTATCAGCAAATGTTAAGAATGTGAAATCTGAAAGGTAAATACCTATATAATTTACTTGCATTAAATAGAAACATTATAAGATTTTCAGCTTATAAAATTTAATCAAAATAACAATAAATAAATAAAATTTAACATTTTACTTCAGAGGCGGAAGACAAACTTATGGAGATGATGCTATAGGTTATGTTCATATGCAGAATCACGCCTGAGCATAATAATAATAATAATAATAATATGTCTTTATTTACCAATTTAGATAATATTATACAAAGAAATATTAATTACGGGTGGCGATATCCAACTAAGTTGCTCATATAACCACCCCTCTGGAAATAAGAAAAATAGTACACACACATTATAAGACAAAAAAGGCAAAAGAGAAAAGAATTTAAACAAAAATAAATAAGAAGGAATTGAATGCTAGAAAACATTAATTAACACGATCGCGAGTATTAACTATAAATGTTTTGACCTCTCTTTTAAAACATGTAAGACTGATGGTGTCCCTAATATTCCTAGGCAACAAATTATAAAATTTAACAGAATTGTAGCTGAAGCTGCATTGAAACATAGCAGAATGATGTATTGGCATGGATAGTATCACGATGGCGAGTAGGCCTATCATGAATTGTGGAACCTTTAATTAATTTTTTATAAAGATATACAGGCATTTCAAATTTTAACACTTTAAAAACAAGACAAACCAAATGAATTTGAAAACGTTCATTCAAAGTGAGCCACCCAGAATCTTTAAAAGCCTCAGAGATGTGGTCAAACTTTCTTAAATTATAACAAAATCTGATACAGGCATTTTGCAACTTCTGCATACTATACTTGTCGTGTACCAATAATGCGGGCCAAAAAACAATATCACAATAAGTTAAAATAGATAAAATCAAGCTATCCGTAAGTCTAAGTTTAACATCCCTAATTAATATATCTTTATATATGTATAACACCTTCAGCTTACCGAAACATTTTTTAAATAAACTATTAACATGTGAACCAAATCTGAGATCAGTGTCAATCAACAGTCCCAAATTTTTACATGTGTTGACTGATTCAAGTAAACAATTGTTTATTCTAATTTGAAATATGGGATTAGTAATAATTAATTGTCTATGAGAACCAAACACTAACATTTGGGTTTTTTTCTCATTGAGAACCAGGCTATCAGCTGCAGAAAATTCACTAATAATCTCGAGGTCAACATTGATATTATGAATAGCAACATCTAGATCATTATATAAAAAATGATAATATATCTGGGTGTCATCCGCATACTGATGCAAAGAACAAAATTTAAGAAACCGCGATAAATCCCAAGTATAAAAAGAAAATAGCAAGGGGCTCAAGATACTACCTTGGGGAACGCCCATACTTATAGGGAGAAATTTAGATTTATATAATAATACTCTTTGTCGTCTCTGCAATAAATAGTTATTAAAAAAATTAAGTTCAACTTTGCCCACACCAAAATACCTAAGTTTAACAATTAGAGTTTTATGGTCAATAGTATCGAAAGCCTTACTATAATCCAGCAGAATTAAACACGTATCCATATTTGCATCGCATGACCGTAGAATATCATCCGTTACATTGAGTAAAGCAGTTGCTATGCTGTGATGGCGACAAAATCCAGATTGATTGCTAAATAAAAAATTGCTTTTAATTAAAAATTCATTAAATTGTTCATGTACTATTTTTTCCAAAATTTTAGACAAAACTGGCAGTATACTAATTGGCCTAAACTCAGATACACTCACAGGATTGCCTGACTTCGGCACAGGAATTACGTTGGCATTTTTCCATATCTCTGGAGACTGACCAGAAGTAAGACATTTGTTAATTATGAAAGTGATGTGGTCACTTAAATAAGGAATTAGATATAGTAACATTTTTAATGAAATTCCATCGGCTCCCGTAGCATTAGACCTGACATTCAATAATAGTTTTTCAATAACTTTGTTATCAACTGACTTAAAAGAAAACTTACTATGAACATCAGGGCATAACCGATTACTATAATTGGCATCTATAAAGGCCTCATTATCAACCTGAACATTCAATGAACAATTAGCATAAAAATTATTGAAATCGTCAGCTGTACCGATATCTGAGAAGTTAATTTTATTAAAATTGTTTCCAACCGAAGAACCAATATTAAGAAATTTTAAAGTCTTCCAAAAATTACGAGTATTAGTTTTAAATGCATGATGCAAAAAAGCTCTTTTTTCTGCCTTAACTGATGTATTGACAAAATTTCAAAGTGATTTATCAACCAGCAGGAAAAAAACTATCTATATTGTAGCAAGAAAGTAAATAGGTACCACAAAATATATTTATAGTCTAAAAACTTTTTACCATTATGAACAGCAAAGATTTTCCCACTTGAGGACCAGGCATGACCACGGCCATATTTGACCCTAGCCGCCTTAAGTAAATCATAATTTGAGTTTGATAAATCCTCAAATAATGAGATATTACAATTAAGTTTTTTTAATAATTTCTTTGAATTAAACACCTCACTGCGTTTCCAGTTATTCACGAAGTTCACTAGAATAGCCCTCGGTTTGTCAGGAATGCCAGAAAACTTGCCCACACGATATCCAAAATCAATGTCTTGCATGGAACACGGAATCTTCAACATGTCGGAGACAAAAGCAGCTATTAATTCGGGTATATTTTCCTTATCATTTTCTTGGAATCCATAGAATCTAATACAATTTTTCTTATGAACTTGTTGAAATAAATCACAGGTCCTTCTAAGACCAACTATATCATTCTTATTAACATCAATCGAGCTGGCAAGGGTTTTAAGGGAACTGTTAATATCAGTAACTTCTTTTTCACATGTCATCTAGCTTATCCAACTTTGCCAATTTAAGAGAAATGGCATCAATTTTACCATTTATTTCAGTAAATAAAGAGTTACATACCTTACTAACTAACTCTTCAGTCAATAACTCGGCTCCCGTAGCATTAGACCTGACATTCAATAATAGTTTTTCAATAACTTTGTTATCAACTGACTTAAAAGAAAACTTACTATGAACATCAGGGCATAACCGATTACTATAATTGGCATCTATAAAGGCCTCATTATCAACCTGAACATTCAATGAACAATTAGCATAAAAATTATTGAAATCGTGAGCTGTACCGATATCTGAAAAGTTAATTTTATTAAAATTGTTTCCAACCGAAGAACCAATATTAAGAAATTTTAAAGTCTTCCAAAAATTACGAGTATTAGTTTTAAATGCATGATGCAAAAAAGCTCTTTTTTCTGCCTTAACTGATGTATTGACAAAATTTCAAAGTTCTTTATATTCATTCCAAGCCTCCACAGTTTTCAATCACTTATATCTAGTAAGAGCTCGTCGTTTCAATTTAATTAAGAACTTTAAATTATCAGTAAGCCAAGGGGCAGGGGGCTTGGTAATCCTAGATGTTTTAAATGGAGCATGAATGTTAAACAAATATAATACTATATCATTAAAAAAATTTATCATGTCATTAACATTATTTAAATAAAATATATGATCCCAAAAAATTTTATGCAGATCTAGCACAAATAAATCATGGTCAAACGTTGCAAAATCTCTATATGTTTTATACATAACTGCAGGCTTAGACTTAATTAAATTAAAATCACATTTTACAAAGCGATGGTCAGAAATACCATCCATTCGATAAACCTCTACATTTGAGGAAATATCTGGACCCGAAGAAACGATAATATCGACCAAAGTTTGTGAGGCATCGGTAACTCTAGTTGGTTCATTGACCATTTGCGTTAAACCATATTTATTAAAAAGACGACAAAATGAAGCATAACTATAATTATTTAGCTGCTAAAAAATCAACATTAAAATCTCCGCCAAAAAATATGTAATCAAATTCAGGCAAAAGTTGCACAAGTATATTTTCTAATTCATCAATACAAGAATTAAAGTTGACTTTAGGAGGTCTATAAAAAGTTCCAAAACACAGTCTCCTACCCGTCACCACAAGACCAATCCATAAACTTTCAAGAGGACTTTCATGAGGTAAGTCACGTAAAATTGAAAATTTAAATCAACTTTTAATATAAAAAGCTACCCCCCCTCCTCTGCCATCACGATCATTTCTAACAACATTATAATTAAGCAAGTCAATGCCAATATTAGAAATAGAAGGATTAAGCCAGGTTTCAGATAAACCGATAATATCATAAGAGCCATCAGCCACAAATTCAGAAAAGAGGTCAAAACTAGCACAAAGTGATCTAACATTAAAATGAGAAAAGTTTACACATATATCAAGCATATAATATGTAAAACTCTAGTGGTGTTATAAACAAAAAACTAAAGAAATACTAGTAGTAGCTACAAACATCAGCAGCACTCCCAAATTATACAAACATTATTCAAAGTGGTATAAAATAAAACAAGACAAAAAAATACCTAACAGGCAAAAAGAAACAAATTGTACAGCCAAATAGCACAAAAATATTCTAAATACAAATTTTAATCAAGATAAAAAAAAATTGACGCAATATAAATTAATATGAAGTATAACTACACACATTACGTATGCAAATTAAAACATAATTGCTAATACATATCCTATCAATGATATAGAGCATTAATAAAGAAACACTAATAAAAAAGTAATGGCATTAATTTATCAACCAGCAGGAAAAAAACTATCTATATTGTAGCAAGAAAGTAAATAGGTACCACAAAATATATTTAGAGTCTAAAAACTTTTTACCATTATGAACAGCAAAGATTTTCCCACTTGAGGACCAGGCATGACCACGGCCATATTTGACCCTAGCCGCCTTAAGTAAATCATAATTTGAGTTTGATAAATCCTCAAATAATGAGATATTACAATTAAGTTTTTTTAATAATTTCTTTGAATTAAACACCTCACTGCGTTTCCAGTTATTCACGAAGTTCACTAGAATAGCCCTCGGTTTGTCAGGAATGCCAGAAAACTTGCCCACACGATATCCAAAATCAATGTCTTGCATGGAACACGGAATCTTCAACATGTCGGAGACAAAAGCAGCTATTAATTCGGGTATATTTTCCTTATCATTTTCTTGGAATCCGTAGAATCTAATACAATTTTTCTTATGAACTTGTTGAAATAAATCACAGGTCCTTCTAAGACCAACTATATCATTCTTATTAACATCAATCGAGCTGGCAAGGGTTTTAAGGGAACTGTTAATATCAGTAACTTCTTTTTCACATGTCATCTATCTTATCCAACTTTGCCAATTTAAGAGAAATGGCATCAATTTTACCATTTATTTCAGTAAATAAAGAGTTACATACCTTACTAACTAACTCTTCAGTCAATAACTCCGCACAAATTTGCTTAATTTCTGACTTGAGTTCCCTAGTTATTTTAGTCATGGCTATTGTTTAATCGACGTGGGAGAACCAGTAACGGTTCATACAAGTTCAGCAGTAGGGAAACCACAAGAATAAAAACGTAAATCACAATACTGCACTTCAAATGAATAATCACACCCCTGTAAATGACTTGTCTTAGGTCCTTATAGAGACAGAAAAAATAAAAATCGGTGAAATTAAACCACTCAAATTAATACTTTTCAGTGGACCACTACTTCTCTCCTGGTACTACTTCTCTCTTCGCATAAGGTCCGCGAAAAAGGATATCTTGTAACAGTCATTATTGATGAAGAAGTAGAAAGTATTTTGGAATATCGTTGTCACAGTTGTCCAGCTAGTGAAGGTATATAATATTTTTATTTAACCATAATAAAATACATAAGAACTTTTTCAGGGGGGTGCAAACATGGAATAGCGTTACTATTTTGGTTATTACGAAGAACTGTGGAACCTTCAGTTACTTCTGTAGAATGTTGTTGGCGCAAATCTACTTTAGGGAAAGTAGGACCCTCATTAAAAGCCACGAAGTTGACAGATATATATAAGAATATTGCGCCAGCTAACTTATCTACGGATTTTTTAAGTAAAGTAGTGAATAAAGGTTTGTCTCATAAGAGCACTGGGGTTCTGGTGGAATATTTTGAAAATTATACCAGTCCAATTGAAGGTGTATCATTTCACCTAGTAAATTATTTTATTAGGGATACCACATCTGCTGAAAACTTTATATTATATAAGGAGCAGTCAAATAATAAACCTTGATTTAACGTAAAGTTTGCTATTATAACTGCTTCAAAACTGCATGAGGCTGCGCAGTGCACTACTATGGATGGATCTTTAACGGAGACAATTTTAGGAACAACAAAATTTTTACCAACAAAGCAAATGAAAAGAGGTTTAAATTTAGAAGATAAGGTTTTAGATGCAGTTTGTAGAAAAATGCAATTAAAAGTAGATAAAGCTGGAATATATTTGAATAGAAACTACCCAATATTTGGAGCAAGTCCTGATGCAATCAGCTCCGAATTCTGTATAGAAATAAAATGCATTTTCCCAAAATTAATAAATCAGTGATGAATTTATTGACTGATATTGATAAATTATATTAAATTATAAACTAATAATTAACACAGAGTACTTGTACTTGTAAATTTGGATTTTGTTTCTGGTTTAACCATAACATATTTATTAGCTGTTGTAATTAAGTCACTTGAAGAACTTGGCATAATTTTGTGCAGACAATGGCGGTGTACAAATTCTCCTGAAGATAATGGTACTGTTGTTTCAGTGTAACGTTCATGACTTGTACTTGGCTGTGGATCATCATACAGTCTTCTTCGAACAGATAATGTATAATATATCACCTGTCCTTTTCCTAGTCAAAGGACTTACCTGTGGTCTAGTAGAGGATGTATCCGTTAGGTTTCTATGAGGTACAGTTCCGAGTTTCAATCGAATTCTTTGACCAATTGTTTTATAGTACTGCCAATTTTCAGCATCACTCCATTAGTACATGAAATACAAGTTAATATAATAGATAAATATACTACTTTTGTACTTACATTGAAATGGTCTTCACAACAAAATATAGCAGCTTCTGATGGAATAGGATCAGAGTTGTTTAGTGCTTGATACCACAAACCAATATTTACATTTTTAGGTCCAGTTATAAAAATCTTATTAGAATTTAAATTGGTATTTTTACAGCTTTTTATAAAACAGCTTTTCTGAGACATTGTAATATTCACAAATCAATAAAACTGTTTATAATAACATGGAGAACATAACCTTCAATGTCAAATATCAAACGTTTTGAATGGTCACATTCTATCACAAATATCTTAAACAAAAACGCGGGTTTTGTTTTTAATAAAAATGTTCAAAATATATTTATTTAAACGTTTTCTTTAAAAATCAAGCAAAGAAGAAAAATTGGAAAATACCCCACTGGTATCAATGGTGGAGCTAGAAGCAGGACTCTCCAGGCCTAGTAATAAATAACAAAGATAAAGAATTTTCTTGAATTCTTGAGTTCTCTTGAAATATCGGTACTTTTTACCAAAAAATTCTAATTGCTGTAACTTCTAACTCATTGAAAACCGACATCTGGGAAACGGTTCATCGTAGTGAAATGGGTAGGACTAATCTTGTACATAATTTTATAGGTTCTCATTTTTATGTAAACAATGCTCTCGCTGCGATACACCGTTATCAAGTTCAAGTCGAACAACAAAAAAGTGGGACCTTTCTAAACCCCCCCCCCATCCTCCTGAAGCGGACGGGCTAGTAATGGGGATGTCTACGTCCTAACTGTCTGCACTGAAAATTTTACCCCGCTCAATGCACACACCCTTTTCGGTCATTCATTGACAAGCCTATAAAGCAAGGAAATTTATATTGTGTAAACCAAAACAAGTACTTAGAATGGAAATTATTAATTATGTATTATTATTTTACCCATTTATTTGATAATTATGTAATATTTTTCGCATTATTAAAAATAATTTCTAATTTTTCTTTACCTCTTAATTTTGAAATTATTTAACAAGCGTCAATTTATTTAGAGCAGTAGTTTACATATGTGTTTAGTTTGAACAATTTGGAATCTATGTACGCGAAAATTTCATGGTATATCTTGGTCAAAATAGCAAATTCATTCTTAAAATTGTTTTAATATTCCAAATACTGTGAGAGGGGTTAATTATTACCTATCGACGAGCCTATTGATAATATATAATTATATTAGAACCTATGTTTAATTTAGTCGTACCTTGTAAGGAAGTTATTTTTTATTTACTTTGATTTAATACCTGTCTTATTCTTAAAATCTTATCACCTAATCTTGCGAATATCTAACAAATCACAACCAATCTTACAAATATTTTCTTCTGATATCATCTTTCAACTGCCGTCTTATGGTAAAAAGTAGGCCTTGGCAATGAAAACACACTTTTATAAGGCTATTTATATACTACAATATACTTCACAAAATACCACTTTAAATTATTACGAAATTAATATTGACAAAACACAACACAAATTTTAATTAGATTTCAATAAAAATTTTCTCAGAAAATTCGCGAAATTGTCTACCGTGTTACAAAGTCCTCCAAAAACTAAATCAAAATGGAGCTCATGACTCATCAGTCGAAACAAGGTTAATCCGTACATTTTTAGTTTAATCCCATATTAATAAAATTATAGCATTTATTAAATTTCGCTATTCACAGTACCTACTTTTACACGAAATTCGACCTCGTATATGCCAGACTAACCAAATCTGTTCTGTACTACAAACCACAGCTGTAAATCGTCTGAAGCGAGATCATAAGTCTTTGTATTGGCCGCTGGCAACGATCGGTACCGGCGACCCTTGTCAGTTCGCCAACCAACAATACAGTGGAGCTGGATGCGACGGAGTGCAGAGCTTTCTTCCAAGCGGTGTCATGGGCGTTTGCCTTTGGCCAAAATTCCTAAATTTTATTTGCGTTTAGCGTACATTTAGGTTGCTAGGAATCGAAGTTGCTTCTTCAGCAATTTTATTATCTTATTTAATGAATTGTTGTGATGGAATGATCTATTTCTTAACCTAACCATGTTTGTGTTTGATCGGGATGTAAAATATTACAGATACACACTAGTGAAAACAATCTGCGGAACAGTTGCGGTTGCGGTTATTGGTGGTCCTGGAAAGAGAGTTACTGAGTTAGCCGGTTGGTAATAAACAAGCAGTGGTAAGCTACAGACTAAATACCACAAGGGAGGAAGCAATAAGCACAAGCAATGATTATTACTAATGAATAAAGAGAACAATTAATAGCAAGTTAAAAACAGATGATGCCCCTCCGGGCAGGCTGTCAGGACGGCTAACTGTTGCGCTGAAAGAAAAATGACAAGGCAAGTCAGTCTACGACCTACGTTTCAGAGCAACGAGTGATCAAGGCAACCTCCTTCCTCCAAACGCGCAGTTAGGTTCGACATACGTCATCAAGGCAACTGTGTGCGTCACCACGGCGCAAGACAGCCGGAGACGGCCTACGTTTCGGACTAAAGGGTTGCCCCCTTCCTCCAAACGCGTAGTTAGGATTGACACACGTGATCAAGGCAACCGTGTGCGTCACCACGCCGCAGGACAGGCGGAGAACGGCCAACGTTTCAGACTAAAGGGTTGCCCCCTTCTTCCGAACGCGCAGTTAGGATCGACATACGTGATCAAAGCAACAGTGTGCGTCACCACGCCGTAGGACAGACGGACAATGGCCTACGTTTCAGATTAAAGAGTTGTCCCCTTTCTCTGAACGCCCAGTTAGGATCAACACACGTGATCAAGGCAATCGTCTGCGTCATCACGCCGCAAGGCAGACGGAGAACACTACAGGTAAGACGAACGAGAGTTAAAAGTAGCCAAGTGTTACTTACAACTTCCTACTTACTTCCAATGCGTGGTCGGACACGCCTTCCTTCTATGCACAGCAGGACGGAACTAACTCTCGGATTCCGCTCTCTTACCAGTTCACCCGGCGGAATTCGGAGACCTGCATACTGAACTTGTTAGCCGGTAGTTGGAATAACCAGTGCGCCTGAGAGGTCGACGGCTGCACATTAGTCTCCAATCTGGACTTTGAAAATTCTCACCAAATACGTCTTCTCCACGGTTTGGCAGGTTTGGTGCTGATGGACGGACAGGCAGGACTTCTCACGGTGACATCAGGACAGGAACTGAATATCCAAATCGCCATTTGGAAGCCCTAATGACGATGCGGAGGTGGCGGCTGCGCACTGGTCGGACCGAACGCGCCGTCTACCTCGCGCTAGCTGGTGTTCGATCATCGACAGGCTCTCAACGTGGATAATTTCAAATACTGTTATACTGGTTTGACGGACTAATTTATTAATAAAGTAAACAAATACGGGACAGTTAAAATCGCTTCATTACAATAATTAGTTAATACATGTCAAAAAATTATATTTTTACGTACTTTTACAGTACATTTTTGTAACACTCGAAAATAGTAACGATCTATGCTTTGTTGACATAAAAGAATATGGTGAGTAACAGTGGCATACAAAAGCAGTCTGTATTTAAGAAATTATTATTCATTGCAGTTGTTTCCTTCTTGTAGTTCCCTTACTCCCATACATGTTAAAAACCGAGTGTAAGTGTTCAGGGGGGAGTGGATAGTAATTTGAGTGCAGTTTAAAATATTAACTATAACTACGATTTATTCGCTTTAAAACAAAACTTATAAAAAACGGCCCTCTACTTAAAGTTTCACCCTGTATACAGCTCTGATATAGAACAGAGTCGATTGAATCAATTATGTATTTTTTTTTAGGAACTCGACAATGGATTGCTGCAATTGTAGAAAGGGATCTGAACATTTGAATCGACTAATGAAATGACATTACTTGCCACATTTTGGTTTAACCCAATCTACAAATATAATTATGTATCGTGAGTTTCTGTGATTACTTCATTAACCTCTCTCATATTAATTTTTTTCCTATTAAAATGTCTTCTAGAAAATCTATCTAAACAGGATGTAAGAACAAAAAATCAAAATGTTACTCCAAAGTTACTTTTATGCTGCCCTAAATTTAAGAAATAAAATGAATGTGGTCTGTTAAGAAAGCTGTTTAAATGACTGTCGATGCTAGTATGAAATAAAATAAATAAAACATTTATTAATTATCTAACGAATATAGTAATATTAATATTTATTAAATATATTGGACCTTTTTCTAAAAGAATACGTATTTCTATTAGTGTTCTATTATGCTGCACAACTCTCTTTACTTCACATAAATTGAGTGACTGGCAAAAAATATTTGTTGGATTATCTTGAAGAATAAGGATCTTACGGATATTTTCACAAATAAAAGCAGACGCACTGTATATTTGTATGTAGGGTGTGTAGTTGAGGAAAATGAAACAATTGGTTCTTCAGCCGATTTTAGAGGGGATTTTATATATATATACATCTTAAAACATTAAGGCGTCTTACCATTTCGCAACCTTATGGCATCTCATAGAAGGAAACGTACTAGATATTGTTTTGCACGTGTATATTCATTGCAATGGAATGCTTATTGCCCTCTAGCGATTAGAAGATCGTAGTATGAAAATTTGATATACGGTTTTCTTACCATTTACAAAACATTGAGACCTCCCTAACAAACTGCTAATTTTATGGCGTCAGTTGTATATATTTTAATATATTAATATACGGTACATTACAACCTCATGCATTGTTGCCAAATGGTGTACATCCATCATTCGCCGCTAGAGGCTGTGATAACCCCTTGCCGCTTAAAACCTAATATCTAAAATTTAGCTGTTCTGTTCTATGCCTCCCGCAGTAATGCAATAATGTATTATCATCCACTAGTCAAAAAACAAAAAACTATCTATAGAAATATCAATTTTAAATAGTTTTTCTTTTTTGATTAGTCAACGACAATATATTATTTTTATTTCCTCCTGATGTTTGCAAAAACCTATAAAATATTTTGTTCTAGCGTTACCCAAATTAAGAATGATTTTTTTGATAAAATTATGATATTTACCTACACTTAATTCTATTTATTTATTTTATTGTGTTAATTAATTTTTTCATTATCTATTTACAAAAAAATATAATTATAATCAAAACTCAAAATAAACATATAACAATTTATTCAAGTAAACACACAAATTAAACATTAATATGCCATATGAGTCTGAAACGAGTTCAATTACAGGTAGGTAGGTAAGTACATAGTAAAAATTAAATCAAAAATATTTATACATACAGGGTGGGTCAACGAAAACTTTACACCTCGATTTACGGACTCAAAAATGAAAATACGGAAAAATGCTCGGACCCGTCGATTTCTGAATCGAGGGGGGTAAGCACGACCGCCTGATTTTGAATAGGGGTGAGGGATGTTGCGATACCTCATTTTGAAGATCTCATCGAGTACTATCTGACCCTATAATTACACGTCAAAATTTTCATCGATAACAAAGTGACAGCTAAAATGGTGAAAGAAGCAATGTGAAATTTACATTGACAATATTATTCTTATCAGACTGCCAGTTTTTTATGTATTGAAAATTAGGGGGTTGTGCTTCCCTCTGGCAGGGGGTTGAAGTTACGGGGATGAAAAAGGCAGACAAGTAGTTCTCTCTCGAATCAGAAATCGACGGGTCTGAATGTTTTCCCACATTTTAAAGCCCGAAAATAGAAGTGTAAAGTTTTCGTTGGCCCACCTTGTATATTGCTACCAAGCGTGGTAGGACATCAAAATTTCAGAAAACAATGCAAATAATACGAAAATATAGTAAATTAACAATTGTACGTAATAAATACAGGGTGTCTCATAATTAGCTGCCAACCATGAACAGGCCGATTCTATGATCAAAACTAAGTAAAAAAGTTCATATGAACATGGGTCCGGAAATGCTTCCTAAGGGCACAGGGACCCATTGAAAAGGGAGGAATGGAAATCATTTTTTTGCAATATCTCTCAATCACGTTGTGATAAATGAATGAAATTTGGTATACACAGCTAAATTTTGATGAGCAATTTGATGGACTAATCCATTTATTTCCACAAGGTCCATTGGGGTGGGTAAGGGAGGGCCCTTGGTATTTTGCGTGTGTTACTTTTTCATCTTTGACTTTTTAACAAATTGGACAGCAAATTCCGTTTTCTCGAACTATTTTACGTTAAAAAGGTACTCTTGTTTCAAATCGTTATCTTTAACGGTTTCTCAGAAAATCGCTCTTGAATTAATCCCACTGGTCAATTTCATAGTAATTTAAACAAAATTATCAAGATATTCTTATGTTAAAGTATTGTCACACACAATTGGCGGCAATTACGAATATGCAAACAGTGTTGAGGTCACGACTAGGGGGCGCTAGTTATACTGTACTGTCAATGTAGAAGTATGTCTAACTTTTTGTATCTTACACTTTTGAATTTTGTAATAAGAAACTATTGAACTACATACATTTCTAAATAGAAAAGGTATACCTGTTACAAATCGATAAACTCAACCGTTTTCGAGAAACAGACGATTTAATTTTTTGAGTTTATCGATTTATAACAGGTATACCTTTTCTGTTTAGAATTTAAGGTTGTTCAATAGTTCTTATTAAAAAATTCAATAGTGTAAAATACAAAAGTTAGACATATTTTTACATGGACAGTAGGTACAGTATAACTAGCCTTCCCTAGTCGTGACCTCAACACTATTTGTATATTCGTAATTGCCACCTCAAATTAGATTATGAATTTTCAAAACGTTCTTAAATTATAGCAAAAAATCGAAAACATGTTGGGCTTAATCGCTTTATTTTGACGTTAACAATCTGCCCTTAAGCTATGTACCATTATTAATGACTCACCCTGTACTTATATATAGTAGGTTGAAACCTAGAGCCAGTTGTACCAAATTGGTTCAATGAAAGTTAAACTGAACTTTGCTATAGCCTACAAACTACAATTGTTGAAACAATCGTACCACTGGATATTAAACGGAGTTCAGCTGAACTTTTGCTGAACTCAGCTGGTACAATCGGCTCTTAGAGCCAGTCGTACGAACATGCTTCATCAACAGTTTAACTGAACTTTGATTAAAATCTAAGGTTACGATTGTTACAAAAATTGTAACCTTGGATTTTGAGCAGTTTAGTTGAATTTTTGATGAACCATATTCATACTGACACGTAAGTTACGAATATTAAACCAAGCATAAACATACATTTTTTTCTGTACACATTTTAGTATCCAAACCGACTCTATCAGGAGATATTATACCTAACCTATGTTGACCCTAATTATTATTGCTAAGAGTTCAATACAATCAACTTTGTTGATATTATACAGAAAACGAATCAACATAATATTCCGCCTGGTTTCCAACGAATCAAAATTAAATCTGTTAAGCAGATTAATCTGGAAAAGACCTCTAGGAGGATAAAACCCACCTTGTAAAAATGATATAAATTTTAAAAACTGTCTCTGAATTGATTCCAAACGGTGATAATGAACTTGATAAATAGGATACCATATCGAACCGTATTCAAGTTTAGATCTCACAAGAGCACAAAACAGAGTTTTGAAGGTGTTTGTATTTGAAAAATCTCGACAGTTGCGATAAATGAAGCCATACGATTTAAAGGCACTTGAAACAATATTATTAATATGATCTATAAAAGTAAGTTTACTGTCAAAATATATATCCAAATCCTTGAACACATCAACCCTACCAACGGCACTATCACCAATGAAGTATTCATAAATAGGAAAGCTAGTCTTGCGAGTATAAGTCATTACATTGCATTTAGAAATATTAAGTTTCAGACGATTTAGTTCACACCATGAAGACATTTGCTTGATACATTCTTGCAGGTGAATAGAATCTGTAGGACATTTAATTTCAGAATAAAGTTTAAAATCATCCGCAAATAACAAATGCTCGCAAGTAATGACCTTAGAAAGATCGTTAATAAAAAATAAAAATAGTATGGGACCTAAATTTGAGCCTTGCGGAACACCTGATGTGGGAAAAAATGAATCTGAGGTGAAATTGTTATATCTTACCATAAAATGTCTGTTGCTTAAGTAAGAATTGAAGAATTTAATCAAGCCATCAGAAAATCCAAAACTTTCCAATTTTGAAAGGAGTATATTGTGGTCTATTTGATCAAACGCTTTTTGGAAGTCGGTGTAGACAACGTCGACTTGCCCTCTATTATCCAAAACTTCAGAAACGTATTGAGTAAAAACTGCCAAATTAGATACTGTTGACTTCTGCATAAAACCGTGTTGTCGTGGTGAAATAAGCTGCCTAGCAAAACAGTACAGTTTACTATACAGTAAAGTTTCAAAAACCTTAGAAAAATTACACAATAATGAAATGCCTCTATAATTGGATACATCACTGAGATTTCCCTTTTTCGGTATAGGACAGATATAAGTTTTTTTCCAACAAGACGGGAAAGTAGAATGGCGTATAATGCAATTGAATAATATATGCAAAGGCTCAGCAAGAGCATACGCACAATCTTTAAGAACAAAACTAGGAACACCATCAACGCCCATCGTGAAAGTATCTTTAGATCTTCTAAGATGTTGTAAAACATCTTCATAAGTGATATTTTGAATTACTAAATGTGACCCTAAATTATTATGCAATGAAAACTGAGATACATTAACTGGTTGTGATTTAATGAACACATTGTTAAAGTAATTTCCAAAAGCATTAACAATATCTGTAGGATTGGAAAATTCATTGTCGTTATAAAACATTACGGAAGGGATGCGTCAAGATCCTTTTCTTCTTTGAACAAAGTTCCAAAATTTTTTGGGATTACTAGTTAATGCTCGCTCTGAATCGTTTATAAAATTTCTATACGTTTAAACACATTGAGAAGATCAACAGTTTTACGTTTTTTGTATCTAGCATATGCAGCTGCTTTCGATCGAATGGACTTAATGACTTCACCTGTAAACCAAGGAGGATAATGATATCGACGAATATGGGTTGAAGACGTGTACCTTGGTACAGCTATATCAAAGAGAATATATAACTTGTCATAAAATAATAAACAGGTATTTTCAACATTATCCACATTTAAAAGAAATGACCAATTCGTGTTATAAATAAGTTCGTACAAAAGAGGAAAGTTTGCCTTTTTAAAGTTATAAGCAGTGCTGGAAAAGTTCATAGGAAATTGATTATGTGGTTGCAATAGTTCAGTGATTATATCAAAAGTAATTAGAAGCGATGGATGGTGATTGTCTTCATCAAGCAACGGACATTCAGATCTATTAATGATGCAGTTAAAGTTAGAAAAAACAAGATCCAAAATATGATTGTGATTATTGTTCACCTTGTTGTATTGCAATAATCCATGAAATTCTTTAAAATTATTAATTCTTACAAAATTTGTATCATACCGATCTAAGCAATAATTTGGTGAATTAAAATCGCCTACAAATAATATATTGGTATTGTCCTTTAGACATGTTAAAGAGTCAAGAGCCTCAAAAAACAAATCAAAGTCTTGCGTAGAGATATGTGGTGGTATATACAGAACAAACACTAACAATTTACGATGATTGCAGTTTCCTATCTTTGCACCAATCACATCAATATCAGGAACGTGGGCCAAATTAATTTCAGTACAATTGAAGCTGTCTTTAATAGCAATTAGACACCACCTCCTTTTGATAAATCTGTTGACTCCTTGGATCGATCTTTGCGAAAAACAGTGTAATTATCAGGTAAAAGTTCACTATTATTAATGTCCGAAGTTAACCATGTTTCCGTTATGGCAATAAAGTCAAAATCACTCTCAGCTACACCATTGTAAAAATTACCCTGTACATTTTAGTAGAACAATGTAGGTCTGTAATTCAGCCTTTAAATTATCTAAACGCGCAGTAAACTCATTTTGCAGGGTGGTAATAAGGTTTTTAATATCTTTAAATTGCGAAAGGTTAACACTACATGTGTTACAGACAACTTTAACAGCCTTTGACTTGGATCTAGTGAATTTTACATCACGCTCTAACAACCCATTTCATTTTAAATGTAAGGGTCCCTGGCAAGCATCGCAATGAATTACAGAAGAAGTATTAGATTTTATGTCAGCGTTACAATTTAAACAAGAAGACATTTTAAACCATCATTTAAGTAATACCAAATCAATATGTAATAAAATGCTAAACTATATTACAGGGATACCAAGTTTCTGCACCCAGGGACCGATCAAGGTGACTAACAAACAGACAAACAAGGTAGGCCACGGAAGGATACAAAAAGTGTATACAGAGAAGCATAAATAAGTTAAATACCTTACTAACAAAAACTATAAGGACAAATAGCGGAATTCATATACATTCCCGACAGAAGCAATCAATGATAGCAAATTAATCTAATAACAATTTAATGAGTAAAGAAACACTTGCATTTTGTTGCACTTAAGGCTTTAACAATCAGTACAGTTAGCAATAACATTAAATAAAACTTACTAATGGCAAGATAAGTGGTAAATCTCGAGAGCTAACGAAAAACGTGTATACTCGAACACACCACAACGAGCTATTGTTTTAGGATTTTTAGAAGCTAGTTAAGTGTTACACACGAACAAAAAACAACCAAACGAAATGTTACAAGATACTACCTACCACCTATTGAAATAACATAACTTTGCCTCTAAAAAACTTACAGGTTTTTGGTGTTGTTCAATGGAAAAACTTTGAAGTCCAAAAATAACTATGTAAAGTTACATTCTGTATACTACTATTTATTTGAAACGTAACCATAGAGATTTACAATTGTTATAATTGTCAAATAGACAGTAACGTAAAATAGGTTGGTCAATTTATAAAAACGGCATCAGCTCTGAATTTCTTGAATTCTATATTTCGATTAAAATCATTTTATATTTTGGTACAACCTGTATATTATTGAAACAAAAAATTTGTTGAGTTTTTTGATCGAACCAGAAACTAACCTATAGGTTTTTCAGAGACAAAATTATTAGACCTCAAAATGTGTCACTACATTATGGGTCACCCTATATAATTATGCCTCAATATTGACATCTGTTTGGCCGCTTTAGCGAACATTGAGATTTAAATATAACTATGATAAAAAGCAAAATGCCATAGTAAAATATAAGGTTAAAAAAGTTAAGTTAAAAAAGACAGCGAAACATATTAAATGATATAAATAAACCTTCTATAAGTAAGAACTAGTTAGTAGCAGTTTGTAATTAGCGCGCACCAAGCAGTACAAACCAAAGATTGTAAATATAACTACGACATGCAATGTTGCCATATCGGTTGAGTTTGTAATATGCTTGTTTCGGATAAAATATACAGTAAACGTATATTACAATTCTCAATCAAGCGGCAGAATCGTGAACTAAAATATACAATTTTGATCATATTCCTAACATTACCGCCTCGTGTACATTTTGTTGTATTGGCCTATTGGAACTATAATCCTTGAATAAAAGAAAAGTGTAATGTTTAGTCTGGTGGAACTTTAATGGGAGCTTCACTCACAGTGAATTAAACCTACAGTGGTTGATACTTATGGAGAAAACAGGGTTGACATTAAGGCGTCACATATACTGACGCCTTAAATCGCCTGAGGCCTAATGTATGGGCAATGCATGTTATCTGCGTCGCTAAAGATATTAGTATGTATATATATTGTAACAATTTGAAATATACACAGAAAATCAAATGAAAATAACACCTGACCAAACCTAAAGTTAAATAAAATTAATAATTATTAGTATCAATTTATAAAATATATAAAGAATTGTTAATATAGATATCCTTGGATATGAATTTTACATAGAATAAATAATATTACATAACATAAAATACTAATTTTAATAATTTTATTATCAAATTTAAAAATCAATTTCAAAAATTTGCATGACGACGACTATTATTATCATTCAGAACATAAAAAAAAGAAATTAAACTCAGAGCACCATATAGAAAATAAAAAGAGAAAGTCTACAGAAAAATCTGATATACATATGGTATGCAAACGAGTAACATAATGAAAGATATTCCAATTACAAATAAATCATGTCCTAAAATTTAAATTGAAATGTCAAATTAAAATAATCAATTCTAGAAATGTCAAAAGTAAAGGCGACTTTGCAAGAATCTTTTGAACATGAACAAAAACACAAAATAAAGACTATTTTCCTAAATAAAATAATTAAAAATTGTATAATTAAGATAAAAAGACATTTTAAATTTGTATTAGTTATAAGTTGTGTTGTGAATTGTGCATAAAAAAAGACATACAAAGACTGCAAGAAAATCATGTGAATGGACTTTTATAACATGGCAATCTGCAGCAAGAAAAAAAACAATGAATTTGTTGTTAGTTACGGCTTGGGTTTAGAGAAGAGCAGCAGCATTGCAAGAGAGCTCCCGAAATTATAAAAAAATTGATTAAAAATAACAAGAAAAATCAAAAAAATATCGTCCTACCAGTTAAAATTTACCATTTGTACATCATCCAGTATAGTTTTTATTGCCACAACTGAAGATATCATCCGTATCCAGGGAAATTGTGCAGTTCCATAGAATCCCACAGGATAGTTTCCAGTTTCCAGGCAGTTTGCAGTTTCCAGGAAGGAAAATAAAACATTCCTAACCTCAGGTACCTTAAAAAAAATAAAGTGCACTATAAAAATATCTATAGCTATAGTAAATTAAAATCGATTTTAACAATATCAATCTTTGCAAAGTATAAAAATAAACTACAGGACTTACCTGTATAAAACCAAGTCGAATTCAACAAATATAACATCCACATTCAATCATTTCACTGGAGCAAATAATATCTGTCATTCAAAGAGAAGCCATTTTACTTTAGAATATAATTATGTTTCTGTAGGAATGCAACCAACATTACAAAAATAAAGGATATTTGAGTATAATTTATAAACTTCAATTAAATTCAATATCCAAGTTTTAATCTACATTGGTGTGGTAAAATTCATTATCAGAAAGGTAATAATAAAAAAGAAAATATTCTTTATTGTTTTACAATTGATTATAGCACAAAATTATTGATAATCTTTCAAAAGTGTTACTAGTTATTACAATATAAAATAAAACCCTGTATATTTTGAACCGACTCCTGATTTAAGTTTCTTTTGCTCTTTTGATTTAAAAAAACTGTGTCTAGCAAGGGATAAACAAAATTTGGTATAAATAAGGTAAGATAAAGATAAAAAAAAAATTATTATATAAAAGGTTTATATTGAACGAAATATAGTTGAAACACAACATACACTCACAAAACATAATACATAAAAGGATCATTGGCGCCCAAAAAAAATTTAATATTTAACTTTAACATCAAATACACAATAAAATATTAAAAATTAAAATAAACAATAAATAATAAAATTCAAATTAAAAATAAAAAAAAAACACACAGAAATAATAATATAACACATTGGCGCCCAACGTGGGGCAATCGAGAAAACAGGTTTTTTAAAAATAAACAGGAATATAAAAAGAAAAAAAGAAACCATGGATCCAAGAAGTGGAAGACAAACTGGAGAAAATGATAGTGAAGAAAGATCAGAACAGGAAAGTATGGGGGAACAAGATACAAGCAATGTAGGAAGTGATGGTGGAGTAAGAAGTATGTTAGAAGAGATGATGAGGACAATTATGGAGGACAGAAAAAAACAAGAGGAGGACAGAAAAAAATTGACTGAAACGATCATGAAGGAAAGGAAAGAAGATATGGAAATTCTGGAAAAAGGAAGAAAACAAGATATACAGAAAATTGGAGAAGAATTAAAGCAAATGGAACAGAACAGGAAAAAAGATATGGAAAATATGGCCAAAATGATAGAAAGAAAAGTAGAAGATTTAAAAGAAGAACTAAAAACGGATATTCAATCTTGGAAGAAGGATGTAGAGAAAAATGTTGAAAAGGTGGAACAAGATATGACAACTGTGGTAAAGAAGACGATAGAAATAGCAGATATGGTTAAAAAACAAGAACATGAAATAGGAAATATGGAAAAGAATATAACGAAGAACACAGAAGAAATAGAATTAGTCAAAAGTCAAGTACAGAGAGGAATACCATCAGATCAAGAGGTATTGGAGATAGAAAGGAGAAGAACAGAGGAACAAATAGAAGAACTTAAGAAGGAGATGCAGAGAGTAGAAGACATAAAAAACACAGAGGGAGAAGTAATCACAAGAATAGTATGCCAAGAAGAAAATAAGATACATAAATTTACAGGAAAAATAAATAAATTACATCCAGTAGTTTTTTTAAAATCCATAAACAGGAAAATACAGGACATACAGGACAGAATTCAAAATGAAGAAATAAGGAATGATAGAATACGGGAAATAATAAGAGAGAACATGGAAGGAGAAGCTTTATTATGGTATAATGGGGTAGAAAATAACATAACAGATTACACACATTTTACACAAAAATTTACACAACATTTCTGGGGAGACAATGCTCAGATGATAACAAGGGAAAAGCTATAATGCAAATCCAAATAATGAATTTCACAATTCAAGACGTAATACCTATCAGTCCAGATGAGACGATAATAATCAACAGGTAAGGCAGGTAAATTTTCAGAGATTTCGAAGTGCTAGTAGATCTGAAGAGCGAGTAGGCAACCAAGCAAATGGTGATACCAGAGTTGAATCCCATAGATCTATTTCTCTTGATAGGCAACCTATAAACACAGACAATCAAAATCAGCAAAATTTTCAATAAATTGCAAGTCAAACAATAAAATAATCAAAATTTATCATAGTAAATATTCCCATCCTAGAGCATTTATTAAATTAGACGAAAACGTTATTGTAAATCAAAATAATATTTTAATTTATGTTAATTCAAAATTTCAAAATGAAAATTTAGAAGTATTACTTGATTCTGGGTCAGAAGCGTCGTTAATAAGCCAAAATATAGTAGAAAAATTTCGAATTTTAAAGCAACATGTTATAAAAGTAAATAAGGTAGTGTTAATTGGTCCAAATAAAAAGAAATTATACGAGGTAAATAAATTGTTAAATATCACACTTCAATTTGGAACAGGAAAACTATTGTTTCAACTTTTAATAGTACCAGATATGAATATGGACATTGTCCTAGGCTCAGATTATTTAAATAAATATAAAGCAAAAATCGATTATAAATTAAGAAAATTATGTTTAAATGAGATATGGATAGAATTTAAAGGTAGTAAAAATGAAATTATGAACATGGATGAAAGCGAAAGATGTGAAGTAGTAGATGAGAGAGTAATGAGTGTTAAGAAGGTGAATTTATGTGAAGAAGGTGATGATTATTATTATGATGTGGAAGTGAATGAAGAAGTATTTAATATTGATGAAATAAAATTAAAAGTTGATAATAATTATATGATGGAGGTGAGAAAAATGTTGAAGAAATATGAGGGTTTAGTATCGAATGAAATGAGAGTGGCAATCAGCTATGTTCATAAATTAGAAGTAAGAAATATAGACAATTTTAGATCAAAAAGCTATCCTATTCCATACAAACATAAAAATAAAGTACGAACCGAAGTTGAAAAGCTATTAAGAGATGATATAATAGAGAGAAGCAACACATCATATATAAATCCTTTAGTTATTGTGACAAAGAATCATTATAATGTGATACAAATTAAAATTCAAAATTTTACTTAAAATCATACTAAATGGAAAATTGATTTGAAAAATTTGTAATACAAGAAATTATTCCAAATAAATTTGGGAAAATTGTAACAATTTGAAATATACACAGAAAATCAAATGAAAATAACACCTGACCAAACAAACCTAAAGTTAAATAAAATTAATAATTATTAGTATCAATTTATAAAATATATAAAGAATTGTTAATATAGATATCCTTGGATATGAATTTTACATAGAGTAAATAATATTACATAACATAAAATACTAATTTTAATAATTTTATTATCAAATTTAAAAATCAATTTCAAAAATTTGCATGACGACGACTATTTTTATCATTCAGAACATAAAAAAAAGAAATTAAACTCAGAGCACCATATAGAAAATAAAAAGAGAAAGTCTACAGAAAAATCTGATATACATATGGTATGCAAACGAGTAACATAATGAAAGATATTCCAATTACAAATAAATCATGTCCTAAAATTTAAATTGAAATGTCAAATTAAAATAATCAATTCTAGAAATGTCAAAAGTAAAGGCGACTTTGAAGACATTTTAAATTTGTATTAGTTATAAGTTGTGTTGTGAATTGTGCATAAAAAAGACATACAAAGACTGCAAGAAAATCATGTGAATGGACCATAGACTTATAAACAAAGGGAGACCGAACCGTTCATTCATAAATTGCCGTTTGTTGTGTATCCAACATTGTGTACGTGATGACAGAGAGATCCGAGAGAGAGAATGTGAATGCTCCGACGCCGTGCAACGTCATCATATATGCGACATATAAATATCCGAGCGAGTGTTTACAAGTCCAGTGGCGTAGTAAATGTTTTGTGCGTATTTATGATTATTAATACAAATCAATTTATTATGAATAGTACAGGGAAAAATGATGAATGTCACAGAATACAAATTTGAAGTAAAATGAAGTTTAAGTTCTAAAGACTGAAATTTCCATTTACTTACGTATTATAAATACGAGGATGTAATGCTGCATATGTTAGCAAGTAGAAAGTTGAAAAAAAATGCGTGCTTTAAAAAAAATGTCAAGTAGATTGTCGCTTGCTCAGGGAGAAAGGATCAAAAAAGAAAACTTATTTGAATAAAAATATAATGTAAAATAAAAGAAAGAGCGTCATTCACATGGTGCTTTAACACAGTTTATACATATCGCTGCTTTGTAAGGTAAATCCTCAAAATAATGTTATGCTACAAAATGTTTTCAGTTCTGGGGCCCTATTCTTGAAACAATGATTTCTGATATCGTACACGATTTCCCATGCGAAAACAGTATTCTTGAGTATATTCCGCATACTACGGAAATGAACTCGTAGAGACGAGTTCAAAGTAAGGTTATGTGATACGATATACTTCAAGATAAGTCTTAATTATATTTCTAAGCCGATGGTGATAATTGCGAAACCGTAAACATTGAGGTGTAAATTTCGATATTGTAATTCAAAAACTGCCATATCGCTGACTATGCAATTTAAAGCTGCAATGGAGGTAAAAGATCTTGCTCAGGTTCATATCGCTAACCAGTTGAAAAATGTGTATGACTTTAATGAAGGGCCACGTTTGCACGAAAGGGTTGATGCATTTAACCTACCAGAACGACAATAATTGTCAGGAATTATTCCTGAAAATATTTAGACTGAAAAAAGATACGGCACAATGACTCATCAATATTGTAGACGAATATTCTGTAGAACCAACACGTTTTTCAGCTTTAGATGCAACTGTGAAGGTAACTATCGATAACACATGGCAGAAATTGAAACACTATAACAATGTTACTCTTAAAGGTTTTAACTTCGTTGTGATTTTTTGCACCTGGAACTTACCAAAACTGTATAGTGAATAACATCAATATGGCAATAAGCCAATCATGTGTTAGTAGGTCTATTCATACAGTGACAAATATTTTGAATTTACCACAAGTCTTCGATAGTTGGGTACACTTCCCAAGGAACATGGACGAAATAGGGCAACTGCGTAACAGGTAAGAAAGATCTACTCTACTACTACATATTCCTTTTCATACATTCAGTATATAGATTTTGGGTAGAACACCACTTTCCTGAAGCAATAGATTGCATTCATTGCACACGTGGCAATTTTTCTACCTCCAAAAGACGATGTAGACTTTCCAGAACATATATGTATATGTAAATAAAAAAAGATATCGTTCTATTAACATACAATTGGTAAGGAAATAAACTTACAAAATGGAACTAAGTATATCTATATAGATAATGCATTTCAACTGTATTTGCAGATATGTGATCCGGATCTTCGAGTAATAAACGTAAATTCTCGATATCCTGGAATCACGATGCATATATCTGGAATAACAGTAATGTTTGTCCAATAATGCAAGAAATTTACAATCGGGGAGACGGATTCTTCTTATTAGGTAATATATCATGAGAGGATGTTGTCTGCAGTTTATACCGTTATATTCATTCTTTTGTAGGTGATTCTGTTTATGTGGCAATGGCCTCTTAAAAATGAGATTTCGTTGCTTGTTAAAGCACAGGGTGTTACATTATCATCCAAATATGTGCTCGAGAATTGTCAATGCTTGTACAGTATTGCACAATATGTGCATTCATGACAACGTGCCTAGACCCGAGAAAGATGATGCAGAATTGGATTTTAGCATGTTTGGAGATGACATGAATGAACCACAGTTAGACAATCGAATTAGAAACGTCGAATTGGCAGCTGGGTGAAGAATCCGCAACAATCTAATAAGACACTATTTTACTGTGTGATCCATTCTTTTAGAACTATTTGTATATACTCATGTAAAGTGAAACTCATATAAAAAAATTTTGTGTACAACTAAAATGCTTAGGCTACTTAGTAAAATATTAACTCTACACTTTAGTAAACTACACCAAATACACGAATTAACAAAAATTACTATAATAGTTTATAAAAAATAGGAGAGGGTAGGTAAGTAACACAAATTTTTCTTTATTTGATGAACTGTGAAAATATTTGTTGTTCTCTCTTTTCAGATATGCTGCTTTTTGCTCAAGATCGCACTTACAGTAACTCCCAGGTGATGATTGATACTTAGAAACAGAAGCCATGGAGTTGATAACAGCAAAAAAACACGAAGCCAGAGCTTACACCACGGAACTCTCTCCATATATGGAAACTCAGTTACTCAGTTATGTAGAATTGTGGAAGGAATATTACAGCTTATATCATCACGTATACAGCATGGCAGATGCAGTGGGCATTTGTTTGTGCGTGAAATACCTTTCTAGGTGCAATAAAAAAGGATCTACAATATAATTTTAATATATTTAGGTTCAAATGAATAAACAAGTTTATTTTCTAAAACGCATAATTTATGTTTGCAAGATTATTGTTATTACCTTAGTTGTTAAAAGGTCCTCACTCATACGCACTTCAAACTAATTTTCACTGCCTACTCGCCGTGTCTTTATCTTTTCGAACCTCATTTTTTACCTTTTAAAAACTTATCGCTAATACACTGTCTCTCTACCGAGCAGTTCAACATATTGTAAATATTATTATTAAAATATAATATAATAATGCCAATAAATTTTATTTTAATTTCATTACAGAAATACACAGTGTGATACATTACAAAGTGTTACAACATATGAAGGACCTGCCTTAAAATTATCTAAGGAAATTAATTCAAATTTTGTTTGTATAGACTTATGATACTATACAATACTACATATATATACAAAATTGTTACTATAGTACAATTGTTTTCGTAAGACAAAGTGGCCAATAAAACATTGGTGAGACGAAATGTATACATTTATTTCATTTCAATTTATACCTGCTTATGATAGGTATAACTGGGTGGTAGTTGGCGGGCCAGCTCAAGTTATGCTAGAAAGGACGTCTTTAGGGATGTATGTGCGGTAGAAAGATTAGAGTAGTGCAGGTATGTCGGTACTCAATTATCTCTAGATATAAATTGCCAGGATAGGCTGGGAAATTTTCTCGTAATCAATGACAGTAAAAGCTCTAAAACATTTAACACAAGTTTCTTACTTTGCTCGTTCAAAACTGTACGATGAGCCATTTTCAAATTTCGTTAAAACTGTCAAACACACCACAATAGAAGAATCAACACAACGCTATAGATAGATCCTGTTTATGACAGGAAGTACATCCTATTGACCATCCTTCTCTAATGCAACTAATTTCTCCATAACATTAGTCGTACCTTATTAAGGCACGTACCTGAGGTATATTGCAAATAAGTGGAAAGCGCTCAGAGGTATATGTCGGGTTTTACCATTTCATTGCTTACTTCGTCTTCCGAAAACAATGGGGAAATTGCATGATTTTTTCAAATACGTGGAGATGAAAGAATGTATTATTTTAATCGAAATGGCGTTTGTCCTAAACAATTTGATGGAAAAATAAGTTCAAAAACGGCATTTAAAGTTTTAGTCTGACCACGCCCCCAGAAAACGGAGGCCGCCATATTGAATACATGTGACGTCACCCGCCAGTTGCGGTTGACGTCGGACGTCACCTGTCAGTTGCGGTTGACGTCGGACGTCAACTGTATGCACAAAACGTGTAAGTTTAGGTTAGGTATTTAGTATCTCAACTGGGGGGTTAGGTAGAAGAGTTAGTTTGTCGTGTGTAATATTTATTAAGTGTTATTGTGTTAAACAGACACTGGTGTTGAAAAAATTTGCAAAATAGATTCGTAAAATGAGACCTCCAGAAAGTGTATTATCACCGGGAACAAATATTGCATTGTGCAATTACGAATACTTTCCATACAGCGCCTAATAAAAAATATTTCTCCATGCCAAAAAGTGAAAAAAACAAGTAAAATGTAGTGCATGGCAATGAATCGCGGCGGAGAAGAAAAAAGTATAAAGTTCTTCATCATTTCAACGTTGAATGTTTGTGAAGACCATTTTAATGTAAAGTTAATTGAAAATAAATACATACGTACGAATAAATAATGGAAGAAGCGGTCTATCAAACAAATGTTTAGGTACAGAAATCTTTAGAAATATGCATTATCTTAAATTTAATTGTATATGTAAATATTGTTATAATATAAACTTAATACTACATACAAAATTGTTTCCTTTTATTTAGAAATATGTGAAAATAATTGTTAAAATATAGGGTTAGAAAAGCAAAGTAATGTGTCTTACAAATGCTTTTAAAAAGTTACTGTTTTATTTTACGAAAATTTGAATAGGAACAATGAATAAACATATCTAACATTACTTTTTCTTTACATGTTTACACCCTCCTATTAAAACAAATTATACACACCGTCTCGTGACTAAACCAACACAGTTACTAGAAACAGTAGACTTAATGTATGATAAAAGCCAAATGTGGCTGCTTTAAGAGATAGAGGCTAAAAGTAAGTACTATTTTTTCCTTAGAAAATAAAGAATAATTTCAAAATAGCTGCAAAAATTAGTTTTGAAATGTGCGCACTAATTAATGCGTCAAAAATATTAGTAAGGAAAATTAATAGGTATTTTCTGTTTCCAGTTTTTGTCCTGCTAGTTACAGATCAATAAATATTTTATATTTTTATCCAACATTTCCATAATAAATTATTGAAGAGGGATCTTTTTAAGTAAAAAAACATATAATTCTTAATATTTTCGCATTCTCATATTTGCATTTTAATATCATTATCCAATGTGTGTATAAGGCGAGGTAAAAGATCTTTACATTAGAATACTTACTCTACCATAGATTACTCCAAAAGACACCATTTAACTGACCTTATCTTAGACAAATTATGATGAAAAAATCATAACTTAGACACCCATATCTCAATGTAGGTATTAATTTTTGCTTTAAGATAAGGTAGTCATAAGATTTTAGCAAAACGAACCTACGGTAAAATGAATATTGTAGTATATAGGCCTTTTACAGACATCCTGTACAATACTAATGCATACAATATAAAGACTGACCTTTGTTTAGCTTAATACCTAATTGAATAATACATTATTTCATATATTAAACTGCAAATATCTTGAAAACGGGAGAAAATAGTAAGAGTAATAAAGTATACCTTTTTTTCTTAATAATGTATATTTGTAATGATAAAATGTTCGATAAAAAATACTAGATGAATTTATTTATCCACTTTTCTGTACGTAGCACCCTCTGTAATATTATTTTTATTAATTTTCTGATTCTAAGGTCTTTCAATAATTTAAATTTAATCGAATTAAATAACCAACTACATTCAAATATTTCTTTATTAAATTAATTATAATACATACATGGAGTTCAGGCTGAGATACTATTAAAACCTAGCGCGAAGCCCTAGGAAATTTCCCTGCAAACACATATTTACCATACCACAGTCCTATTATTGTCCACCCTAGTATAACTATCTTCAACGAATACAGAAGAATATATCGGTATAAGAATGCAGCATAAACATATCTAATTTCAATAATAACTTTTTACTCAAAACTCAATAAAAGTGTTCTTAAAAAGGATTACGCTGTACAGTCTTTGCTGGAATAAAAAGTTTTGTAGCAACAAAAAAATCTGAGTTGTCGTTGGTATCGGAGGAATTTACCACTTGACTGGCCGCCTGACACCTTTCGGTAAACTAAGACTACACTTTTAATATATATTTTTACTTTATTTAAATATATGCCCACAATATTTAAAATTATAAATGATGCATTCTAACGACCTCCCTCTTATCGATGCACTCTGTCTTCTCTTTTGGGCCAGTTAACCACTAGTTTCAAAACTAATACGGACTAAAATTTGTACACCTAAGTACTTGCTGGAAGTTGATAATCTCCTGGATCACACCACAAGTACCTATAACACACACTTGATCAAATCCAGCAGCTACTTGTATTGATACCTACCTTTCCGAGGGAAGGATATTGGGGGATATGTTAGAGCTGCTCGTAACATAGAAATTACAATTACCTTCCTTTGTCACTTTGCAATATAAATTCTTATTTATACTATTAGACAGTCTGTGGCTATTATATGTGTGACTTTAGGCTATGCTGCCGATTCTGCAGTCTAATGATATCTTAAACTTAAATTTCTTTATCTATACATATTAGTTTACTTTATCTAGCCATATAATTTTCAATAAATCAGTTATAGATGATTTGGGAGGTTTTACACCTGGAATAAAAATTAGCATTTAGTTTAATATCTTAGTTTTAAGGTTTAATAATTATTAATTGTTATATAGGTACTTACCTTTCTTTGAAAGTTCCGTGGTATACCAGGGGGAACTGCTAGTAGGTATTATAGGTAAAATAGGTATTTATGCATTACATTTTGCAATTTATTAAAACCATTTCTGTGCTAAGGCAGAACATAACCTTAAATTTTTGACAATTTGCAGTACCATAAATGCAGTTACACATTGAAGATGCGTTCCCCAATGAATTAGATGATCTACACTTATAGGGCTGTTCACCTTATTTATTTTATAGTTTTTTTTAAAGAGCCTCAGTCAGGTCACTACCTTACACAGTATTTACATTATCTATGGCTCAAAGAAATGTCAGTAATGTCACACAAAACTCAGAAAGAAATGTCTATTTACGTCACGATCGTCGTAACAAAAGCAAGATGGCGTACTGGCATTTGACGTCACACGCGTCACACCAATGACACTGCGTTTTCGATCACGTGGTTTTGTTTACATTTTATGGCAATTTATTAATGTTAATATTTTAATTATAAAGTGATTATTGCCGTCAGATACATGTTCTGACCTTTCAATATGTTTGAAAGATTACCCTGTAATACATTTCAAACCAATATATAATTCATGCAACTTCCCCATTCTATTATATATACAAAATTGATACTACTCTTGCGACAAAAATTCAGACAACTTACGTCATACGAACAAATGAAAAATTCATTATATTTTCATCAAAATATTTAAGAAACTGCAACTGATAGTAATAAAACTATATACTACACTAAAAGTTTGCATTATACAGGGTGTCTGTAAAAGGTCTTTACAAAAACATACCACATATTCCTTAGACCAAAATAAGTCGATTTAAGTAAAATTACCTTAGTACAAAGTTGCTTCGTTTGCGCTCCAGAGGGCCTTCAAGTTACAATTTTTAAATCGTTTTTCCCATATAAATTTAAAACGGCATATGTGATTTTGCTGAAATTTGGTATATTGGTAGAGTTTCATGTGGCCAAAAAAATGGTGTTAAATTTTTGTCCGATATTAATCCATAGGCGTAGAACTTGATTTTTTTTAATAATTGCATCTTTACAAATTCTACAGCAATGGAAGAAAAGGAGTTTGAGTATGAAATTTAGATTGCTCAACTCATTTACTTTAAAAAATGTTCTCTTGATAAGACTCGATAACTCTCATGGTTTTCGCTAAATTTCCAACATAATCAAAATAGAGATTTTACAAAAATTGTTCAAAATGTTCACCATTTTCACACATACAAAGATTTATACGTCGAAGAAAATTAAAATGTATCCATTCCATAACTTCTTCATCACCTCTAAGATTGTTTATTGCATCTTGAATACGTTGCCAGAGTTGTTCCTCATTTTCTACAGGTTCCCTGTAAACTGTGGATTTCAGATCTCCCCATAAAAAGTAATCCATCGGTGTTAGGTCTGGAGAATGTGGTGGCCAGTTTACAGGTGCGTCATTACCTCTGCCTATCCATTTGTGTGGATATTGTTCATTCAAGTGGTTTCTAACGTTTACAGAAAAATGTGGTGGAGCTCCATCTTGCATAAACCACATATCTCTCCGAAGTTGGAGAGGTAAATCTTCTAACAATTCTGGCAACGTATTTTATAGAAAATCCAAAAAATTTTCTCCAGTTAATCTTCGTGGAAGTATGACAGGACCAACAATGTAATTACCAATTATTCCAGCCCACACATTAATTTTGAATTCGTGCTGAAAATGGTTTACCTTAATTGCATGCGAATTTTCAACGGCATAAACATGTTCATTATGGGTATTAGTTATACCTCTTCTCGTAAAACCCGCTTCATCGGTAAAGAGAACCTTCTTGACAAAGTTTGGATCTCTTTCTCTTTGCATATTAACAAATCGACAAAAACCCAAACGATTTTGAGGATCATGGACTAATAAATCTTGTACTGGCTTCTTATGGTATGGATATTAGCAATTGTTCTCTAAGCACTTTATGAACGACATCTTTACTTACTCCTAATTTCCTTCCAATTTGTCTGGTGCTTAATTCTGGATCTTCTTCAACACGTTCTAAAATGTCTTCTTCAACTTCAGGAATCCTTACAAAACGTTCTCTTCCATTATCAACATTGTTGGGAGCAAAGGAACCGGTCTCCCGAAGACGTCTCAACAGCAGCAAAAGTTGGATGGCTAGGTACACGACGATTTGGAAACCTTTCAAAGTACACCCTGACACTCTCTCGAGCATTTCCTTCACAAAATCCTAATGTCAGTAACATATCGGTATATTCTGCATTGGTCCGCCATATTAATAAACCACGTATTTTTTTTTTAATTATTGAGTCAGATAGAACACTTTCAATCATTAACAAGAGATTAGGTGTTAAAACTTGACAATATTTTTATTTAGATGAAACTATGGAAATCAACAATAAATGTTTTTGTATAGTATTGCAGGCAAATAATTAATATTCCTCAAAAAATCGTACATGGCAAGAATCGAGTATTTTTGTTAAAAGTCTCGATTAGAGGTGTTGAAGAAGATATGAAAAAAGTACATTTTTATGTTTTTACTACAAAAAAAGTACTCTTGATAACACTCGATTTACTCAAAGTTTGTATTTTAATAATTATTGTTTATGTTCTTAAATGCAAATTTCGTCAAAACCATGAGAGTAATCGAGTCTTATCAAGAGTACCTTTTTTAAAGTAAATGAGTTGAGCAATCTAAATTTCATACTCAAACTCCTTTTCTTCCATTGCCGTAGAATTTTTAAAGGTGCAATTATTAAAAAAAATCAAGTTCTACGCCTATGGATTAATATCGGACAAAAATTTAACACAATTTTTTTGGCCACATAAAACTCTACCAATATACCAAATTTCAGCAAAATCGCATATGCCGTTTTAAATTTATATGGGAAAAACGATTTAAAAATTGTAACTTCAAGGCCCTCTGGAGCCCAAACGAAGCAACTTTGTACTAAGGTAATTTTACTTAAATCGACTTATTTTGGTCTAAGGAATATGTGGTATGTTTTTGTAAAGACCTTTTACAGACACCCTGTATATTGCACTAAATTGCAAAAAATGTTTTTAACATGAGCAAATATCGAAAATTACATTGACAATAAAAACAAATTTGTAACGTCAGCCGTGACGTAAGATGTCTGAATTTATGACGCGAGTATATCTAGATATATACAAAATCATTTTACTATATAGAAAATTGTTTTATTCATTCCTAAAAAGAATCATTTTAGTGTTAATACTTCGCAGTCTATTTTTTTTTGATAAATCAAGATTTTTTACTGTTTCATGGTAAATTCGTATTTTGAAGTAATTTTTTAAAATTAACTTAATGAGTAAGGTGGAATGCCCTTCTAGTGGATCTTCATCATAAAGGTGATCCCCGAAAGAGTCATACACACACATAGGTATGTATCTCATGGTATGATGTATTAATATGGCATTTAAATCTTTTATATTTTTATTGAAAATGTTGTTAGTCTTATGGAAAAACCTAAAATACTTCTCTGCTGCCCTGCAGGTCTCGATAACTAATTTACTGGCATTAACAAGCCTACCATAAGTTTTTCTCACCTGAAGAAATGAACTAGTTACTTCGCTCTCTAGTATATCAAGGCATTTGGGACAATTGATACATTTTTTCAGGCTTTTGACCACAAACCCTGCTATGTATGCAACCACATCTTCTACATATACAGTGAGATCCCACGCCGAAGATGAGTTATATGATTGATAAATATCATTTTTAATTTCATCAAAACAAGACAAATAATCATTAGCTTCTTCCAAGTTATCGCCTGTTTCTGTGGTTGTAAGTCTACCGGAACTACAAGTTAAAATTGTGATGTCTTCTAAATTTATCGCATTACCAGTATTTGGAGCTGATATTTGGCTATGGACTAAAACTCTTTTATATGCTGCCTCAAACTGTCTGGCAGTTGGATTGTTATTGTAACCCCCTCTTGATCTAATCGAACCAAAAAACAGTTCTAAGTGGTCTTGCGACAATTTGTATGTCAGCATATATTTTATAAGTTTTTTATCAAGAACAAAGTCTTCATACATTTTTTGTAAACTTTCGATACATATTAAGAAACCTAAAAATCCTGTTTTCCTTGACGACATTATTATCGGTATGCCATTTAAAGTTAAAGTAAGTATGTAGTCTTTCATTTCATTTAAAAATTCAATAATGTGCTGGGCAGTTTTTGCAGAAAAGGGTTTTTTATATGAATATTTTACAAAACGGTTCCTAGAATTAAATATATCAAATAAATTATTGAATTTTAGGAGAAATTGTGAAGTTGCCTCAGAATCTTTAAATTCGAGTAAATTTAAATCATTTCGGAGGAAAGTTATGGCATCACTAACACTTTTACTTATTGTCTGAGTGGCCAAACGCACCTTCATTTTTTCCCTTGCCCATTGAAGATGCCTTACTCGGATTTTGGTAGCGGCATGCAAGCCTTCAACATTTTGTTTGTCCACTAAATCGACTACATAACTCCACTTTACATCTCCATTGTTAGCATCTCGGATGTTTATTTGTGATGCCATACAATTTCGGACAAGTTTTAACATATGGCAAGCATCGAGAAATATATATATGTCTGAACCTATTATTGGATGTTTAAAGCTAGTTTTTAAATTTAATGGATTTGTAAAATCTGCGCCCAATTCTTGCGCCATAGTCATATTAACTGGTGCTCCATCAAACGTAAATGAAGTTATTATTACTCCACTTTCGTGTATAAACTCAAGGCATTTTTTTACCAACCCAGCCTTTGTCGATGCAGATAAACCATTTAATAAAAAATATGCAATAGGCACTTTCCATGAGCCATTTAAACATACAACCATAAAAACTAAAACTTCTTTGGCCTCAGGAAGCGTATCATCATCAATGTTGGTGCCAATATCTACATAACCGGTGAATTTATGTCCAGTCCATTCCACCTGCCGCCTGATAGACATCTCATCCATCACCAAATTACATAACAAAGGCTTAGAAGATCCTTTTTGTTTTAAAGTTAAAGCCACAAGAGCTTCTTTAGTAAACCCTGGACTGCCATCTACTGATCGGTACCATTTCGATATCGTTCCTAAATGTGGTAATGTCCGGTTGAATGCATTTCTGACAAAATTGTAAGCTTTGGCAGAATAGAAAGATAATGTCAGAGCAAACGATCTTAAACTGGGATCATATTTTTGCGACGAAGGTCCCTTCAACAACCATTTAAATACGTCTAATGCAGGTCCTGACAACGATGCCTGTAAAAGCAATGATTATTAGTAAATTTGTTGTAAACATAAACAATTATACATAATAAGATATACAAAAGTTACAGATATTACTTACGCTTAATGTGGACTCTGAAGACTCGGATATAAGTGATTTTTCTTTTAAATATTTTAAAAGAGACTGCAGTGATGTAACACGATGCTTCAGTCTTCTAACAGTCGTTTGCAGAGAGTGGATACGTCTTTTCTGCTTAGCAACAGTGTATTTAACCCTGGCTAAGTTTTTGCTACGTTTCTCTGGCGTGGAGAAATCACCACTAGACAAATCTCCTATGTAGTAGGCTCTTTTCCTTAAACAAATATACATATTCTATTTTAAAACAGAAAACTTATAATGATAACACATTTAACATGCTAATACTTTACACAGACCTATACTAATATATCTATACTACTACAAATTAATAACAAATAATTATGAATTAATTTTATTGATAAGTATACCTTTTCTTTGAAATAGTCTTTGTACTAGGCATTTTGGAAATTAAAGATGGATCTATATTTTCCTTCTCTATTTCGCTCCCCCTCAGTAGCAGTATCTGTAGCTGAAGGAGATCGTAGTCCTCGCTCAACCTCCAAATTACAAATTAGCCTAAAAGGAAAAACTTACATAACGAGAGAAAAGTTTCATATTGAACAAGGCTATTTAAAAACCCACATTTCTCAGTTCACAAAAATTCTGATAAGGGATGTATTATTTTATCCCCTCACTGTGAGGTGGCAATGAGTGTAATAGGTCAGGAAGGTAATATTTTACTACAACATACATACAAAAATTGGAATTTTTAATATTACAGCCGGTTTTAAAGGGCTGCAATCTTAGTTCTTCGTTGTCTTGTGGGTAGATAGAATAAAATTTGTTTATATAAAACACCTCCTCTAAAATCGGCTGAACAGTGTATTCACTGTTTCATTTTCCTCAACTATTTTCGATACACCCTTATTATATATATACATAAAACATAAATATTAATGGAAATTTTTCTTTTTTTTTTTCTTAATGTTATTGGATAAAATATGACTAACCTTGATGGGCCTGCAACATAGCTTGATTCAGACGTCTTAACATCTACTTGACATAATATGTCTCGTTCCTTTTTGTTCACTCTAAAACACAATAATCAAGATTAGATAATTTGCAATAAAATGGCAGTGGGATAAAAGATAAGTGAACGAAAGTTGCTAATACATGACAGCCAATAGTTGGATCAAATGTATATAGTTAAATAATTTGAAAATATGAAAAAGTAGTTCTTTAGTTCTGCTAACCTCTGTCCACGATGCTACATAATTTTCTCTTCAGTACTTAGGTAATTTGTTAAAGTGCTAAAGTGTCCACATATTTGCACTTTTCTAGTAGTTAGAGATAAATATGTGGTAGTTTTAAGAATAGTTAAATTTTAAACAAGCTAATCAACTATTATAGTACAAGCAATATACCAGTGTGACAATTTATAAACGTACAATGGCTATATCTGAGGAACAAAATAATATATCAAAAATCCTTTGAAACCATTTCAGTATTATGGAAGGGAACCCAAATGATTATTAACTAATCTGTTCTAACTTACACTCTCACCCCCAGACACCACAACTAAATAATCTTAAATGACGACCTCTTCATTGTGATACTTTATCCTTAAAATCTTAAAAATGCTTTTCAATGACACTATCATGATAATAATATTAATAACAACAATAACCTTTACACATTACAAAGTTTTATATGATCAAATAGTTTTCAATTTATTAAAATATATTAAAATTAAATTTTTTCATTGTTAATTTCAAAACTGCTAAAAATGATTTCAATGATTTTGCAGGCAATAATGAAGCCTATCTTCAAACTCTAGAGCTACATAAATAGCTCTGGAATTAACAGTAAAAATCTTCGTAAATATCCCATCTTAAAGTAAAAGAAAGAAAAGACAGTAAAAACAACAAATACAAATTCTTAAACGTTTTATTTGTTCAAATAATAGCAAAAAACATAGAAAAAAAATATTTTGAAACAAAAAACAATACAGGCTTGAAAATTAAATTGTAGTAATTTTCTAGGCTTCTTTAATAGATTGCAAAGTACTTGATCAAATGTAGCTTTTTAAGTTAAGATTGAAAAGCATTTTTAAGAGTTACAAAACAAGGTATTAGAAGTAGGAGGGTGGATGGCTGGATGTGAGGGGGTAAATTAGAATGGGTTAGTTAAAAAAGGTGCCTCTCCATATTACAAAAATAGTTTCGAGCAATTTTTGTTCTCTTTTTGGTTCCTAAAATATAGCCATTGTAAGTGTCGAATTGTCACACTGTCAGTATATGTTTATTAAAATAGAAATTAGAAGGTTCAATAATTTTTATGTACCTAAATCTAATTTCTTGGGATTTAACTGAACATGGGATCCAGGGTTTTTGAAAAATTATTATTATTTTTTAAACAATGTAGGGTCTTGCATTTAAACATAAAAAGATGGAAATTTTTTGACTTAGAGATATTGTTGACCTCTCTCTTTAAGACCAAGTAAATTTAAATATAAAAGAATTATTACACTTACATTTTAACTTAGACATACTGTACGACATTACAAATTGTCTATACGTGTGTTATAAATCATAAAATAGTTCATATTTCAAGAATTTAAATTTTTTCTAACACTAAACCAAATAAATGTAAATGTATTACTTACCTATCCTCAGAAGAATTTATGCTCATGGGTGAAGCTTCAAACTCCCTTACTGAAAGATTTGGAGTGCTGCAATTGACAAAAAATTCATATTTTATTTAGTTCCACTATACCTATATAAATATTCTCTTACCTAGGCTTCTTTGGAGGTGTTCCGCCATAAATAGAATCAGAACTGGAAAATAAATAAATATAAAATAATTAATAAAGTACATTACAGCAAAAATGTTCAAGTAGGTTATGTATATATGAATAACGAAACAAAGAAATTGAAATCAAGTGTAATATTTACTTATTAAATATAAGAGGATATGCCTCACCTATTTGATATAGACTCGTCATACTGAGAAAGATTATCAAATAGTGGATTAGCTCCTGCTTTAATATAACGAAGACCATTTGACTTCATAATCAAATCAGAAGATTGAAAATGATTGGAACATATTTCAGGATGTTTTGGCAAACGATTGCATTTAATGCCAGTAATGCTAAGCCACAAATTTCTTCTCTCTGGATCAACGGGAAACCTAAAACATGTTTACATTAGTTTACAATGTAAGAAATAAAAACATTAATTTATGTAAAAAATTGTATACTATTTTTTATTTATGAAAAATAGCTACTTACAAACTAAATTTTGCCATATTTTATTAACAGTCAATATATGTTATTAAAAAGGTAATTATTTACAACAGCGGAAACTTCTCCATTCTTGATTAACAAATTTTTACCCCCTATTTTCGAAGGTGCTGAACACGAATATAAAATTAGTATAATTACAATATATTTTTGGAAAAATTTTGTTCGAGAATTAGACGAAAACCGAACCGAAAAAAAACTGATTTTAGATTCGTACTGAGTACCTTCGAAAATAGGAGGGTACGAATGTTTTCATTAAGATTGGAATAGTTTCCGCTGTAGTAAATAATTACCTACCAAATAACTTTATATTAATAAAAGTCTGTTATTGTTAAAATTTATTTTAGCACACGCCACTGAAGGCGGGAAAATCTAACCTAACACAGTTGATTAAACTTACCTATGAAAGGACAATTCGGGATGTGAGGAACTCATTTTTCCACATACTTGACACTGACGCACCATTGTGGAATACAAGTTTAATTAAAAAACACTAGAAAACACACGGAATTCACAAAAACCACAAGCTCCGACTTAAAATAGCACTGCACAGTGAAACTTACTACGTGCTTACTACGGCAAATGGCGGGACGGGTTTATGAATGAAAACGTGTGTAAAGGATTAAGGTGCATTGCCATGCTTTCACTACATTTGGTTAGTATGGAATGGCAGAAATAAATATTTTAATAAATTATGACTTATATTGGTACAAAGAAGTCCTAATATACTTAATTATATTTAAGTTATAATTACAGTATATTCTCATACCTATTATACTACTCAATTTGTTAATTTATGTCAAGCACAAAGCTAAAAATCTGCGGAATGCTGTATAAATAAAGATATGGCAACCGTTGAAACTGAATTTGAGTAAAAACAGTTTCTGACAGTTCCAATCGTCCAGATGAATAAATATAATGGCAATCTATGATCGCTTCAAAATGTAAACAATTGTATCTCCCTTTACTAATATATCTATGGAATGGACTTTTATAACATGGCAATCTGCAGCAAGAAAAAAAACAATGAATTTGTTGTTAGTTACGGCTTGGGTTTAGAGAAGAGCAGCAGCATTGCAAGAGAGCTCCCGAAATTATAAAAAAATTGATTAAAAATAACAAGAAAAATCAAAAAAATATCGTCCTACCAGTTAAAATTTACCATTTGTACATCATCCAGTATAGTTTTTATTGCCAAGATATCATCCGTATTCAGGGAAATTGTGCAGTTCCATAGAATCCCATAGGATAGTTTCCAGTTTCCAGGCAGTTTGCAGTTTCCAGGAAGGAAAATAAAACATTCCTAACCTCAGGTACCTTAAAAAAAATAAAGTGCACTATAAAAATATCTATAGCTATAGTAAATTAAAATCGATTTTAACAATATCAATCTTTGCAAAGTATAAAAATAAACTACAGGACTTACCTGTATAAAACCAAGTCGAACTTAACAAATATAACATCCACATTCAATCATTTCACTGGAGCAAATAATATCTGTCATTCAAAGAGAAGCCATTTTACTTTAGAATATAATTATGTTTCTGTAGGAATGCAACCAACATTACAAAAATAAAGGATATTTGAGTATAATTTATAAACTTCAATTAAATTCAATATTCAAGTTTTAATCTACATTGGTGTGGTAAAATTCATTATCAGAAAGGTAATAATAAAAAAGAAAATATTCTTTATTGTTTTACAATTGATTGTAGCACAAAATTATTGATAATCTTTCAAAAGTGTTACTAGTTATTACAATATAAAATAAAACCTTGTATATTTTGAACCGACTCCTGATTTAAGTTTCTTTTGCTCTTTTGATTTAAAAAAACTGTGTCTAGCAAGGGATAAACAAAATTTGGTATAAATAAGGTAAGATAAAGATAAAAAAAAATATTTTATAAAAGGTTTGTATTGAACGAAATATAGTTGAAACACAACATACACTCACAAAACATAATACATAAAAGGATCATTGGCGCCCAAAAAAAATTTAATATTTAACTTAACATCAAATACACAATAAAATATTAAAAATTAATATAAACAATAAATAATAAAATTCAAATTAAAAATAAAAAAAACATACACAGAAATAATAATATAACAATATATATAAAAGAAATATCCTAGCTCTCCCTAAGTAAACTGACTCAAATTAAACAGTCCAATTTTTGCATGGATGCAGTTGTCTTAAAATGCCACTTTGCTGACCTATTTCACTCGTTATCATTCCACCATAAGGGGATGAAATATTACACCTCTTGTACGTTTATTATCATAATCTTTTCGTAATTCAAAATTTGGAAGGAAAAATTAGCCCTGTTTAAAACAAAACTTTGAAGAAAGGATTTTTAAATTATGTTTCGTGGACAGATGTGGCTTTATTTCAAGAATGGGCGTCTTTAATTCTCATAATATACATATGCACCCAAGGAAATTCACACAAATATACAGTGATGACTTTCAACACAATTTCTGTCTTAATGCTTTTGCGGGGTAATCACTGACGATGCCGACAGTGAAGACGTTTGGAAGCATGGGATGCGACTAGTGACAGGCGGCTACGGGACGTCTCGGAAGATCATTATTATCTGAGGAACGGTTCCGACCGTAGCAGTCGTAATACCAACAACAGAAGCCGACATCAAGATACAGACGGACCCAGAGATACCGATAGCGGGTCTGTCTCCACAGAGCCTAGTCCGAGAACAACCAGAGTAGGTCAAAGAATCCCAGCTAATGTCAGGGATGTGCACTTTAATTATGTTAATGGCAGCGAACAGGAAAATCATTATGTACCAAATAATAGCACCGAAGGAATTTAAAAATATGCATTATTAAAAATGAAAAACAGATGATCTTTCTATAAAAAAAAATATCAACAATACACGAAATAATAAATTAAAAAATCCTATCTTTGTGAACTCCAGAGTATATTGAATATATAGTTCATATTCAAATGTTTTTATGACATCCATAAAAATATTCCTTTGAAGCATCTTTCCACAGTTGCCAATTTTAATAGACTACTATTGGCTTCATCAAAGATGTTTTATTTCACAAAAATTTAATTAATGTCACAGGGAAATGATATGATAGATAGAAGATAGTTGAATTACGGATAAAAGGGAAGGTAAAATAAAATCAATAATATATATTTTTTCTCTTACTTTTTACTAATATTTATTAACAATATACAGTGTTTAGTGAGTCAATGCATTCGTTTATAACGCAAGTAATTTGTGTAGATAATTTCCTATATACAGGGTGTTAAAAGCAGTAATGTCATTTTTTGCTCGTAATGCATACAATGTTTTATCTACAATCACTCAACAAAATAAAAGTGTCCAATTATTAACTTTAATTAGAACAAATATTATATTGTAAATTGTTATTTGCCCTTAAACATCAATAAATAGTGTTACATAAAGAATTGTGTTTCTTAAAAACGTGATTACCACAACGGAACTTGTAACTGGTGCTGCGAACAGGATAGGTGAAGCTTGGAAATCCACCGAGGATCACCAAGAAAGCAACTCTCTCGACTATCAACTCTTAGTCACCTATCAACCGGGCAAGACAATTTGCATTACACATGTCTCGAAGAAACCTACTACGGAGACTTCATCGTGAAACCATCCAAGGCCCTTCTTCACCTGGACGCAGTGAGAACATCCAATTCACTCCACATCAGGGATCTGGAACACAGCTGTCCCAATGCTATTGAAATTAGTCAAGTAAGTGATTATCCATTTTAAATCTTCCTTTTATTCCTGCATGTCTACAGACAGTGAGCTAAGTATTTTAAGAAACCAAGATATCAAATACGAATCTAACGACCGAATCAAAAAGGTAGTCCTAAGACTCGAATTAAACTCAAATCAAAGTCAATCCAGAACAATGACAACTAATAACACAACTTTGACAAATACAGATACGATTAGTCAGTTTAAACTAAGATTAAGTCTCTATAAAGATTCAATACCTGAATATTCAGGAGGTTCAAAGGACCTTTCTCATAAACCAATCAGACAATTATCTATTATAACTTACCGCCAACAACGCTTCCCTAAACACAACTCTAAATGAGCACATAAAACAAAAATTTTAAACCCACTTGCTGGGCCGCGCTAAAATTAATTCTACAATAAAAATATGCAGCTCCTAGATCTGAAACGCTGCTGGCAAACACGTTGACCACATCGTTCCAGCGATCCAACGAACATTACGAGTCATATTACAACCGCATTTCTGATAATTTACAAATTCTCCTAGAACACATCTCGCTAAATATTGTCGACGCGAACATAGCCGACTCAAAACGGCAAATGTATAGGATACAAGCCCGCGACACATTTTTAGTTTGTGTTATGGACTCTTATAACACACATCTAAATAACCAACAACTACCACAAGACTTATCAGCTTGTTTGCACATTTGCAGACAATACGGAGATAGGGAAAGCCAACGACAATTCGTTACGTTTTTACGAGGAAAAGATAGACAAAACCCCGTGCCACAAAATAACAAAAACTCTCACAGAGTTCCGCAAAAAAAAACAATTAGAAGTAATTTTAACCCGAATTTTACACCGCAAAATTTCAGAAATCCCCCGTTTTTACGACCCCTGACAAACTTCCCTGGACAATCACAGGTTAGACCCCCCTAACATCTAACCAAAATCGGAATAATCAGACTCAAACTAACGTTTTAGGTGGAAACTAATGTTTTTATCAAAACCTACCCCCATGTCAGACATTTCAAATCAAACCTTAAGGCCTCAACAAATGCCACAACGCACAAATTATTTTACTAACCAATATAACCGTCCCCTTAATTTTATATGCGAAGCATTAACAAATATAGAACAACCAGTAAACGAATAGCCTTATTACGAATGAAGCCATAATGTATGAGCCGAATATGGAATTAACCGAATACCCCGACTTAGAAGAGAATAATTTCAATTCGAATACAGAAACAGAGACCGAAAATTTTACGATAACGGCCTCGAACCCGAAAAATACGAAATAAATTTCAACTACGTTCATCAACCTAAATTACCCTTTCTATTTTCAGAACAATTTAATCTCAAAATCTTATTAGATTCCGGAGCATCAGTCTCTCTTGTGAACCCCGAAACCGCATTTTCACTTTTTCCGGATTATATTTATAAACATTATTTTGAAGTATCAGCCCTAGGAAAAATTACCGCAGGTCATCACGCACTAAAATTCCCCTCTACTTAAAGAATTCGATGAGCCATATGAAATTGAATTTCTTGTAACATCCTGACATCAAAAATATCAACAAATATCAGCAAAATTAGATTTTATAGATAAGTGTCTCGAACTGCCCCACGCGCAAATATACTATTAAGATATTAATGACTCTTACATTATAAATCGCGTCACAGATAAAACCCTTAAAATCGCAGTAAATTGCGTCGAAGGAGACGTTGTTATTCCCGAAATTAAACGTAACGGAAAACTACTTGTACGCGAATGTATATGTAACATACAACAAAATTTCGCTAACATTCCCTTATATATTACCGATGAAATAATATTCAATCAGCCAATAGAAGTAACTTCCTTAGATGACTACGTCTATCAAAACGAAACGCGAACCTGCCCAAATCCAAATATCAAAATTAAAGACCTTATCCGCATAGAACATCTCAACGACGAAGAGAGACAAAAAATTACTGTACTGTAACTAATTTAAAGATATTTTTATGACGAACACTGATTTAATATTTACGAGTGCTGTAAAACATACCATTAGAACGACTGACGAAGAACCGATTTACTGTAAAAACTTTAGATACTCCTCAATAGAAAAAACGACATTCACTGTAGAGAACGGCCATTACGAATATACACGTATGCCGTTCGGTTTAAAAACGCTCCGGCTACGTTTCAAAGAGCCATGGATAATACCTTAATGAAATATTTGCACAAAACTTGCTTTGTGTACATGGACGACGTTCTAATTTTCTCCCCCAGGACCACATCATTCATTTAAAGCAATTTTTTTCAGAACTTCGCAAATATAATCTCAAAATATATAATTATGTTCGACAGAGGCATAAAACCGAACCCGGAAAAACTAAAATCAATCCAAAAATACCCGTTACCTAAAACAATAAAGAAAATAAAAAGCTTTCTATATACTTTCTAATTTCGCGAAAATTACTGCTCCAATGACCAAATATTTAAAGAAAAATACTAAAATCGATACCACCAACACCGAATATAATAAATCATTTTTAACACTAGAATTAATAACCAATGCACTGTTTATAAAATAATTATTTTATAATGTTTTGTAAGCCCACTATTATTTTTAATATTGTAATGGTTGCTAAGATATGTTATTGATAGTCATAATTATTATTAATAAAATATATAAATTAATAAAAGCTTTTGAAATATAAATACAATCATTAAATATATATTTATAACTAAACATGGCGCAGTCGTACTAAACACGAAAAGTACCTACATTACAATTGAAAGAAAGAAAAATGGAATTTAATAAACCACCACAACTACAATTAAATGGAAATGTAGCAGAAAACTTTAGAGAATTCAAAGAAGAAAATTGCAATATACCTTATAGCAACAGAAACTATAAAAAAATCAAGAGAAATACAAGTAGCAAGACTAAAAAACTTACTAGGCACTGAAGCCTTAAAACTGTACAAATCAATCACAAAATTGAAAGATGATGAAGAAACAGTCAACAAAATTTTAGAAGTATTAGAAAATCATTGCCTACCAAAAGAAAATATGATAATGAATGTATATCATTTTTTAAAAAGAATACAACAAGAAGGTGAATCTTTTGAATCATTTTTCGCTGATCTAAAATATCTTATTAAACAATGCCATTTCGAAGATCAAGAAAATAAATTATTAAAAGCACAAATAACATTAGGAGTCTGGTCAAAATCACTACAAGAACGCCTTTTACGAGATGATTATCAACTGGAAAAAATTATTAATTTATGTAAAACTTTAGAAATGACACAAGAAAATTTAAAAATTATTACAGAAACTAATATCAACAACAAATTAGTCGCCAATGTCAAACGTGAAAATAACCCAATTAGAAAGCAAAACAAGTTTAAATTTGTGTGTTATCGATGTGGTCTACAACATGATCGAGGCAATTGTCCAGCTTTTGGAAAGAAATGCAATCTGTGTTCCCGTTTTAATCATTTTTCTACTGTATGTAAAGCAAAACGAAATAATAATACCAGTGGATGCAATGAAGTCGTTGAAGAATCTGATAACAAGAATGTATCAAATGAGTGTGTAAATGAAGTAGAAGAATCATCAAATTATTATTGTATCGATATAGTTCAAAGCCCGCTACCTGAAAAATCTTGGTTCAAATTATTAAAAATCGAAAATGTGGAAGTCAAAAGTATGTTAAAATAATTGGTTTACAAAACAATATAAAAAAATGTCAGGTTAATTTAACAGCTTACGCGGGTTTCAAAATTAATACAATAGGCAAAATACTAGTAAAAGTAAAATCTGATGATATTATTCACACAATGGAATTTATTGTAGTTGCAAACGACTGTATTGCAATATTAGGACTAGCTTCTTGTTTAAAACTTAAATTAATCAAACGAATTGACACATTAGATAGCAATAGATTGTATAATAAAACAATATATGAAAACAATAAAGAAAATTTTGAAGGTTTAGGCTGTTTTTCTGATATTTGTCAGTTGAAATTATCATCAAATGCAGTGCCATTTGCTAGTTCAGCTAGAAGAATACCAATGAAAATTAAAAATAAATTTAAAGAATCTATAGAGTCATTAGTTAAAAATAAAATTATAATTCCAGTTAATGAACCTGTTGAATGGGTCTCTAACATAGTTATTGTTGAAAAACCTAATGGATCATTAAGAATTTGTATAGATCCAAAGCATCTTAATAAATATATTATTAGGGAACGATTTACAATTCCAACTATAGAAGAATTAGCTCCAGCTTTAGCTTATAAAAAATATTACAGTGTATTTGATATTAAGGATGGCTTTTATCATATAAAATTAGATGAGGAATCTAGTCGATTATGTGCTTTTAGTACAATATTTGGTACTTATAGATTTCTAAGAGCCCCATTTGGCCTATGCAATTTACCAGAAATTTTCCATAAGTTAGTATTCAAATACTTTGGAGATATAACAGGAGTAACGATTTACTTTGATGATATATGTATTGCTACAGACACCATAGAAGAACATAATATAACTATACGAGAAGTACTTAAAATACAATATTGCATAAAAGAAATTAAATACTTAGGTGTAATTTTTTCAGAAAATGGGATTAATCCAGATCCTGCTAAAATAGATGTAATTAAAAACAAACCAACTTGCAAAATTGAATTACAAAGAATGTTAGGTATGATAAATTACCTCAGACACTTTATACCAAATTTATCAGAAATTATTTCTCCCTTAAGAGAATTACTTAAGAAAGATATAATATGGAATTGGTCTATAAGACAAAGTAATGCTTTCAATAAGTTAAAGAATATTATCTACAGTAATCAAGTACTAGCTAATTTCGATATAAATCTACCTATAACTATTCAATGCGATTCTTCTAAAGATGCTATATTGCTGCCTTCTGCAAAATAATAAACCAGTATACTTTGCATCTAGATCCTTAAATACTGCTGAAATTGAATATGCTCAAATTGAGAAAGAACTCTTAGCGATTTGCTTTTCATGCCAAAAATTTCATAATTATATTTATGGGCATCAGGATGTAACAATTTATACTGATCACATGCCTTTAGTTTCGATATTATCTAAAGATATTGGAAAAATATAAAACAATAGGATCAGGCGATTAAGATTAAAACTACTTCTATATACTTTTCAGATAAAATATTTATCAGGTAAAGAAATGTATATTGCAGATTTTCTTTCAAGGTGTGGTGTGCAAACACATACAGAAAATGATACCTTAATGAAAGACATTGTACACGCTGCTACAGAAACAGAATTAAGTATCTCTTATTGCAGATTAAAAGAAATTCAACAAGAAACTTGTAAAGATGACATTTTATCAAAAATAATAAATTATTGTAAATTTGATTGGCCTAAAAAATGTAATGAAATAGGTGAGTTAAATCATTTTTATAAATTAAAAAATGATATCGAATTGTCTGACAATTTGCTTTATTATAATAATCGATTAATAATACCTAAATCTCTGAGAAAATTTATGTTAAATTTATTACATGAAGGGCATCTTGGAATAACCAAAATAAATGGTACTGTAAAAAATTTTTTTTATTGGCCAGGGATATCAACTGATATAAGAAACACAATTTTCTCTTGTATTGTATCTGAGAAATATTCCAAATCCAAAATCAAAGAACCTTTGATTAATCATGACATACCTAATATACCATTTTATAAAATAGGAGCAGATATAGCTCAATATGCAGGAAAAAGTTACCTAATAATTGTTGATCATTTTTCTAGATGGATTGAAATTTGTCAAATAAATAATAAATCAAGTTCATGTGTAATAAAAGAACTCAAAACTATTTTCAGTAGAGTAGGAATTCCTGCTTTATTAATTCCTGATAATATACCGTTTTCTTCTTATGAATTTAGAAAATTTGCAAAGGATTGGAATTTTACTATTCAAACTTGTAGTCCGCATTATCATCAATCTAATGGTTTAGCTGAAAAAGCTGTAGGTATTGCAAAAACTATGTTAAAGAAATCCCATGAATCAGGCATTGATATTGAACTAACCTTATTGAATTATCGTAATTCTCCAGTAGCAGGACTAAATTTTTCTCCAGTACAATTACTATGTAGTAGAACATTGAGAACTAAACTTCCAATGTCTCCAGAAAAATTAAAACCCAACTTGGTACCAAGTGATGTAGTTGCTAGGATGCAGGATATCCAGAAATCGCAGAAAATCCATTATGATAGTAATAGTAGCATTAGAGAAGATTTTCATAAAGGAGAAAGGGTGTTTATACAAGATATTATAACCAAATACTGGTATCCAGGGGTTGTACTTGACAAATGTGAAACACCGCAATCCTATTTAGTTAAGATGGATAATCGTAATAACATACTTAGGAGAAATTCTAAATTTATTAAGAAAAATAAGGGTTCCAATTAGAAGAGGGAGATGTTTATAAAATAATTATTTTATAATGTTTTGTAAGCCCACTATTATTTTTAATATTGTAATGGTTGCTAAGATATATTATTGATAGTCATAATTATTATTAATAAAATATATAAATTAATAAAAGTTTTTGAAATATAAATACAATCATTAAATATATATTTACAACTAAACATGCACCAATACTTGCGTATCCAGATTTTGAAAAACAATTTAAGATAACGACAGACGCGAGCAATGTAGTAATCGGTTCAGTCATTTCCCAGGACGAAAAACCAATAGCATTCTACAGCAAAACACTAAATTCTGCAGAAAGAAACTATTCGACGATTGAAAAAGAATTATTATCTATAGTAGAAAGCTGCAAACAATTTAGGCCCTATATTTTTGGTCAGAAATTTACAATTGAAACCGATCACAAACCTCGTGGGGTTATTCTCCCTCAAGAACCCCAATAGTAGACTCACTAAATGAAGATTTTGGCTCGAAGAATACAACTACGAAGTAGTTTATAAGAAAGATCGAGAAAACGTAGTTGCTGACACCCTTAGTAGAGTAGAAATTAACCAAAATGACATTAATGTACTAACACGCAAACAGACAACCAATTATGACGACGACGCCGCCGATCTAATTAGTATACTCCATTAGTAACATAGACGAACAAGAACTTCTCTCTCCGGAAACACTAGACGAAATATTAGATAATACTTCCCTAGACGACGACATACCTTTGGCATAACTTATAAAAACTCAAAGAGAAAGACCTCCCGATAGTAACGCCACTGTACACACCGCAATAGAAAATCCTATTTTCACTTTACCTATTATTGAGAAACCATTACAATCCCTGAATAATTATTTTGTATTACAATATGGTGACAAAACAGTATCGCCGCGAAGAATTTGGTACTCGACATAAGTATTACCGTGTCACAATTAGATGATGAAATCATAAAGAATGCATATTAGAACTCTTAACTACGCTTGTCTCTCCTAATAAGGTTTAAGTAATTTATTTCAAAGACCAAGATTTGGAGGTATACTTCAGTAAAATGTGCCGTGAACTTCTTAATGACACAGTTAACTTTTACAAGAACAATAAACTCCTAGCCAATTTAACACCTACAACCTTTGAGAAAAAAACAAAGAATATCACGAACAAAACCATAACGGAATAAACGAAGCTTATGCCCATTTCACCTACATTGTACCTAAACTAAAAGAGATCGTTACTGTCTACATTAACAAATGTTCGATTCAAGGTCCCTTAGTAGCACGCAGACCCCTTCAAATTTATCTATTGACATAAGAAGGCACCATGTTTAACCATTATCGATAGTTTTTCTAAATACGCGCAAGCTTATTACATAGAAGATAAAAACGCGATAACAATCTTGAAAAAATTACGCCATTTCTTTTCGCATCACAATTTCCCCAAAAAAATTACATGTGACAATAACTAGTGAATTCAACAACGAAACATTACGCAAATATTGCAAACTTTTTAAAATTCACCAACATTTTATAACCGTACAAAATCCCAATTCAAACTCTCCAATAGAGCGGTTCCACAAAACTATTAATGAAAAATTGAGAGCTCTTAAGCAGACAACATCCAAACGAAAACATTAAAGATCTTATGACTACTGCAATTACCATATACAATTAATCGGTACACTCAACACTAACTAAACACCTTTAACATTATTATATGGCCCTTACGACGACCTTAACGCCTACGAGATTTAGAACTACCCATTTTCCAGGAATATAATCAAAAACGCAAAAACGAATTATTTTACGAATATATCATAAGACTCTCGAATGTGGCCAAGCACGACTCGAGAAAACCAACAATAATACCCAGAAAGACATTCCAAACCTTGAGAACCAACAAGTTTATGTAAAATCCCACAATCACAGAAATAAATTAGCCCAAAGATATCATCCGTTCCAAGTAAAAACAACAAAACCAAACCCTTGAACTAAAAATTACAACCCAACGCAAGACAAAGTGATATCCTTTAAGAGACATAAAAAGAGTAAGAAAAGATATTTTGTTACAGGCACCTCCTGCTGATACGAGTAGGCCTATCCCTTCTAGAAATTCCGCTACCTCCGGAGAACTCTCTGTATCAGGACATTCTCGGAACGGCGAAAACTGTAAACCATTTCCATAAATTTTACTTTTATCTAAACACTACAACTATTCAAGAACTGTACAACCTGCCTTGAAATCAACATTGCTCCAGCACTCAGATAATCCACTCACTATCCATATCAATAAAAACCTAGAAGCTACCCCCGAAAACTTACAAAACTCATACCTAAACGACAAAAACGAGGACTAATTGATGCATTAGGCACAGTCATAAAATTTGTCACAGGTAACCCCGACAGTAATGATTTAAAAGAGATAAATAAGATCGAACATAGACACTCTAAAGAAAGTAGATATGGTATATGATTCACAAAAATAAAATTTAGAACTTATAAACATTCAACTTATGACTCATGAACTATTAGGATATACTACTCATAGAAAGAACGATATCACTTTCGTTCTCTGGTATAATAAACTTAGAACTATTCAAAATTTCAGAATCTCTGATTCGATTCACCCCTTCTCATTATTTAAATATTTCAAGATTAACATTGCTTTACACGACCGCGCTCTAGTCTGTATATTGCATATCCCTATCCCAGGATAGGGAATCCAGATTCCCTCCAATATACATACTCTCGAGTTTATCCTGTACCTAACAATCACTCAACGATGATTTTGCCGCCTGCAAAATATCACTTGCAACACTTGAAAATGGACACAAGAACTATGCAACGACTCCACCAACCACTTTGTGTGTGTTAGTGCTATAAGAAGCGAGAAGTGCGCCCTAGCCAACCTCAGCTCGTGTGATTTGGTTTCAGTAAACAATACGTACGAACTAATAAAAGAACTCGCCAATCATAAGCTCTTAGTTTTAACGAAACATTATGTAGAAACCCTCGAATAGTGCAACAACGTAAACAAAAAACGCATTGTAAAGTAAAACGCTATATTAACAAACTAGAAATAGGAAATTATATATTTGAAAATAAATCCACAACTCTGGATATTACCATCCCAAAATACGATGAAATACCAAAGTCTGTAAAATCTCTGTAAAATTACAACTTAAACATTTGTCAGACTTTGATAAACTAAACAAAGATCTAATAAATTTAAAAGAACCTGTAAATCTACAACATATACATATGTATGCTCGCACTTCCATAATATCCATTATAACGATATGTATTGTAATAATCTTTATTATCTTGTGCAAATGTAAAAACAGTTTCAGTCCCTCTAGATGGCTGAAACGGAAATCAACCCGCGAAGGACCTGCTGAAGCTGCTGAACTAGTCTTCATAAATTATTCCAAGAACGAGGACGTTCTTTAACTTGAGGATGGAGGAGTTATGATCAACGATTTCTCCGTATTTCCCGACTCACAGGCGTCTTGTACATTACTGGCACTAAGTGCTCTTTATCAGTGCCCTTTGATGCCGCCTTACAACCCTCATATAAAAAGGCAACTTTCTCCCTTTCTCAGTTCAGTTCTCATAATACACTCCAGTTGCACGCATTAGTACTTGGGTACTCTTAACTATTGTATTGTAAATTGTTATTTTCCAATCAATAAATAGTAATACATAAAGAATTGTGTTTTTTAAAAACGTGAATACCACAACGGAACCTGTAACTGGCCGGTAAGATTTAAGGTAAGTCATATCTCAATAACCAGACATGGGATTCAAACCATATAGGTAACTTTTTTAGAAGGAGAACCTTTTTGCAGTTTGCAAAAAGTTGCTGCCTCATCTAGGAATTTCCAAATCGGCTTCTTTAATTTTAGAGAAATACTTATTTTTTTATTTTATTAAAAACTAATGAACTAATAAGTTTTTAATAAAATTTTAAATAACTCGACAAAGTTACATCTAATATGTGAAAAAATATATTTCAGAAAGATTAAAGACGCCAATTGGAAATTCCTAGGTGAGGCAGTGAGTTTTTTAACTTTTTTCGCAAACTGTAAAAAGGTTCTCCTTCTAAAAAAGTTGTCTATATGGCCACAGTACATATAGCCTAATATTTGGTTTGGGTTCCATGTCTAGTTATTGAGATATGACATACCAGGATGCCGTTGCTGGATATTTTTAAAGAAAAAAATGATCCGACATTTATTAAAATAAAAATTATTTTTTAATTCATTGTTTATTTTAGAAGTGAAAAGGTCTCTCGACTTTTTTCTTACACCATTTTCCAGGAAAAAAATTATAATCAATTTATAATCCGGTTTTAATAATTTTAAAAATAGCAGAAATTATGCACTAAGGCCCGGTTGCACAATTGGAGCTCAAGAAACAATTCAAAGGTGAACCTGGTTTCAATTAATAATAGCGTTGTACAAAACCGGCTTACGAAATGAACTGACTCAAGTTGCGGTTCAATTTGAGCGGTGGAATTTTGTAGCTTAAACCAGATTTCGCGCAACATAACCACACTATTTGTTATTTATATGAAAAGTGTGTTCCAAACTTTTCTAAATTTGTTCGTGTTTAGTTTCTGTGGAGGAATAATTGTGGTTGTACACTTAACTATTTTGTTTGTTTTTAGTACAGTTTGGAAGGTAGGAAAATACATTTTTATTAAATACTATTCACCAACTTTAAAAATTACAGAAAATGCAACCTGAAATGAAACGCGTTCCAAATTTTATACATGCGGAAGAAGTCATTTGCTCAATCTGGTGAAGAGCTACGAGCATAGAATTGAAAATAAAAAATCAAACGCTATTACAAATTTACAAAAAAACCCAATGCTGGATTACAATTGAAAAAGAGTTTAATAACCAGACGGGTACAACATACAGGGACCATAAAGTTTTAAAGAAAAAATATGAGAACTTGAAGAAACAAACAAAAAAGAAGTTGGCTGATGATCGGTGCTATAGATTGGGTACTGGAGGAGGACCCATGAAAATAGTTCAAATAGATGATATCGACCAAGAAGTCAAAGAATTATTAGGAAGTCGTGCAGAAGGTGAGAAATCAGAATTCGACGGTGATGGTGTTAAAATAAATTAAAGTGTAAATTGTTTTAATCATATCTTTCCTTATAGCAATTGTACGGGAGGAACATCCAGGAGATATTGAATTGTTAGTAATATATACAGACCAAGTTAGGAAAAGCTTTTTTAAAGGGAGGTCCTACAATTGACAAAATAATATCAATGTTTTTTTAGCCCATTTTATACAAGATGTGACCCTTGCTGAAGTGTCTGTAGAGAGTCCTTGTGCGGATATTGAAATGCTGAATGAAGGGCCAAGGTACCAGAAAATGAACATGAATGTATGTACATACCTGTATTCAAATTTGAAAAAGATGGATTTGATCTTTCTGAAAATTCAAACAGCATTTTAAAAAAAAATCTGCTATACACTTCAAAACTATGTTTATTGCTGGGTTTTTATTATAGGACGTAACTTCTTTGTGAATTCAAATTTACCAACATGTAATTCAAATATTACACCTTTTTTGTAGATGTCGATAGCTCCCAACCAGGGGCCGCTCTAGCTATTTTGACGCCCTGGGCGAGATTACATTTTGCCGCCCCCCTTCTATTTAATTAAGATAAAAGTTTTTTTATATATAAGATATTTTGATATATTTTGGGTCAATTTCAGTTATTACAAATTTCGTGACGACTGTAATAAATAAATAATACAGGGTGTCCGGAAATGATGAGCAAAACATTGAGGGGATAATTCTAGACGGGAAATTAATGCTACCCCTCTCTATAACATTTTTTCCAAAACTGATTATTAACGAAGTTATAGGGTGTTAAATTTAAAATTTGTAAATAACTTATTAACATATCCAAATATTTCCATAAAATTTGTAAAACGGGGTTTTTTGCGAACGAGAAATTCAAATATGTTTCCAATTTTGACGTCACTAGTAGAGGGCGCCACTTGTGGCACACCATGTTTCTTTTAAATGGCATAACTTTTTTGCATCATATTGTATCCATCTGACTATAGAAAGAATCGATTCTCCTACCTGTTTTATTTGAAAAAGGTATACCATGCTAAAGTCGGTAGGCGTAACTATTTTTGAAATAATCCTAACTGAAACTAAAATGCTCAGTGCACCGAGTAAAAACTGTTTTGGTTTCAGGTGAAGTGCATTTTCTGCTGAAAATACAGCAAAATGTTACTTGAAAAAGTTGTTGAATCGTAAATTATGGAGACGTGCAAAATTTCAGGGAGGTCGGCGAGGTTTGATGGAACCATTTTTCAACAAAGCACAAAGATTTGATCAAATTAGGCCGATTTTTAAAAAATCTCCATAATTTACCGTTCTGAACAACTTTTTCAAGTAACATTTTCCTGTATTTTCAGTAAAAAAGGCACTTTAACTGAAACGATAACAGTTTTCAATCGGTGCACTGAATATTTCAATTAAGATTATTTCGAAAACTGCTACTCCTAACGACTAATAAGGTAAACCTTTTTCAGATATAACAGGTAGGAGAATCGATCGTTTCAATACTCAGATGGATACATTAAGCAGCAAAAAAGTTATGTCATTTAAAAGAAACATGATGTGCCATAAGTGGCGCCTTCTAGTGACGTCAAAAAACACCCTGTAACTTCGTTAATAACCAGTTTTGGAAAAAATGTTATAGAAAGAAGGTAGCATTTATTTTCGGTATAGAATTATCCCCTAAATTGTTTGCTTCTTTCGCCGCTTGTCACACTAACAGGCAGTGTTAACTACTATAACATTTGGAGTAAAGAGTAATTCAATGGCAATTTTACCACACACCCTGAATAGGAAAATGACACATATTACTGACATACTAATAAATACACGGGAACTCCGCATACTGCGCAATTGTCGGGTTCCGGGTCTACGGCAGAGATGCCGCCCCTACAATTGTGGCGCCCCGAGCGGTTGCTCAGTACGTTCACCGTCAGGAGCGGCCCCTGCTCCCAACAGCAAAATTGGGGTAAGTATAACCCGAAAATGTTAAAAACACCAAAGTCTGCAGCCTTGAATGTAAAAAAAAAAATTACATTACATCATCACATGAATTTTATTTTTATAGCTTCCAGGGCCCACAGAGCTGAAGAGACCCTAATGTCCAGGGTAAATCATTGAGCTGATGCCAAAAATGCGCTGGAGGAAAATAAAAAAGAATTTTATAGAGAAGAGCATCAGTTAAAATTGCAATTAATGCGTGAGAAGCATGAAGTAGAAATTTAAATTTTGAAGAAAGAAAGTGATGCTCGATTTGAAATGCAACGGACTGAGCATAAGATTAAAATGAAAATTTTGGAACTACAAAGAGCAAATTTAATGAAAAATGTAAAAAATAGTGTTATTTTTGTGTTGTATGTGAATTTTGGCAAAATAATATACAGTATGCGCCAAAAGTATGGAATAAATTCAATAAAAATGAAACAATTATTTTTTGGGAAAAATCCTCGAACAGGTCGATTTTTAATTTAAAAAATACATATTTTAGCGTAAAATGCGATTTTTAAATGTCATTTGTTTTCGAGTAATGACGTCATCGATTTTTTTTTAAATGGCAACACCATATATTTTTCCTTGATTCTGAAAGATCGTTTAATTCTCTATCAGACAGTACTAAAATTTTGCCCTCTTACATAAGAAAGTTTTCGAGTAAATGACGATTGAATGTTAGAAAACGTAAATTAATTAAAATAAAGCAAAAACGTTATCAAGTTTAGTTTTTCGAATTCCATAGTTCTTTAGTATGGATCACGTAGGTGAAAATCTTTGCAAAGTGTCATTGTCACACCGACTTTCTAATAAGTATTGTAAGCGACATAGAAATTATTATTCAATTTAAAGTATTATGGCACATTTAACTGTTATTCAAAGAATTGAAATTTTAATTCTTATCGGATGCGGGAATATGACTAGAACTCAGCAGGAAGTTTACGATTTTTTTAATGAAAAATATCCAGATCGCCCTATCAGCCAATCAACAGTCGGTAAGGTAGAGTCTAAATTTAGAGAAACTGGCAATGTTGTAAATATTCCAAAACCTGGACGTCCAATCATTAATGAAAATCAGAAACAGAACATTTTGATAAGTATGGTGGATAATCCTCATAATTCTTCACGATTGGTTGCATTAAACAATGACACTAGTCAGAGCACAGTGCTACGTATCTTGAGGAAGAAAAAATATCATCCCTACAAAATTCAACTTGTGCAGGAACTCAATGAAGATGATCCAGATCGCCGCTTACACTTTTGCGAAATTCTAATGGATTTATGTCAAGGAAATAGAAATTTACACCGGCAAATACTTTTTTCAGAGGAGGCCACATTTTGTCTGAATGGTACAGTAAACCGTCAAACTTGCAGATATTAGAGTCGGGAAAATCCTCATTGGATGGCAGAGGCACATACCCAACACCCTCAGAAATTAAATGTGTGGGCTGGAATAGTTGACGACAGAATAGTAGGGCCTTTCTTCTTTGAAGGAACCTTTACAGGACAAAGATATTTAGAGTTTCTAGAAAATGGCCTTGTTCCAGCCCTTGCAGTAATTTTTCCGAACGATAATGACCCTAACATTCCTGACGATACCATATGGTTTCAGCAAGACGGTGCACCTCCGCACTATGCGCGCCCTGTACGAGATTTTTTGGACAACTGTTTTCCTGGGAGGTGGATCGGCAGATGCGGACCGATAGAATGGCCTGCAAGATCGCCAGATCTTACACCTCTTGACTATTTTTTATGGGGATACTTGAAGTCAAAAGTGTACATTAATAAACCACGTAATTTAGAAGAACTCCAAAATCGCATTCGGGACGAAATACGCAGAGTTACCCCAGAAATCATTCATAAATGTCATCTGCAAATTGGAGAACGTTTGAGGCGCTATGATGACTAGTTTTAATATCGTAAGCATATAAAATGTATAAAAGGGGACTTAGTATGCTTCCTTGGGGAAGCCCTACCGATGTTTGTCGAGGACCTATTATTTGACCGGCGACTTGAACATAAATGTTTCGATTTTGATAGAGATTGTAAATGTTTAGAATGATAGGCCTTGGTATTCCGATTTTCAACATTTTCTCTGATAATATATTTAAGTTGACATTGTCATATGCTCCTTTAATATCGATGAATGCTGCAGAGACTGAGTGATTTCTGGTGAATGAGAATTGTAATCTGTGACCAGTTTTCCTAAACTTTTTTGAGTGGAACTTCCTGTACGAAATCCAAACTGGTTTGCTGGTAATAACTTATTGTATTCCAACCAGTGTTCCATACGGTTTTTAATTAATATTTCGTAAGTTTTAAGCAAACATGACGGGAGTGCTATTGGTCGATATGACTGTGCTTTGTCTTGTCCTTTTCCTGGTTTTAAGATTGGTATTACAACGTAATTATACCACCCAGCTGGAATTGGCTTAAATGTTCAACCAGATGTCATTTAGTGTATGCAGCATCGCAACTTTTCCGTTTTCAGGTAAATTTGACAGCGTTGAATAATGTATATCATCCATACCTGGTGATGTGTTGTTGTGTTGCTTGAGAGTCAAATTTAGTTCATACATTGTATACGGTTGCAATAGATATCTGTTTGCCTGTGATATAGAAATTACAGATGCCTGCTGAAAGAACTCTGGGTGTGGTAGATTTGTCCATAGTGGTGATATATTGGTATGGAATTCTTCAATCCAAAGCGAATTTTCAATGTTGATGGGAATTCTGGTGTTGGTCTTTCTACCCTTGTAAGTATTTACTTTGTTCCATATTTCTTTCAAGGGTGTGCTTTTATTTAGAGATGAACAGTATTCCTTCCTCTTGGCCTGCCGCAGGGTTCTTTTTGTTATAGCGTCTTGTTTCTTGTATTCTAGAAAATTGTTTAGATTAGGACTAACCTTGTATGCTTGAAAGCGCTGCTTTCTTAAAATTACTACTTCGTCGCACTTCTTGTTCCACCATGGTTTTCCTTTAAATTGAAAATTTGACTTTTCTTTACAGGCATATGTAGGAATAGATGCTTGGGCAGCGTAATTTATTTTGTTTACTAATGCGTCGTAATCTATTGGATTATCTTCATTGAATTGAATTTCAGCTTCTTTGTGGTAAGTGTCCCAGTCGGCTCTTTTCATATTCCACTTCTTAGTTTCCTTATTAGGGGTAAACTGGCGCGTGTGTTTCAGTTGCATAAGAATCGGTAGGTGATTTGATCCGTGGAGGTCTGGTATCGTTTTCCATTCGAATAAGTGTACTATATCCGTTGTGCATATTGTGATATCTATAGCACTATTTCTGCAATTAACTCGACCTATGAAAGTTGGAGAACCGTCATTTAAATATACCAGGTTATTTTGATCTAAAGCTTCTAATAATATACTGCCGTAAGTATCTCTTGTCTCTCCTCCCCATGCAGGGTTGTGGGCATTAAAATCTCCTCCTAAGACAAACTGTTTTGATATAGATGCAAAGAACGTATTCCACTAGGTCAAAGATATTTTTGTGTTTGGTCTGACGTATATTGAGATGATATGGAGAACGTTTTTTTCTAATTTCATTTTTATACACATTACGTTGACAACTGGTGGAAAAGGGTATGTTAACGGAACCTCGCGGTATGTTAGACTAGATTTAATTAATATTGCAGCTCCTCCTTTACCATCGTTCCGATCGTTGCGTGCAGTATTATATCCTGGGAAATTTATATAAACACCTGGTGTAAACCAAGTTTCAGATAATAGTGTTACACTAATTTGATTTACAAGTAATAGATGTTCTAAATTATCTTTATTTGAAACTGCCGATCTGCAGTTCCACTGACAAAATTTAAAAGGTGTCTGAGTCGGAATCATTTGCATTGTAACCTAAACGATTTTGAATTACTTTCAAGACATCTTTTCTTGTATTTCAAAACTATTTTTTTCTTTTAATACATTAATTACAGTCATAACTAAGCCTAAAATATTGTTAATGTCATTAGTTGTGTTAGTTGAAGACCGGATAGTTCCCTGATAAATGTCACTAGAAATAATACCACCTCTTACACTTTGGGGTGTACTCGGTGCCACCATTTGCCTGTGTGTCTCTATTGTTGTTACGTTTGAGGAACGTGGTCTTTTATTGTTTTTTTTTTTGAGAATTGGTGAGTAATTGGTGCTAGTTCTGTGTAATAATGAGGCGTTTGCATATTCATAGATGAGTTTTGGAGTGTTTGTGAGAAGAGTGTTGAACTATATCTCGGGAGTGGTTTTGGTGTGTGGTTTGTTTGTCTGTTGCTATTTCCAGATGTAATGGAAGCGTAAGTCGTCTTAGGAATTTTTAATGACGCATCCCTGTAGGATACATTGCTTTCGGTCATGTACTGCTTAATCATCTTTTGTCTATTAAACTCCGGACATAAGCTAAATTCTGTGGTTAAATAAGTTCCCTCGCATGCAAGACATTTCGAATCGTAGTTACATTCCTTTGTTAGGTGGTTTTCATGACACTTCAGGCATCGCGATTTACTCTTACATTGTTTGCCCAAGTGGTCGAATCTACCGCAATTTCTGCATAAAACTACGCGTTGAATGTAGGGTTCCACTGTATATACAACGTGATTGATTGAAACATACTTTGGTAGTATTTGCGATTTAAATTGTACTATAACAGATGTTGTAGGTAAGAAATTTATGGAGTCATTAACTCTTTCTTTTCTATTAATTCTTTTTACGGTTTCCTCGGTAAATCTACAATGAAGGTCAAACGGTTTTATTTTGTCTTTGAGATAATCATCTGAGATTTCCGTATCGATTCTCTTTATTATACCAGTTCTTAAGATATTAAATCTAGGAATATATGCTAACAAATTATTATTCTTCAAAATAGGGGACATGATTAGACTATTTGCACTGAGGTATTCCTTTAGCGTTTTTCGAATTCTGTTTCTACCTATTGATTCAATTTGTTTGATTTTGTTGTCAATTGCTGGCAGGTTGCAGTGTATAATTTCTCCTATTTTAATTGGATTTAGCTTACCTTTATACTCTCCGTCAGTATGCTCAACATATACATGATAAGGACCAGAGTCCGTGTTTTTTGTGTACTATTTGTTGAGGAGTTGTTTAGAACATTGTCGTTAGTCTGGGTTGTTAAGGTACTACCGTACTTAAATCCGGCTGTTGGAAAACACTCTGTTATGTATTTTTACTTTGGTTTATTGGTCCACTTATCACTTCCACCCGCCCCCCCGATTGTCCACTCATATTTATTTAAGCACTACCACTATATTTAGTCCGATTTAGAATAAACACTAAACACAAAATTTTTATGACTAATCGGTTATACAACTAATCACTTCCTCTCCCGACTCGTCTTTACACTTCGGGTTCAGGTTGCAACTGAGATTCAGTCTAAATAAAATTAAGTTATTCTTCCATTAAGTGAGATCATCACAGACAGGTTTCCATATGCAAAACAAATAAAACGTATTAGTTAAGAACTAAATTACATAGCTTTAAACTTTTTAATTTTATTTTCATGACCAGAAGATAATTTTCTTTTCAGTTTTTTTTTCTTTTATATATTTAGAAATAACTAATCTTATGGCTTTATCAATCATTATTTCTTTCATGTCAATATGTTATGAACAAAACAAATCAATATTTAAATCCCGTTTATACAAATCTTTAAAGTTTATTTCTAATAGATCAAAGTATAGATTGCAAATAGGTAAACATTAAATCATGAATTATTTCAATTAAGAAGATTACTGTCTCACTGGCATACTTTAAGGTATTCACATCATTTGAAAATAACTTAAGTTTACATTCAGCACAATTTGGTATATTAATTTTATTTAAAATGTATCCAGCAACATAAGAAGCTTGGTTTTCTTCAATATTTGTAAAATCTTTTCAATGGGTTCATTATCTGGTTCGTCATTTATATTAGCTAAGTTTTGAGAAATATTACTTATCAACATTATAAGATAATAGTGTCTTTACATCTGTAAGCGGAGTGCAATTATCATCTAAGCAATTAGAATTTAATTTATTTGGTGAACTTAAATTATTTAATACTGTTGTTTTTAAAGCAGCTATAAATTGATGACTTGTAGGATTATTGTTACAAATACCATGTTGCCTAATAACCCCGAACAAATTTTCAATAAGATCTTGATTTAAATTTCTCAAACAAAGGAAGTTAAAACCATCAATACTTTTTAACTTATTCCACAAAAATATAACTGATTTTATAGTTATCTGCCATCCTTTAATGAAAGAATACTGGTTGGTAACGTTTTGTCCGCTATTTATGTCAATTAATTGCCAGTCTCTCATTTGTTGTGCAATGGAACTCTTGGAGGGGAAGTTGGAATTAAACAGACTCTCCGGGTTGCACACGTTTAATATAGTTTTCAAAAAAGATCATCTAAAATACCACAGGGGAAAAATGAATAATTCTTAGGATTTTTCAATTACAACCACAAGTGGCATCTAAGAGAACTTTGTACAATATGTTAGTAATATTAACTGGATCTTCAACCAGAGCTTGGCATAAAATAGTAAAAAGCTAATAAAAAAAAGCATTCCCCTATCAGTACTGTTTTTCTTTCTCTTTCGTAGTCGACGCGTTTAAATTCAAAATATATAGGTATGAAATAAACAATAATTGTGGGTGGCCTAATGAACAGCCACAAGCAAATGATTGTCGAATCTAGGCAACCCGAAATATACTGAAGTAAAATGTTTAATCTAAACCGAACTTAGAAATAAAACACCTAATATTAGTAATATTTATATTTGACAGGACAGATGACAGAACAGTGACAAGACAAAACAACTGATGAAAAATTGTGTTTTGTTACATCTCACCCCCCTGACCCGTTGAGTTGTGGTATAACTTTATCAGAACTGTGACATAATATAGTGATTAGCAAATAATTATTTCAACAACTCACGGTGGCATATAGTTGTATCGTTTCAAGTGACTAGCGTGGAATACTCCACGTTCCTTTTGATTTTCCATATAACCCAACACGTAAGTATCATCTCGAATTTCTTTCTTAATACGATAAGGACCTTCAAAAAGCAACAATAATTTTTTTGTTTCAGCCTTTAATGCGGATGAGAGGTTATTTGCTTTCAGCAGGACCGCATCGCCAATGGCGAACCGTACATAGGGGCGACCGGGGTACCGAATTGCCCGACGCTCTGCCTTAGACTTGAGAGAAGCCTCTGCCAGAACCAACTTTTGCTCTGGAGAGAGTAAGGTACAGGCTGGTGGAGATACCGAAGGAGGTAGTAATCTATTTCGATCCTCACCGAACTGTAACTCGTTAGGAGCAAATCCGGTAGCCTCATGTACTACTGAATTCAAAAATTCTTCAAACAAGGAAATGTTAACCGCCCACTTACTATGATGGTTGTGGCAATAGGTACGTAAAATACGTGCTATTTCCCTCATACACGTGCATGTCGGAAACATAAACCAGTCTTATACCGAGTGACTCAAACGTAAACTTCCATAACTTAGAGGAATACTGAGTAGCATTATCGTGCAATATTCGCTTAGGTTGACCATGCACAGGGAAGTATTTTTTCACTAGGCAATTTATCATGGCGCGAGAAGTGGCTTTTTTCAGGGGAAACAAAGTAATATATTTAGTAAAAACATTAAACACCACAAGGATGTAGCAAACCCCTGCACGACTACGGACCAACGGCCCCAAAACGTCAACAGCCAAAAGGTCCTGTTTAGATTCAGGTACCATTTGTTTTTGAGGAGGATTTGGTAAAATAGATATTTTTGCCTTTTGACAAATATCACACGTTTTAATATATTTTTTTATGGTGCGTTGCATATTATGAAAATGAACCTCATCCCGCAGGGCTACCCATGTTTTGTACACGCCAAAATGGCCTAATGAAATATGGAAATTAATAATGATATCCTTTATTAAACACTCAGGAATACATAATAAAAGAATATTTTCGTCTGAACCTCTTTTATGCAAGATGTCCTGTCTGGAATCTTGCAACTGATATGACTTAATATTTTTCAGTATGTTTTGGGCAAATGCAAGGCGAACATTTGAAAACACTTATCAGAAGGTGTTGGTAAGCGTCCACAGGCGTGCCTGGAAAGAGCATCGGCCGCGACGTTCTCCAGGGATATGTACTATATCGAAAGAAAACTCCTGTAAAGCCAGGGCCCAACGAGTAATGCGAGGTGAGAGGAGCCTACAAGTGTTTAAATAAGTTAGCGCCCGATTAACAGTATACAGGGTGAATTTACTAGAAAGTAAATAATTCCTCCAACACTGAAGACAATATAGAGCAGCTAAAACTTCTTCTTCATTCGAGTGGTAGTGGCGTTCTCGTTCGATGAGTAACCTACTTGCCCAGGCTACAACCCGCTTTCGATCATCGACCACCTGAAACAGCTGACCTGAAATACCGATGTCACTAGCGTCTGTGGTTACATGCCAAGGTAAATCGTGGTTTGGATGGTATAGAAGAGTCGCAGTCTGCAGTTCTTCTTTCAAACCTTGAAACGCTTGCTGCTGAGCCTGTCCCCACTTCCATCGACTTTTTTTACTTAGCAGCTGCGTCAGAGGTTCCGACAGTTCTGCAAACTTGGGTGTAAAAAACCTGTCAAAATTACAAAGTCCCAAAAATCTTTGGACTTCCTTCATATTCCTAGGCACCTGGTAGTCAACGATAGCCTGAACCCGTGCAGGATCTGGACGAACCCCTTCAGGACTAACTATATAGCCTAAAAAGTGCATTTCAGTTTGGAAAAAACTACATTTTGATATTTTAACAGTAAAACCGCAATCTTGCAGGCGACTGAAGACCTGCTCCAAATGCTGTAAATGTTCTGAAAAGGAAAAAGAGGCAACGAGTAGGTTATCGACATAGCTAATTAGAAAATCGTCATACGCTCTTCCGAAAACTGTATCCATTGCCCTGGTAAAGGAACTAACAGCTGTCGATATGCCAAAAGGGAGTACGCAAAACTGGTACGTTTTTGTGCCTACCATGAAGCCCGTGAATTTTCTGTCGGACTCACGCAATGGTAATTGCCAGTAGGAATGGGATAAATCTATCTTGGACAGATATTTCTTGCCGTTTAGAGTACAAATGATGTCTCCTATTCGCAATGGGAGTTCACGATCTGGTTCTAAAACCGAATTTAGATGGCGTGCATCCAGACAAAAGTGTACCGAACCATCCTTTTTTATTGTAGTCATAAGTGGTGAGATATACGGGGTGCTGGCTCGTTCAATGACCCCCCAGCTCTCCATTTGTGAAATGGCTTTTGCCACAGCATCTCTGTGTGCCACTGGAATTGGATAGGGCTTTATAAAAAATTCCTTATCATCTTTTAACTTAAGAGTATGTTCGTACAAACTGGTACGACCCGGTATATTTGAAAAAATACTACTATACTTATTTAGTAAATCTTTAAAACACAATTTTTCTGTTTCAGACAAACAACACTTAGACAACACTAACGAAAAATCTGAACCTTTAGGTTCCAATTCACCGGAATACTTGCTAAGGGAACAATAAGTGTTATTATTCACTAAAGCAGCAATTTCGATAGGTGCTGGGTCCTTGAAGGCATGATTTGTTTGCACTTCCGGAACAAAAACAGATTTTCCGCCTAATTTTAATTTTAGAACATTTTCATCCAAACAAATTTTGGCATTATGTAGTCTTAAAAAGTCTACACCTACTATTAATGGGTAAACCAGTGAAGGGATCAGTAAAAATTCATGTGAGAATATTTCACCACATATTGTAAAAGTGAGCACAGCCTGAATCGAAACCTTTTTATATTTACTTTTAAATGCTCCGATTACTCGGACACCGGTGCAAAGAAAACTTGGAATAATAATTTCTTGAGCTTCGGACAGCTGTGACCAGACCTCATCGGAAAAGGCACATATTGTACCTACCCGTATCGATCATAGCTACCCATATAACTTGATAGAAATTATGAAGGTTCGAGTGTCTGCAAGCTTGTGATCAAAATCACACTCCTCCAGCAACTCGCTTACTGGATTATTTTTGATCATTTGGTCGGTTTTGTTTAAAATACTTCCCACAACCGACTCTACATGTGGGAGTCGTCCTCGTTTTCCAAGAACTCTTCGTCCCTAGCCTCGAGAATACAAACTGTTTTTTCAGTTTCATTATTTTTAAAAAAAGGTTTGGGTCCATTGCTCGACTTTTTATTATAATAAGAATGATTTGTATCATTAGTATTATTATTATTTGTATTGGTCAAGAATGTCTGTTTTTTCTCTGTATTTTTAAAATAATAATCTGCTTGCCTTAGCCTATCTAAAGCTGCAAGAAGCTACTTGCACCTACCAAAGTTGATGCGACATTTGGTGGAAAGTGACGAGCAATTGTAGCTATTAGCTGTTCGACACAGTAAGGAGGGGACAAATATTTAGCCATAGCTACATACTTGCTAAAATATGTAACGAAAGAACCGTCATTATTAAATCTACCTGATTCTAGTTTTAATTTTACTTGTAACTGTTGGTTAGGCCCCCAAAATTGTTCCAAGGATGCTTTTTTAAATTCTGGGAAACCAAGTTTTGACTGAATTTACAAATAAATCTGATATTACTAGCGCTAATTGATTCATACTAGCATTGCTAGTGTTTAGATAAGTTTCGATATAATTTAAAAAATCTACAGGGTGTATGTTGCCCTCAGGACAAAAGATAGGTAACACTTTAAGAACATTTGTATCTAGAATACATCTAGGTCCATTTAGATTAGTATGGTTGCCATATTGCAAACTCCAAGAAGGCATTGTATAGTTTGCAGTTATTTGTGTGGCTTGAGTTAGGTTTTGAAAAGGTATATTTGAATTATGATCTAGATTTTGAGATCTAACATCGTTAACTCGCAAACATTACATTGCCTTAGATACTTCACTAGATATTATATCAGTAAGTTCTGACTTTGAAATAGCTAATGTGACATTATTTTCAGCTTTATTTAGATCACTGCCTACTGCTCCTAGTGTTTCTGGAGGAAAATTCTGAGCTTCAGTTGTTGTCTCGGGAACTGGAGTAGGCAAGCCTGATAACGATGGAAATGAAACATTGTTACCTTGCGTATGATGTCCCTGAGCTACTCGAATAGGTGTTCGGGGCAGACCACCTCTGATTGTTGTACCCTGCATGTTTTGGCCAACTATCCTCCTGGTTCTCAGGTTGTAAGAGGGAGAATTATCCTGTTCCATGATGATATACAGGACCAAGCCTCTGGTTGGGCGCCAAGTTGCAATGGAACTCTTGGAGGGGAAGTTGGAATTAAACAGACTCCGGGTTGCACACGTTTAATATGGTTTTCAAAAAAGATCATCTAAAATACGACATGTTACATACAAATTTGCTTTAATAAATAAGTTTGACCATAAGTTTGGTAGATTAATTATTTATACACACCTAAAATACCACAGGCGAAAAATGAATAATTCTTAGGATTTTTCAATTACAACCACAAGTGGCATCTAAGAGAACTTTGTACAATATGTTAGTAATATTAACTGAATCTTCAACCAGAGCTTGGCATAAAATAGTAAAAAGCTAATAAAAAAAAGCATTCGCCTATCAGTACTGTTAATATATAGGTATGAAATAAACAATAATTGTGGGTGGCCTAATGAACAGCCACAAGCAAATGATTGTCGAATCTAGGCAACCCGAAATATACTGAAGTAAAATGTTTAATCTAAACCGAACTTAGAAATAAAACATCTAATATTAGTAATATTTATATTTGACAGGACAGACGACAGAACAGTGACAAGACAAAACAACTGATGAAAAATTGTGTTTTGTTACAGTTGTAAAATTTGTGACCAAAAGTTGAGATGATATGAATCTTCAATTAAACCACAACGATATTTTTTGCCATCATCGGAATAGAGATTAGAACTATTTAATGAATCAAAACGGTTATCAATTAAATGGCAAAACTGCAGTGAATGCTGCTTCTGAGGGCAAATTGTTGGATGCAACCCATGTCTCAATGGAAGCAGCAACTGAATAACTAAGCTGTTGGGATGCTACTTTTACTTTCATTTTTATATAAGTATCTTTAAAATTAAAATAATTTGGATTCATTTTACTGAGTTGTCTGTAAGTTCTTTTCTGACGATCTAAATTAAAAGCACTTTCAATGAACTGAAATTTAGCAGTTTTGTTATTTTGGAATTTCAAATTACATCTAAGTAAAGAGTTTCTAGTATTTTTCAATAAATGAGGAACATCATATATAGTGACAATACGCACACCATTAACTGAAACGTAATAGGAAGAATTATTTATTGTATTTTCTGCACATAACTGATGTAAAGCCGATTGATTAGTTTTGCCTTGGTCACATACTGTAGCTAAAACTTTTAAACCTATACTTTGCAATTTGGATATTAAATATATAATAATTAACTTCAAATCTTTGGCTGATATTGTTCCAGATGTAAAGTAATAAGCAACAACTTGTTTAAAATTTTTCCTCAGACCTCTTATCATGAAAACTAATGCATGATTTGCTTCTTTACTTGAACGTCCCAAATGACCAAGGTCTTTGTAGCCACATATTGACTGTTTATTTACATCATAATGATAACCTGAACTCAAAGACATTTCATCATATAAGAGAGCGCAACAACGATCAGCTTCATTCATATTCTCAACTTTTTGTTGCAAATGTAAAAATATATTTTGGTTTACGCCTGTTTCGAACGGGATTTGAGACGTTATATTTTTTAAAGTTTTACAAGATGGAAATTGAAAAATAGCTGACAAATATCTATAAACTTTTGGACTATGCTTATATATTGAAAGAGCTAAAACTTTATCATCTACACTCTATCTTTTACCATTAGGTTTTTTATTAAAATTTCTTAACTGTGAATTTATAAAATTTTTAGTAATTGTATTTAGTTCTTTCTCAATTATTTCAAATTTACCTTGATAATAAAGGGATTTAATGGTTTTTAACTGATTTTTCTTCTTATCAAGCTGATTCTTAAGTTTTGATATCCTGGACTGTGCATTACGATGGGCTTTATTCATAAATTCTTCCCGATGATTAAGATCTACTTTTTTAACACCCATTTGATTTAATAGAGAAGTCTTATCTGGTCTTAAATAAAAATTCAAATGTATTATTACCTACACTATTGCTATATGAATGATCGTTAGTTGAAGTCCCTGCTACTAATGAAATATCTTGCTCAACAGAACTTTTGCTATATGAATAATTGCTAGTCGAGGTCCCTGCTACTAATGAAATATCATGTTCAATAGAAATTTTGCTATATGAATGATCGATAGTTGAGGTCCCTGCTACAGATGAAATATCATGCTCAACAAAATTTTTACTAATTGAACGATCCCCGATAGTTAAAGTCTTCGATTCTAATGAAATATTATGTTCAACAGAATTTTCAATTTCCATAGAATTTACTAATAAATTTATATCTGAATGATTTTCAATTTGACTAGAATTGTTACTTGCATCTGAATTGAAAAATTTTGAAACAGCTTTTGGAACTAAACGATTTTTTTATAATTCATAAAATCTTTACTGTTAAAATGATCTTCGCAAATTTTGAAATTGTTGGCATTACTGTCAGTCATATTGCAATTTTTTATCCATATATTAAAAGTGGAAGTATCTTTCGGGAAATGAAAGAAATGTTTATTAACATACCCTTTCTTAAAAATTGTGTTAAAAAATTTATTTGTACATAATGGATATTTACAAGAATCGGTCGGTCAGTGGTCACGCGGTTTAAGGCGTCAGTACTTGAATCGAGGTGACTAGATCGGAGTTGGTTCGCGCCCAGCTGCCGGTAGACCGTATATAAGCTATATTCGTGGAGAGGATTGGCACCCTCTCTGCGGGTATGGTAGGGTGGAATAATGTTAGCTTGGGTCAATGTGAGAGATTGATACCGGTTGATATTTGACCGCCCCCCTAATTAATGAGGTTTTCCAGGTTTCCCTCATTCCTGCACTGAATAGTGGTTAGGGCCTACCAACGTAAGTCGTTCCTGGGCGCAAATGCGGCCTGATTAATAATAATATGCCGCCCCTCTCCCGCACAAGTCTCGGACTTCTGGTCTAATCCCTGTGATTAGAATGAGGGGTAGAGATATTATTATTATTATTATATTTAAGTCGTCTTATTACCTCCATGATATATGTTAGGGACAGTTAGTTATTGTAATTCGTAACTATTAAAATTTGTTTTGTTCACAAAATATTTAACACTTACAGTATCGCTTACACAAAAAAAAATATATGGAAATATTACTTACCTAGTTCAGTTCACCACCTCAACAATAAGACATGTGTATGTAACTCAGTGGCGGCTGGTGAGATTTCAGGTATGCCATATCTCAATAGCCAGACATGGACCCAAACCAAACTTTAGGGTATATGTACTGTGGCCATATAGAGAACGTTGGTAGAAGAAGAACGATTTTATAGTTTTTTAACGTGGGTCTCACCTCAAATTTTGAAAATGGCTTCTTTAAATTTCGAGAAACATTTTTTTCCATAAACTAGATGTAATTTTACGGATATGTCTCAAGTTTTATTAAAAGATAACTTTATTTGTAGAATTTATAGCATTTTGAAATTTTTATAATGTATCACAAATACAATATTAATTTTCAAATTGCTGTAACTTTAACAAAAATTAAAATTTTTTAATAAAATCTGAAACCTATCCGTAGAATTATGTCTAGTTTATGAAAAAAAATGTTTCTCGAAATTTAAACAAGCCAATTTGGAAATCTTAGGTGAGGCCCACGTTTTTTTTAACTTGTTTTCGCAAACTGCAAAATCGTTCTCCTTCTACTGAAGTTCTCTATATAGCCGCAGTACATATATACTAAAGTTTGGTTTGGGTCCCATGTCTGGTTATTAAGATATGATATACCTGAAATTTCACCAGCCGCCACTGATGCAACTGATGAAAGTCCTGGAGCATCTAACCTACAAATACATTTTTCAATAAATGAGATTTTTTCAATACCGTTCGATATTATTTTATTACTTTTATAACGAATCTATAATCTGTATCTTACTTACCATGAAAAAAATGCAATAATAAAATAGTTAAACATTTATTGATTGATATTGATTTTAGGCATTGGTGTTTGGAGTAGGGAGAAGACGCGTCAATATGCGCAGACTTCCTAATGTAGGGCTCCGCCATTGTCTACTATAAACGTCAATTTTTCTACAGGGAATAATCAATATTTTATATACGCTTATATTTACCAGGCCTATTTATAATTTAAATCAATTTTATTTGAAAAGACGGAATTTAAAGCATAATTGTGATTACTATTAATCAGCGGAAGCTGTTAACTTCGTTGAATAGGAACATATCCTATCATAATAAAACTCACAGTAATGACACTGTTTTTTACTTTACTAACAATACATTTATTGGTGAATTTACCAAACTGCAAATATCTTTCAAAATAATCTGATCACGTTTTTTTTCCTGAAACATGAAAATTACCATACGATACGATAGTATATCAAACTGTTTTTTAAAACTAAACATTGTGGCTCTAAAATCTGATAATCTTTCTAATACTTCTAAGTGGTTGCTGCAGGTAGTAATTCCAAATAATAGGATTAGCAGAAAACTAAAGAGCATTGAGCATCAGCATCAGCATCGGCATCAGCATCATCATCATCATCAGCATCATTTTTTTTATTTTATTTTTTTGGAAAGGAGCGTCGACTGCTAGGGTCATTGGCTCCTTTATCCTGAGTCAAGATAAGTCCATTTTTTAAAGTTTTCTATATATATATCAATGATTCTTAAAAACTCTAAAGTGTTTCTGATTGCAGCCGTATTATTTAAATTATCCTGAAATTCCGGCTTTATGAGAGAGTGCTGCCTTTGGTCATCATAATGAGGACACTCACAAATTATGTGTTGAACTGCGAGAACAGCATCACAATGAGGGCATCTTGGAGCAGACTGAGCTTTCAACAGATGTTGATGAGTTAAAGCAGTGTGGCCTATACGTAATCTGTGGGCTTTTGTTGTATCTTCTCGAGGTAAGTTGTATTGACTATATACACTTTTATTTAAAATTTTGTTCTGTATAAAGATTTTTATGTCAGATCTCTTAATTAGTTCTATATTCACACAATTCTCTACAATATACAGAAGTGATTGCCATACGGCATATTGTTCCGCAAAAAATATTGAACACATTTTATGCAAAGTCCATTTAAAAACTTGTCCGTTTACAGCGAAAGCACAACCGACCCCATTATTTGTTTTAGATCCATCGGTGTATATGATGTCTACAGGGGATAATTCATCTTTAATTTTAAGGAAGTTTTGGAGGTATAGGTCTCGTGAAGTTGATGCTTTATTAAAGTACTGTAAGTCTAATCTTACAGTAGCTTCCTTCACATTCCATGGGGGAATTTCATAATGGTGGGTCTACTCGAGAATATATTTTCTGGTGTGAATAGAAAATTGTGATTAGGATGGTTGGATTGCGGTAGTATATTGTTTATGTAGGAAATCATCAGTCTATGTCGCCTGTCTGTTCAAGATGGAATACCCGATTCCTCGTATAGCTTCTTAATTGGGCTTGTGGGAAACGCGTCAATACAATATCTAATTCCTGCGTGATGGATTATATCTAGTTTACGAAGTAAGCTTTTGCGAGCAGACGAGTAAACTGCACACCCATAATCGAGTTGAGATAACACGATAGTATTGTAAATTCTTGTCAAGCATTCAGGATCTGCACCCCATTTCGAATGAGCTAACATTTTGATTACATTTAAGAATTTACGGCATTTATCGACGAGTGTATTGATATGTTCAGTCCATGTTAGTGTACTATCAAAAACGAGAGCCAAAAACTTCACAGAATTAACACACTTTATACAATATCACCCGCAAATAGCATGGGATCGTAGTGCGGTCTTCTGAGTTTGCAGAAATGAATGCATTTTTTCTTTAGCAAACATAAATCCTATATCCTCCCCATTCTTAATAATAGAATTAATTGCCGGCTGCAGTTTGCAGGTAACTTCTTCCACTGTTTTACTTGATAGCACAATCGATAAATCGTCAACATAAAGATATCGCGATATTGAACTATCAATGTTCTCAGCGATTTCATTTATAGCTATTGCAAATACAGAGCAACTGAGAGTTGAATCCTGAGGAGTTCCATTTTCTAATGTGTGAATCTCAGAGAGAGTGTTTCCGATCCTGACCCGGAAATTTCTTTCGCTCAAAAAGGATTTTATGAGTAATGGGAGTTTGCCTCTTAGGCCGTATTTATACAGCTTATGTAAAACTCCGTATCGCCAAGTAGTATCATGTACTGCCATTAACCTCTATTTGCAACATTGCAATAAATGCAGTAGCACGGGTCAAAGATCCTATCCGTCCGTCGTCAAATGGCAATATATATTTCCTCAGCAAATTTATATTTATTATGTAGATATTACGAAATAAAATTAGAGTCTAACATGAACCGTGTTTCAATTAACACCTTTAGAACTACATGGCGATCCTGCCAACTAAAAAAATTTACAATAAAAAAGTAGTGAAAGTACAAAATGGGAAATCAGAATACAAAAGAAGAAATTTTAGTAAATCAAAGTAATAGAAGCACAATTCCACAAATTTATTCTGCGATCATTATTTCTGGAACAATACTCTAAATATCACTTTTAGTGATCTGCTGCTTAGGAATCTTCTTCCGCACAAAAATGTTTAAAAAACGAATCACCGCAAGTGTTATCAGAGACATAAAAGCACAGGCAACAACATCAGTTTAAAAATAATAATTATAAGTGAAAATAATAATAAGTGAAAATTAAAATTTAAGTGGAAATAATAATAGGTGAAAATTAAAACTTAAGTGAAAACTAACACAAAAATTAATTAGTGCAAACATATTAATCTAAATAAATAAAAGACTAAATATAAAAGTTTAAATCACTTCTATAATAGTTACAAAAACATTCTCGCAATAATTTTCAAAAAAGTTTCCAACAACAAACGCAAATTGCTGCCCACCCTGGACCACTGCTAGTTAGCAGCCTTTGACAAAATTGAGACCACCTCCAACCAGGCCGAGTAAAAAACCATCTCCGACGAGACCTAGAGAAAATTTTCTTCTACCAGGCTCAACGACCTCATCCGACCAGGCTCAGAAGAGTCTCCAAAATATGTGTCAAGTGAAAGTCTAAGTTGTATTGTGTATATTTTTTATAAATGTCTAGTTATAATATGTAATAATTAATGACTTCCTATCAATCTTTATTATCCATTTTAGCAGATACAGAAGTAATTAATAAGAATTTAAGAAAACAGCCTAATAGAGTATATAAAGAGTCGAGTCTTTTGCAAAAATTAAATCAAATAAAACTTCTGCATACAAATTTTGTTGAAACATATACTTCTCTAGAAAAAACTGTTAATTTAGCTGATAAATTAGTAATTAATGACATAAAAATCAAATTTAAAACATTAGTAAATGACTGTAATAACCGAATTGATAATTTGTTGCAAATTTCTATTAAAGAACCTAGTTCAAGTAATATATCATTTGAGCAATCATCTAGTTTAAGTAAAACTAATTTAGAAAACGTATCTCAAGAGGTAATTATCAAAATGGAATTTGATTTCAAAGTAGCTTCACATATTATACCAGATTTTTCAGGTGAACCTGACAATGTTATTGATTTTATTGATGCTACCGAATATTACAATGATTCATTAAAAGACGAAGCAAATAAAAAACAACTTTTATTTTAAGAACTAAAATTAAAGGTAAGGCAAAAAATACTTTAATTTATGACCCCGAAAATTTTAGCGAATTAAAGAAAACTATCATCGATCGTTTTAAACCAAAAAAGACGCTTGCATCAGTTCATTCAGAATTAAATAAAGTTAAGCAAGGCCCAAAATCAATTTCTGTTTATGCATCTGAAATAGAAGCTCTTATTTCCGATCTAAATAAAATAAATATTTCTCCACAAGGTACTCAAGCTCGTGATACGATAATAAAACTAAATAATCAAGAGGCATTCAATTTTTTTTAAAAATAGTCTAAATAAAGATATTAGAAGCGTAATTTTAGCGTCAAGAGTAAAAACATTTAATGAAGCAGTTGAAATAGCACTAGAAGCTGAAGTTCCTCAGTCTCAGACAGTTAGTCCTATTCAAAATTTACAAAATATTTACCATGTTAAAAGAAAACAGGAAACAGATATAATAACCGGCATATACGAGGTACTCGAGGTAGACGGTATGAAAATAATAACCACAATAACTATAATCAAAACCAACAAAATTTTAGCCAACAATTTAAAGGGCATAAAAATCAAAATTACTCATATAGAGGTAGATATTCTCGCCGTGGACAATATTTACAGTCGACGACCCTACCAACGTAGCACTCGGTACGTTTGCTCACAAAACACCGAACCGTCGGAAAACTACCAGGACCAACTCTCTCGATCAAATCAGAGAAGTGTGAGGGAGTTGGATACGATAACCGAAAATTAATATTTTTAACTACTGGTGAAACAAATTATATCGAGATATTTTGTGAAATGACAGGCAAATTAACAACTTTTCTAATTGATACCGGATCAGATATTAGTCTTTGTAAAATCCCTTGCATTAATCATCATCAAAAATACAACCCCCAAAATAAATGTCAGATAGGAGGCATCACAAAATCTAAAATTGAAACTTTTGGCACTACTGTAACTATATATATATATATATATATATATATATATATATATATATATATTAATAAGCAAAATAAATTAACACACGAATTTCATTTAGTAAGTGGTTATTTTCCAATTGTAACAGATGGTATAATAGGTAGAGATTTTTTGTCAAAATATAACTGTAAAATAGATTATAATACTTGGACTTTAAGTATATTTTTTAAACACGATGAACACGTTATTCCTTTAAAAATTAAATTACCGTGCACTAACAAAATTGAGATACTTGCTAGGACAGAAATTGTATGTCCTATAGACAGATATTTTTCTGAAGACAGTTTAATTTTAAATGAAAAAATAAAAAAAGGAATATTTATTGCTAACACATTAGTTTCAAAATTTGACATACCTCATATTAGATTAATTAGTACGACTTGTAATGATGTCGTAATAGACAATTTAAAACTGCAACACAACCGCTCTCAGATTACGAAATTTGTAAAACAGCTGTAAATAAATACGACACTCAGGTTAGTCATAGAATAACACAGTTATTTGAGGAACTGAAATTTAATAACGTAGACACCGATGCTTTGGAATCAATCAAAAATATTTGTAAAGGATATAATGACATTTTTTACTTAAAAGGTGATAATCTTTCTGCTAACAATTTTTACAAACAAAAAATTAGAGTAACAGATAATGATCCAGTATACATAAAAAATTATAGATTACCACAATCGCAAAAAGACGAAATAACGAGACAAGTACAAAAATTATTGAAAAATGACACAATTGAACATTCCACTAGTCCATATAACTCACCCTTATTAGTAGTCAAGAAAAAGTCTAGTACAGAAAAACCAGATTGGCGATTGGTAGTAGATTTTAGGCAATTAAATAAAAAAATTATTCAAGATAAATTTCCGCTACCTAATATTGAAGATATTTTAGACGAATTAGGTCGAGCTAAATATTTTTCTGCAATAGATTTAGTTAGTTCTTTTCATCAGATAGAATTAGAAAAAGAAAGTCGACCACTAACAGCATTTTCTACAAATTCAGGACATTATCAATATAAAAGATTACCATTTGGACTCAATATTTCAACAAATAACTTTTCTCGCATGATTACGATAGCAATGTCAGGTCTCAAAGAAAGCGCTTTTATATACGTTGATGATATTATTGTTTTTGGATGTAGCCTTAAACATCATAATACAAATCTTATTAATGTATTCGAAAGATGTCGAAAATATAATTTAAAATTAAATCCAACTAAGTGTAATTTTCTGCAACGCGAAGTAAATTATTTAGGTCATTTAATTTCTGACAAAGGAATTAGTCCCGATCCAAAAATGTCAGGCGATTTATTGCTTTATTAAATTATTACCGTAGGTTTATACCACATTTTGCCGATATTGCATATCCGTTAAATAAATTGTTAAGAAAAAATCAAACATTTAATTGGTCATTAGAATGCAGCGAAGCATTTAACATTTTAAAGAAAAAATTAATCGAATTAGTTATTTTAACAACAGACGCATCAAACTTTGCGCTGGGATGCGTGCTGTCCCAAGGCGAAATAGGACACGATCTTCCAATAGCGTATGCAAGCAGAACTTTGACAAAACATGACATAAATAAACCCGTTATTCTAAAAGAATTATTAGCAATATATTGGGGAATAACACATTTTCGTCCATATTTGTACAATGCTAATAAAAAATTTATAGTCGTTACCGATCACAGACCATTAGTCGGACTTTTTACTCATAAATCTCCATCTTCAAAATTAACAAGAATACGTTTAGATTTACTGGACTATAACTTTGAAATACGATACAAACCAGGAAAAACAAATACCAGTGCAGATGCCTTGTCACGCATAAAATTAGATTCAGATATACTAAAAGCTATGATCCCGACAGTAGCTGTCACTACAAGGTCAATGATAAAATCAGATCATTGTACCACAAAAAATCAAATAAATATCTCGGACGACCAGTCAGGCCAACTGGGAATTTGGGAAGTTTTCTCTTTTACCGAGATAAACAAAGTATAAACGTTAACGTTCGAAATATATGACACAAAAAATAAAAATAATTCAGCGCGCGTAAAAAAACAAATAAAGAAAACAAAATATATACATTTAAAGCACCGTAAAGGTGGTGGGACATACAAGCTAACCTGGAGAGAATAGAAGCAACCTAACCTAACCTAACCTGGAGAGAATAGAAAGCAACCTTGATTCATTTAGGGAGAACAGGAGTGTTAAATGTAAGTATGTGGTTTGGTGAATCAATGAAATTTCCATCTCACTTTACTTTTATGCATTTAACACCAATAACACTTTGCTCTTTTAGTCCCTCAAGAATTTCTTCAATCGAACAATTTAATAAGTCTCGAAAATATATTACTCCTTTTGATGTATTCAGATTCCTATGAGAAACTACTCTTACCGGAATATTTCTACCGTTTGAAGACGTCTAGACTGTACGGCAGAACTTTATAAATTTTTCTCAATTGTGAAGGGACTCACCTTCTACTCTTTGCACAACCAAGAACCGGGGTGCAACTTCCGTCTCTAGATTTGTGTTTACGTTGGGGTTTTTTTGAAGTGGATCCCCATCCACATCCCTGATTTGAGAGGAGGACTCCTCTGTATTGGTTTTAGTGGTAGCATACATTTCTGTCCCACGAGTAACTCTGATATATTCTCGACCATGGTAGAGCAGGTTTGCTATGGAAGGACTATATACTACCGAAGGACGCCAGGTATTCGGAGGCAGCCGTTTGAGACTCCCGTAACGCGGAGCCATGCGTCCCTCAGCACGACAAACACCTTAGATTGCGGATTTATTTTCCTGGTTTACTCCAGTAGATCCGCCGTGTTCTGTTTAAACAGGATCACCTCGGGAAGAATGTGGCTTTTCACCACGCACGGACGATCTTGGGATAGCTTCCTCATGGGTTTGCCATTCCCATGCAGCTGACCCCTTGATCCCGAATTTATTATTATTATTATTATTATTATTATTATTATTATTATTATTATTATTATTATTATTATTATTATTATTATTATTATTATTATTATTATTATTATTATTATTATTATTATTATTATTATTATTATTATTATTATTATTATTATTATTATTATTATTATTATTATTATTATTATTATTATTATTATTATTATTATTATTATTATTATTATTATTATTATTATTATTATTATTATTATTATTATTATTATTATTATTATTATTATTATTATTATTATTATTATTATTATTATTATTATTATTATTATTATTATTATTATTATTATTATTATTATTATTATTATTATTATTATTATTATTATTATTATTATTATTATTATTATTATTATTATTATTATTATTATTATTATTATTATTATTATTATTATTATTATTATTATTATTATTATTATTATTATTATTATTATTATTATTATTATTATTATTATTATTATTATTATTATTATTATTATTATTATTATTATTATTATTATTATTATTATTATTATTATTATTATTATTATTATTATTATTATTATTATTATTATTATTATTATTATTATTATTATTATTATTATTATTATTATTATTATTATTATTATTATTATTATTATTATTATTATTATTATTATTATTATTATTATTATTATTATTATTATTATTATTATTATTATTATTATTATTATTATTATTATTATTATTATTATTATTATTATTATTATTTTTCAGTAACACCTTCCGAAGCTCCGACACATTCGGAGATGTTCTGAAGAGTCAAGCAATGACCACTCTCCACTCCGTGGAGTCAGTAATCATTGCGCCCGTAAATCGTGCGTTCTGAGTAGACGTAGCGAACCAAGGACGATTGCCTTCTGCATTCTGCCGGCTAAGATCTCTGCCGAATTTCGGCAAGCCGGTATGATCTTTAAGTCAGAAAGCAACGTATGTCTCATTCCACCCAGGACGCCTATAATGAGCACCACAATCTTAACAGAGTGGTCTGGATACAGCCTGCGGAGCTCGGAGAGAAGATCTCGATACTTCCTCCGTTTTTCCTCCTCTTTTAGGACGATGTTGTTCTCTGCGGGAGCCGAGAACTCAATCACAAAAATCGTCCTAAGTTGGTAGTCGAGGAGGACTACATCAGGCTTATTGGCTTGAATTTGCCTGAGGGTGAGGAATGAATAGTTCCAATAAATTCGGCACTTCTCATTCCCCACAACGGATTCTATATCCCCCGGAGCATAAGGCAGCACTGGCGTCTCGTCTATCTCATACGAGTGTCGTAAATGATAATACAACACCCGTAAGGCTGAATCGTGTCTTTGGATATACGCTGTGGCCGCATATACCGGACAGGCCGACAGGAGATGCATAAGCGTCTCCGGCGGCTGGCGGCAGGCCCTGCATCTGGTATCAGGAACCTCGATACCCAAGACACGACTACGATAGACGAGAGTGTTAATTACACCATCTTGGCAAGCCATTATGAACCCCTCGGTCACAGAGTTCAGCCCCGCTGACCTCAAAAAAGCGAAGGTCAGCTTTTCAGATAAGCCAAGCCCCTCTAGATGACGGTAGAAGAGACCATGCATTGGCTTATCCTTATGTAGCTGCAGAAGATGACGCGTCTCTGCAGCTTTAATTTGGGCTTTTAACTGAGCAGGGTCCCACTCGGTGACAGAGTCTGGATTTTCCTCTCTTGAGATGAACCAGTGCACATTTGTCCAGCCCGAACTCCATCCCAACTGCCTGCGTGTACTCCTGTACCACTCTGAGGGACTGATTTAAATCCCTGTCACCGGAGGCATAGAGTTTAAGGTCATCCATGTAGAACAAATGGGTGACCTTATTATTATTATTATTATTATTATTATTATTTTCAATTTTTCACTTTTTAAAGGTATTACAAAGATGGACGGGCATTGCCAAGTCTCATCTTCATTCTATTGGTGTTCAGTATTATTCGAAAATGGATGCTGCGTAGAAAGAAATTTCCTTACAATGTGACAGGTACTTAGGAGTACCGATTTCTGAAGCGCCAAGTAAGTATTTTTGGGTATATTAAGCTGTTCCATAGCTAGGTGGAATGTTTTTGGGATTTCCCCTGTACTGCCAATGATTATAGGTATTATCACTACTTTCTCCATATCCCACATGTCTCTTATCTCATTTGCTAATGGTTGGTATTTTTCTATCTTCTCTCTCCTTTTTCTTTCTATATTTTCTCGGAGTGGTACTGTGATTTCTATCATTATTGTTGTTTTTGTTTCATTGTCGATGAAAGTGATATCTGGTCTATTGTGGTTTATGGTTCTGTCTGTGATAATAGTTCTGTTCCAATATATTTTATGTGTGTCTGTACTGTAAACGGAAGACGGTTCGTATTTATAATACGGCTGATGTTCGTGCGTGTTATCAATTTTCTTAATTATTATTATTATTATTATTATTATTATTATTATTATTATTATTATTATTATTATTATTATTATTATTATTATTATTATTATTATTATTATTATTATTATTATTATTATTATTATTATTATTATTATTATTATTATTATTATTATTATTATTATTATTATTATTATTATTATTATTATTATTATTATTATTATTATTATTATTATTATTATTATTATTATTATTATTATTATTATTATTATTATTATTATTATTATTATTATTATTATTATTATTATTATTATTATTATTATTATTATTATTATTATTATTATTATTATTATTATTATTATTATTATTATTATTATTATTATTATTATTATTATTATTATTATTATTATTATTATTATTATTATTATTATTATTATTATTATTATTATTATTATTATTATTATTATTATTATTATTATTATTATTATTATTATTATTATTATTATTATTATTATTATTATTATTATTATTATTATTATTATTATTATTATTATTATTATTATTATTATTATTATTATTATTATTATTATTATTATTATTATTATTATTATTATTATTATTATTATTATTATTATTATTATTATTATTATTATTATTATTATTATTATTATTATTATTATTATTATTATTATTATTATTATTATTATTATTATTATTATTATTATTATTATTATTATTATTATTATTATTATTATTATTATTATTATTATTATTATTATTATTATTATTATTATTATTATTATTATTATTATTATTATTATTATTATTATTATTATTATTATTATTATTATTATTATTATTATTATTATTATTATTATTATTATTATTATTATTATTATTATTATTATTATTATTATTATTATTATTATTATTATTATTATTATTATTATTATTATTATTATTATTATTATTATTATTATTATTATTATTATTATTATTATTATTATTATTATTATTATTATTATTATTATTATTATTATTATTATTATTATTATTATTATTATTATTATTATTATTATTATTATTATTATTATTATTATTATTATTATTATTATTATTATTATTATTATTATTATTATTATTATTATTATTATTATTATTATTATTATTATTATTATTATTATTATTATTATTATTATTATTATTATTATTATTATTATTATTATTATAGTAGTATAGCTACTGGGGTTCTGGATCACTTTGGTAACCTGTCCATCCGAGTCTGGACGGCAGCGTAGAAGGGGTGTAGTTCTTGCAGAAAGTAGGTCAATGACCAGAGGGTAGTGGTCGAAGAAGTGTAGAAGAGCGTAGGGGGTGGTAGTAGAAGAAGTGTTGGTCAATGACCAGAGGGTGTGGAGGGTAAAAGAATGTGTTAGAGTGAGAGCGAGCCGAGCCGGCCTCGCCTCATGTATATTTTAACTTATTTGCGAGAATCAAAAATAGAAGAGATTAGTTGACCCCTGGGGTAATATTATATCTTTATCACATTAATTATGGAATTATTAGATTTTAAATATTTATTTTATTTAGAAATTTTCTTAGAGGAACAAAAAAAAGACAACAGATTGTAGTAATAAATTTTATTTTAGATGAGTGTAGATCATTTAAATATTTATTTTATTTAGAAATTTTCTTAGAGTAACAAAAAAAAAGACAACAGATTGTAGTAATAAATTTTATTTTAGATGAGTGTAGATCAAGAATTACAATTTCCTTTTTAAATTTGCATTGTTTACATTGTTGTAATATTTATATTTTTGGATGTCGTGCCATATGTCTTGCTTGATCCAATTCCAGTGGTCCCTGGTCACGGAGTCTTCCATTGCAGCGGTATCAAAATGTATGATCATCGCCGACCACTCGAACTCGCTGCATGGTTGGCTTTGATATAGCCTGTTACACGTGTCCATTTTATTGGTAATGATGTCATGTTTGGTCTTCAGCAACCCTGATCCACTACTTGGAATGGGACGTTCAAAACGAGGCTGTAAAAAATATATTTATTAAACAAATGTTTGAATTTAGAGAGAGAGAGATAGTACTACGAAATTATTCAAAGTCTAGAACGTACATCATAGTTTAAGTCCAAGAAACTTGGATCGTCTTGTTGCAGGGTCTTGGTTGTAAACATACGGGACACGTGGCGATGACTATTTTCGGAGTCCAATCGTTATTTGTTGCAGGTCGCTTCCTAATAGTTTTTCCGCATACTCCACAAATCGTCGTCTCCATCACGTTGGCAGTGTATGATTTAAACTTAAAATTTGGCATCTTAAGACTTTTGAATCGTTTCGTAGCAATATAAATCTATTTGTTGTGTGGCGGTAGAATGTAGTTCAATTGAATTTCTGCAAAAACAGAAAAACTGTTGACAACTGCTGCACCAATTCGTTCCGTATGTCTTGTTATATTGGGGTTTCGGAATACTTCGTGGTTGTATTCTTCTGGTCGGTTGTTGTCTCCTCAATTTGTTTACGAATCTTGTTTTGGATCGGAATACTTCCTATGTCGTCATTTAGTGAATGAACTAGATTATTTAGAACAAAAAAACTCTGACTTTATAAGAAATCGTTAAATCCCCATGGTTTTGTGTCTGTATAAATATAATTTACAATTCGTTTGTCGTCGAAAGGACTCAAAGCAATTTTTTGTTGGGAAATTGTATAAACATCATGATACCTTGAAATTATAGATTTTTGATTGATTGACACTTTGGTGTTTTGAAATAGGCACTTATAGTAGTCATCAAATGTTATTTCCTTCAAGGCGGACCTTTCGATACCTTTAGCCTTTTTAATTATGTTTTCGTCTTGATTTTTAGACATAACTTTTAGGGCATACATTTTAGATCTTAAGCCAATAAAATGTGTCATAATATTGCCTTGATTCTCGTCTTTCATCAAGCCTATTTTTTTTTATTTTTTAAAGGAATCCCAAAAACATTATTTTCTGGATAATCAGAAGTATCAAATCTCTCAATATCTTCTTTAATGTATTTGTAAATGTCATCAATGTTGCAAAATTGATAAATTAAACTGTCTGTGTCGGTGTATAATAATTTAGCATCGTCATTAAACCTTTTCTTGATATAATTATAGTGAAAATCGTAAAGGAATGTTTTCGAAATATCTAGTATACACATGCCGATAAAAATGGGTTTATTTAAAGTCACCTTCAGTTTATTCATCTCAATGATTACCATGTCTTTATTGAAAATGGTGCAGCTATGAAAGTTGGGTTGCGCAATATAATATTTGGCACCATATCGTCCTGTCCATTTAGTAACTAATTTTATATCTTTATATTTTCTAACATTTTCAATGGTTTTTCCGTAAGGAGAATTATTCATTAATTTAAAAAAAATTTTTTCAAATTCATTTTTACTCGTTTTTCGTAATTCCGTATTGAGTTCAATATACTTTTTTAACCACGGTGATTGAATTTTAAACAGCGATGAATTTTTCGAATAACAATTCCTAATTGCAAAGCTTGTCTTAGTAACGTATAATGTATGACATACTTTTGTTTATCATACAATGTTGTCAACAATTTTGGTTTGTCAGAATCAGAAGAAGGCGGTACTAAATGTTCAGGACATAATGGTAAATCTTTATGTAATTCATATAGATGCCGAGGATAATATAAATCAATTTCTAATATGTACCCATACTCACTAGAGTCGTGATTACTATCAAAAATATTTTCATGATAAATGTTTTCAATAGGCACCCACTGAAAGTCCCCATATGGTAGAGGAAACATCATTGCAGCACCATACAAATTGTTAACATCGTAATACATTAGATATGAAATAGGAAGTTCTGGATTATAGTTACTTCCCATATATTTATTGTTAGCTTCCCCGTATCTATTGGAACATTGTGAAATACCGCCCCTGATGCCTTTTTCGATAAATAAAGCCATATCACAGTCAGTTAATAACTCCAATTCAACGCCGGTAACTTTTAACATGGCATCAAAAGCTAATCCGGGCGTTGTATAATAGTGGAGTGCATCTAAATCATATGTCTTCATGCACATTTTGCGAAAATTTTCAAACACATCAGCTAGTAACAGTACGTCAGTTTTTAAGTACAGTTCAGCGTAATCTTGAAGACTCTGTATATTAAATGAATGCCAAACATTTAATGCATGTTGATAATCACCATCTGAAATGTCCTCATTTTTCAGAGAGCTAAAAAATTTGTCTTTTGACGGTAAGCATTTATCTTTTAATTTGTCCCATGAATTTAGATATTCATAGGGAAATATTCCCTTCCTTGTCACTAATTTAAAATGTTCATCATCATCATCATCGTTAAAATATTTTTTGGTTATCAGTTTTTGATTATCGTCCAAATAAGATGACAATTTATCTAAACTGCTTGGCATAAATCTAAACGAATCTAAAAATCGAAAACTGATCTTAGTGCCCGATATGTGTTTTGTAAAAGAAATATAACGTTCCTTATTTAATGGCAACAAGCTGATGTTTCCCTCTATGTTTCTGCTGAGGGCTTTTATTATAAAGTGAGCATCGTAGCCCGATAAATTGTGAAATACGACGGGTACGGTGTACGAATTTTGATTTAATTGTAAGGGTTCCTGTTTGTGTTGATAAATTTCATGAATTTCTTTCGCAATTTCGAATAATTCATTTACGAACCAATCTTGGCAATGAGGACCCGTATGGATTCTAAATTTGGACAACATTTTATTTTCATAATTTGATTTTAAATAATAAGCTATACTGAAAGACTCGTGTTGCTGACATAATTGTGACGTTTGTGTGGCATTATCATCATCATAATCCTTTAGTAAACTCTCAATGTCTGCATAGATGACAAAGGGGACACATAATGTATGTTTAAAATTTTTAAACTTCATTATATTATTAGTTTCATTCGGCATAATAATTTGAGTGATATTTAAATTTTTACAATTTTCTAAATGTTTATTTAAATGCATTTCGGTGGAAAAATAATTTAGACATCTTTCACAAATCCAGTTTTTATTTTTTTTCATGCCAATTTGTTTGCTAACTAAGCGTGACAAATTTTTTATATATGCAAAATGGTAAATAGTATTACTATTATCATCACTCTCATCATCCCAATTATTATTAGTTGAAATCATGAGTAAATTTATTTTAGGTGAATAATCAGTTTTACTAAGTAATAATGGTGCAACCTCATTCCTTTTTCTTTCAACCATAACAGTAAACACATTTATTGCTAATTTATTCAAGGCTTCAAATTTGGGTATATCTTTCAATTTAATAGGAAAACTAATGTTGTCATATTTTAATACTGTACTAAAGTGTGGATATGATGATGATCGTGTCACATTAGTGTTAGTTGGATATAAGGCACAGACAATTGACCACAGAAAGCAATGGTGATCACTATTTTGAATGTTAATGACACTTTTTGTATTTTTTATAAATTGCGGTAAATCGACGTAAGTTGAGCTACCAACGGTTAAAGGGCAATAGCTATTTATATTGACTTTTAAGTGTAAAATTTCCAATAAGGCCCAGCCCGAGTCCCGCTCTTGATACTCTTCCAATTTTACCAAAATTTCATCAATTACGTGAGTCTGATACCATTCCTTTAAATTAGTATTTTTATCAATAATATTACTTTTAGTAGAAAAATGTTTTATAGATCTTTCACCATTCTGAGGCTTGATGAACAATCCAAAGAAAATAACATTTGATTTAAGCAGACAAGTCTTTAGCTGTTTTTTAATTTGAATGGAAAAACTTCTAAATGCCTTTTTCAAAAATAATTTTGGATCTTTAATTTTCAAATTAACTATAATGCCTGTCTTTATTCTCCCATTGAAACACGATTCCAAATTTTCCCAAACAAGTTCCTTTGATTTCTTTGTATTATTTAGTTTAACTTTAAAATTTTGTAGATATGCTTTAAGAAGTCCCAAATTGGACTCAATTTTTGAAAAATTTTTAACACAATTATACTTATATTTAACACATTTATCCAACAATCGAATAGCTTTTTTGATTTCTCTGGTAAAAAGTTTTAAATCATTTTTTGTTCTAACTAATCTACTCACCACTTCTATTTTTCTAACAAATTCGTCGGAGACTGTATCAACAACTTTCTGGGAATTCATTTCAGTTTTTTCGTACACTGGAACTGAACACATAGCGATCACAGCAACTCCTTAAATATAGTCCAATATAAAAATATATTAACGTCATAAGTCACGAGCACAACAGAATTAGCAAGCAATCTAATTAATTGAGAAAAAATAAAATAAAAATGTTCTATAAATCGATAAAGTTAATTACCAGTTAAAATCTGACAGCGCCCTCAATCGCCTTCTTTCCTCATCCCGAAACTTTTTCTTTTCTGATTTCGATTTGCCAATTGGAGGTGTACGAATCACCGGTTTATTAGCAATCGTCGAAGAGGGATCGTAGGTCCCAGACCAATCGTTGTCCCACGATTCCTCAGTAAGCAAAGAATTTGTGGCAACACAGTTACTTCTTTCTCCTAAAACCCATTTCCTATAAAGAAATGCCTGTTTTTCGGCTAGTTGGGCACAACGAATTTTTTCTTCTTTCTGGTAGTCTGTATCCCAATCATCAGTGTCCCAGGAAGGTTTTTTTGTCGACACAGCACTATTTGTTGACACTTTTACTTGACCGTTGTTGTTGTTGTTGTTGTTGTTGTTGTTGATAGACATTTTCGAATGTTTTGAAAGTACTGCAGTAAAGTTTCACTGGTGCTTACTTATATATATCGGTGGTGCTAATTAAAAAAAAAGACGATTTCACATTTCCAACGATCATAGCAACTGTTGAAATATGGTCAAATAAAAAATATATTAACGTCATAAGTCACGTTTTATTCAACTGGTATACAACAGAATTAGCGAGTAATCCAATTAATTGAGAAAAAATAAAATAAAAATGTTCTGGTGTAACGTCTTGACCTCCAAGTCACGTAATCTAATTCATTGATAAAAATAAAAATGTTCTAACCTCTTGACCCCCCCAAGTCATGCAATCCAATTAATTGAGTAAACATAAAATTGTTATTGACGTTTCAATTATCCAGCAAAAAAATTACTTTGCATGTGCAATATTAAATGGAAATATTTAACAAAGTAGCTATTTTCATGTCATATGACTCGTATAATTTTTATTTTATGCTGTATAAATTTACAAATTTGAATTGAATCCGCATCAGTTGAAACTGTGCTTTTTTTTCGATTACTACTACTCGTTATTATCATCAAGATGGCAACAACACCCAGCACGATTGTGGTCTTTACCCAGGACCCAATACACTTTCCAGCAAAGGTTGCTTTAGTGGTGATGAAGCAATTATTTCAGTAAGTATTCTTTACATTTCTTATAATTTTATTTTTGTGACTGGTTTTTTATTTGAATTAATTTCAGTGTTGCTTTTTTTTTTAATTTCTCGCTTCTCGTTATTTCCAATAATTTCTCTCTCTGTCTACAACTTTAACAAGTTTGATTTACAAAAAAAATGTTTTCATTTTCAGATATGGTGTAAAGGAAATGTTTATACGGGGAGAAAAAATATTTATATCATTAACTTATTCTCCTCGATCGATTACTTTGAAGAAAAAGTTTGGTAATTTACCAGTCAAATATATGAGGACGAAACTGGAAAAGGAAGGGGATTTCAAGATTTTGGAAAGCGTCGTTAGAAAATATAAATTTAATCTCCTCGATGACCAGTTGGAGGATGTGGATAGAGTTCCAATAGAAGCACCAGGTTATAGTGGTAAAAAACGGAAACTGTATTTAGAAGCACCGACAATTCAAAATTCTACCAGAGATGATGATGATTATTATTATGAAGGTGTATCTGCTGCTGCTGCTGCTGCTACTACTACTACTACTACTACTTCTACTACTACTTCTCCGCCTCCGCCTCCAGCAAGCATAAACGATAATGAAATATCTGATTTATTGTCACAGGCACTTGAATAAATCAAACTTTTTTTTTACACAATTTGTTTTTTTACTTTTTAAATCTTTTTCTCACATTTATTATCATTGTTAATACCCTTCTAAATCACCATTGTAACAATGTAGGTATATTAAAAAACAATTTAATTGTAAAACCTGGTTTATTTTTATTTAACATTCACAATACTCTAAACATATATAAAACAAGTCTTTTCTCTATTGGAAAGTTCTATAAAGTTTTGTGTGAAATCATAAGAAGTAAATTCTAAATTATGAAAAGTAATGTATGTGCTATTTCCAAGTAATGTTTCTAAACTATATCTACCACAATACATTACAGAATTTTTTCTCGGTGCAATAGGATAATAATACATATCATGACCAACTACAAATCCAATGGTTTGATTGTTTAAATTTCTTATTGCTGTATTAACGGTAAATTCCTTCCATCCGTTTTCTTGAATAGCGGGGAAATAGAATGCAGGATACTCCATCAAAACCAGATTGTTTTCAGATTTCTCAAACAAATAAAAGGTTCCATCTTCTATTGAAATAGAATAATTTTCAACTTTTACAGCATCTCGTAAATAAATTGGATTATCGATAGTCACATTTAATTTAATTGGAAAATTATAATTCCCAATATTCATATCCTCTTGTATGTACAGCATTCTACAAACACTGCAATTTATTGCATACAAAACTAAAATGAGTAGTAAAAACATTCTTTTTTCTTTAACTTTAGAGTTGTTGATGTTGTTGTTTGTCAAACTAAGGTTGTCAACATATATATGAGCAGAAACAAAGAAACATATCACTTTTATACATTTTTAAATCTCCCCCCCACCTCTTAAAACTAAAAAATAAAACAACACATTTTTTAACTACTTTTTATTCATAATATTATTTCTGTCATACCATATACTTAATATAATAGCATTTTCATAAGCACAAGCTAGATCGTTAAAAAGATGATTTTTACAATGGTAATGGTAGGTTCTAATATCTCTCCAATCACTAGACAACCATCCATAAATTTGTTTCCTCAAGGTTTTAAAACTTGGACAATTGAGTTCCTCCACATTAATTATATGGTTGTTGGAAATGAATTTACTTAAAACATTTTTTTTGTTCAGTCCTTTAACAATTACATATTCTTCACGGACAATGTTTTTTATAAAGTCACTTAGATCTTCTAAATGCAGATCGGAATCCAGTCCAAATCCATTATCCCAACTTAGTCCATGTACGTGTCTAGTTTTCCAATCAACGCATTTTCGAAATCCATCATCAAAGAAGGCGATACATGGTAGTCGTACAAATTTATGAGCCATACAACCATTTTGCATATTTAAAATAGCTATTTCTCTAATATAAAAATCACTATTCTTATATTGAAATCCATAAAAGTCGATCACAAACATTTTTTTTTTGTTTAAGCGATTCTAACAACACTAGTTAGAGGATTATACTTCACTAAACGATCGTGTAGTAGTAAGCAGTAAGCTGATGTGTTGGCAGGAATATTCTTATTCGTCTCGAATTCAATTCTTATATCCACTGCCCCTCCTTTTATTACATCATCATTTTGTCGACTGCAATCGATAACAACTAGAGGAGCTAGTTGTAGGTAATTTTCTGGTGACAAACAAGGTTCACCTTGATTTTTATAATAATACGATTGCTGGAACTGTGTGTACATTTCATATAAAATGGACCATTGTTTGTTGTCAAAGTTGAGGTTTAAGTTATCATAAGGATAAGTTTCAGAATTGAGATAAAGTTTAACGTTCGTTAAATTACAATGATCAAACTGACTCATAAATCTTGCTGGTATATTTTTCCTATTGGTTTGAAATCCGAAAATAATATATCGAGGTTTTTCCAATTGCGCACTGGTTTTTACTGCCCATGAATGTCTCATTGTTTCTTGCAATAGGGGATATTCTTGTAATTCCCAACATCTGAAAGGTATGTCAAGGTCTCTGCCGCTGTCGACACATTTTAATATTTTCAGTTTTTCCGTATCAGATACAGATACATGGGGAACCTTCCATAATATTTTTTGTAATGCTATTTTAGGGGTTTCATCGGGTTTGTTTGTGTGAATAGCATTCACATCTGAAGTGCTCCTAATTAATATCAATTCTTGTCGTGTATTAACTATAATTTTGTTGAAATCCTCAGCAAATCCAAGAAACATTTTTAAAGGTACACATACACAAAAATTTCCATTCTGGTCTACTAGTTTTGGATTCGCCAAGTGGGACCATCCAGAATTATTAAGTTTCAAAGATTCATTTTCGGTGTAGGACACGTATCCCTTCATTAGAGCAGTTACACCTGGATTTCGAACACGATCCACAACAGTTCCACCTAATTCGTACCGAATTTCATCAAATAGAAAGAGAATGCCACAGTTAATAAAACTTAAAGTTGTACTGGCTTTTCCGGTTTGATCCAATAGTTTTCCCTCAATGTACAGAAAACTTTGTGACGGTAAAGTGTAAACATCCTGAGTTTGGATGGGTATTCGTATTTCATCGTTGTTATAACTTGTTGATGCATAAGGTTGATGGGTATGATATTCCAATTTGGTAATGGAAGTATCTACTTTCACCTGCTCTTGAATATTTAACATATCAAAACTCATATTGTTCTTCGTTTCTATAGCGACAGTTGCACCTTACAAATATGATAAGCTTTCTTATATTTACACTAAGCCTCAACTTGAAACTGTACCAAAAATTTCTAAATAATTTACTAATGTTTTTTTAAGCTAAATCCCAATAGTCGTAAAAATTTTTTGTTGCGCGGTATTAATCGTTTCACTTGTCGTCTCATACTAAACTGTCTTCTTCGTGCATCAGTTATTATTGTATTCTGATGAGGAGTAGGAGCCATGAAAACGGTTGGCAACGAATTATCCATATATCTAAACACCATCTTGTTACACAACTTCTTTCAAATGCAATCTTACCGTGATCAACTCTTGTTTAAAATTGATTAGATTACCATCTTGGTCGGAGATTTTAAGTACTATTTCATCAATGTATTGTGTGTTAATTGGTAAATAAATAACATTTGAAGGATTTTCAATCAGCTTATAACCTGGTGCAACGTTCGGATAAAACATGTGTAAGATGTGTACGAGGTTTTCATTGTTGAAGGAATTTGTTACTAAATTACACTCCACACAAATTGAATTCACCTTGAAAATGTCTATTGGAAAATCTGATGTATGTTTAATATCAGCCTGAAGTATGCGAGGTTTAAACCCTAATAACGTTCCTATGCTGCTATTTTTCGTAAAGTCAACACTTTTATTACACTTTAGTTCACACTTTAACGTATTATTGTTGGCCTTCAAGGTTAAAACTGTAGGTTCCGCCTCTTCTTTATCTGTTATATGATTCATTATATATTTTTCAATATCCTCTATTTCATAGGACCCTTCGGGTATAACCACTTCACTATTTTCATCATAATGGAATATATTATTAGAATTATCTTCGGGTATAACCACTTCACTATTTTCATCATAATGGAATATATTATTAGAATTATCTACATTCGGAATTGAATTGTAACTAACAAAATCGATAAGACCCAAAACATAATCACTTTTAGGTAAAACTATAGGTGGATGAATTCGTGTTGAAAGTGTTGAAGTCCTCCCCGATATTGTAAACGTATATGACATGTTGACTTGTTAAAGGTTATAATTAAATAAATACATATTTCAAGTGTTCAACTATTTATTGAATAAAAATAATAAGCTTAAATGACCACACTTATAACTATTATAGGTTTGATATACCTTGTGATTATATAATACATGACATTGACCATTTGAATTAAAATATTTTATTGCTTCTGCAGGAGGCCGTAGATTTCCAAAACTGTCAAAATAAATTATGCGATCTTTATATTTCTTATATGCAGTCCAGTGTGTACCCGGTCCATCAATATTGTCCAAGTTGATTACTCCTGTTTCATATACATGTATTTTTCGAGGTAAATTATTTCTCATAAATACACCTCTAAAATTTGGAATGTTTAATGATTTAGCAAATTTAGCGATATCAATATTTGTTAAGGGTCGATGAGGAAGTGTTAGGGGAAGTTCTTTGAAATTCGACGTGGTGCTAAAAAAAGCCCCAAACCACTTTTATAAGGTTTCAAGTGGACACCTTTACCCATAGCTATAGATTCCATTGTCTTATTGTGACGTTGAGATTCGTCCAATTGTTGTTTGGCTTGTCGAGCATCATTTACAGCTTTTGCTATGCCAGCAGCACCGCCACTTAAAGCGCCTAATGCACTAAGTCCAGCAAATATTGGTATTAATGGTAATATTCCTCCCTTTTTCGGTACGTTTACGATGCGAGGAGAAGGTGTGATCTTTTTTTAATCTTTTTTGCTGCCTTCATAGCTACTTGAATTGCTCCTGCAATAGTTTTAGGTTTATGATGACTTATACTTTTTCCAATTCGCTTAATTGCTTCTTTTAAATGTACACTATTTCCTTTTCCCTTTTTGATACATTTTCTTTTCTTACACTTTGTTTTCCTTTTGGCTCTACACATTTTTTTTTTTTAGATATTTACTGTTTAACGTCTTTTTTAAACTGAAGTTATTACTAGTAATTATTGCTATTTAAATAATTTTCGGTTTTTTGGTTATTGGTTCTATTTGTAAATTATCTTTACTATCATTGACATATTTACGTTTTCTGTGTAACGGTAGGGGCTCATAATGAGCTAATTTTGATATTTTTTCAGCAAAACTATCTTCACCATTATTGGTATGTTTTCGTTTCCGGTGGAGCGGTAGAGGATTATAATGATTTAATTTTGATATTTTTTCAATGGGACCCACCACCATATCACCATCCAAATCACCGTTAATGTCATTTAATTTTCTCTTCCTCAAAGGTCTAGTATCCAACAGTTTACGCATTTTTTTTAAAGGATCATCACCACCGCCTTCTTCTTCAATACCTAATTTTCTTTTCCTGTTAGATCTAGTATCTTTTAATTTATGTACTTTTTTTAAAGGACCATCATCATCTTCAATATTTAATTTTCTCTTTCTAAAAGATCCTATTTTACGTAATTTATTTAAAGGTTCTACACCAACAAAATCTAGTTTTCTTTTTTTCCCCTTCATTATCATCATTGACATTATTTTTTTTGCAGTTTTATTCAAATTTTTTTTCCTTCTCACCACATTTATATTTGTTTTACGCGCTTTTTTTACAGCAGCATTATTTTCCACATCTAATTTTCTTTTTCTGAACAATTTAATGCTTTTATTATTCTTATTATCATTATGCTTGTAATTAGATTCTATCTTGTTCTGAGGTTGTTGTTGTTGTTGTGTATTAAAATGTGAAATTGTATCCAAATTTGCAATTCTACTATTGGTTACATATGTATTTCTTTTTAGTATTTTTTTTGTTTTCCTTCGCTTGCTTTTTGTTTGCTGAAATTGTTCTAAACACATGTTAATATTTTCTAAAGATTTCTCAGTTGATTTCTTAACTTTTTCCATTGATTTTACACAATTGCTCATAATGTTTTCTTTATTATCAAATCCCATACCAAGTTTTACTTTAGCTTTCATAGCCCCAGCAACTCCTAATGCTGCCAGTTTTTCCTTCCAAGATGCATCTTTTGCTTTAAATCTCGCCCAGGCATTTTTCCCTAAAGTTTTATCAGCAGCATGACGACTTTCAAGATCCGTATTTTTGGCATAAATTATATCATGTTCTTTGCATGCATCATCTAATCCGTTTATACCCTTATCACCTCGAGCTAACCTCTTTTCCAATTTCGTACCTACATGGAAAATAATAGGAAAATTAATAGATTTTTTTGAATTTTTAAAATCAAATTAAAAAATAAGAATTACCAGGACCGCAAAAGTTGTATGATGGGATATGAAGTTCAAAGGGTAATTTATTTATTGCTGAATTTATGAGACCCCTGCCAGATTTAACGTTACCCACATAGTATTTCATTTTAAATGAATATATATAATTTATGTCATCAATTTTATACTTATTTTTCACATGGCATTTGTTGTGATAATACAAATTGAGAAACTATGACAATGAAAAGAATACATAAAAATGAACTGAAGATAGACAGGTAAAAAGTTAAGTTACAAGTCAACAACCATGATTTACTGTTTCGAAAAAACCAACAAACAAAACATAGCGTTTTATTGCCAAACACAGTAAGATGCATAATTACTGGCCCATCAAATTGTGGTAAAACCAATGTAATCATCACCTTATTAGAACATGAAAATGGACTAAAATTCGAAAACGTATATGTCTATTCAAAATCTCTGAATCAAGATAAATATGTGTACCTAAGAGATATATTATTAGGTCCTATAAAAGGTATAAGTTGTTTTCATTATGATAACAGTGAAGACATTCTGGAACCATCAAAAGCTAATCAAAATTCTGTGTTTATATTTGATGATGTTGCCTGTTCCAAACAAAATATAATTAGAGAATATTTCTGTATGGGAAGACATAATTCCGTCGACTGTTTTTATTTGCATCAATCCTATGCAAAAATTTCAAAGCATTTGATAAGAGACAATGCTAATGCACTAATTGTTTTCAAAGTAGATGACTTAAATTTGAAACATATTTATATGGATCATGTGAGTGCAGATATGACTTTTCCAAAATTTAAATATATTTGCTCGCTATGCTGGAAGCACCCCTATGGATTTTTGTCTATCTTCAAGGATTTTGATGTTAACAAAGGAGGATATAGGATTGGATTTCATGACTTTATAAATCCTGACACCATTTCCGATAAAATGATAAATTCTATAGAAAATAAATCAGTTTAGAAGCTAGAACAGATCCGTTAAAACCTGTTCAAAAAAAAACCCGTTCAAAAAAAACCCGTTCAAAAAAAACCTGTTCAGAAAGCAGTTCAGGAAACCTGTTCAAGAAACAAAGTGTCATGGATAAGGAAAAATTAAAAAAAAGAACTTGTAGCTAAACGCAATATTATCAGACAAAAGCTGGAATTATTAAAATTAAATAAACTACATCAAGACAGTGTATTTTTCCCTATAACAAAACATCTACGAAATATTGAAAGTAAACTAGAAACAAAAGATCGACGTTTAAGAAAAACAAAAGATGAGGATGTGGAAAAAGAGGAAGAGGAAGGAGAAGAAAAGCAAGAAAAGAAAGAAAAAAACATTCCTAAAACTAAAAAATTAAATGATGAGTATAAAATGGATTATGATATAATACCTAGTACATCTACACCAAAAGCCTCTACATCTAAAAGAAATGTTCCAAATTTACCACGAGGTAATTTAAAACGAAAAATGATTGAACATTTTGATTCTGAAAATGAGGAAGATAGTAGTGAGCCTTTAATTAGGAATAGGCAAGAACAAATGTTTCAAGAATCATTTACAGATTATTTAAATCAATATGATGAATTACCTAGAAAATACATAAGTGAGATGATTACTACAACTGACAACGATGAATTCGATCATAAATATGGTGTTAGACATAATCCAACCCTGGAAAAGTTTTATATAGGCGATTCACAATTAAAAATAGATGGTTCTGATATTATAGTTAAAAATAAAAAATACAACGGCACCGAAGGTTTATATGAATTACTATTTAAAAAACATCCAAAAAATTTCTCTGATAATGATAAGAGAATGTATAAAGAAATTATTCTCGAAACAAATGCTCACAGACGTCACTATCAATCCTCGAAACAAGTTGATGGCAGCAAGTTGGCTAAATATAAAAAAAATATAGCTCCGATGGTGACAACTGGTTATGGGATGTTAATGGAATCAACAGAAAATAAAATAGACTACGTACATTGGGATGACCCCAACGAGTTAGTAGAGAGATTACGTTTATTGCTTGCTTCTCAAGAGGCTGGACATACTGGACATTTAAATGAAATTAATTCTATAATAGAAGAACTACGTGAAGCAAATATTATTGAATAAATGATGCCACCCAGAACTAAATTAGTAACTGATATTAAAAAACAAGTTGTTGAAGAACTACACAAACCTGCTAGAATTAACTTTAAACGGCGAAGAGTTATAATAAAATCTTTAACAGATTTATACCAGGCCGATCTTGTGGAAATTCAACAATTTTCAAAAGAAAATAAAGGATATAGATATATATTGGTTGTAATTAATTGTTTTTCAAAATTTGTTTGGGCCTTTCCTTTAAAAACAAAAACTGGACAAGAAGTAAGTAAGGCAATGGAGAACGTTTTCAGAACAGAAACAATTAAAAATCTGCAAACTGATAACGGGACTGAATATTACAACAAATACTTTAAACAACTAGTGAAAAAGTATAATATAAACCATTATAGTACATTTAGTGAAAAGAAGGCTTCTATTGTGGAAAGAGTTAACAGAACGTTGAAAAATTATATGTGGAAGGAATTTAATATTAACGGTCATTATAGATGGATAGAATTGCTACCTAAAATAGTTGAAAAATACAATAATACGAAACATCGAACAATTAAAATGAAACCAATAGATGTGTCAAAAAAGAATGAAAAAAGACTCTTAGAAACAGTATACAATCATATAAAGATTGCACCTAACAAAGTGAAATTTCAAGTTGGAGATCACGTTCGAATATCAAAAGTGCGAGGAGTATTCGATAAAAAATATATGGCTAATTGGACAACTGAGATTTTTATTATTAAAAAAGTACAATTAACTAATCCAGTAACATATCTGTTACAAGATATCAATAAACAGGACATTCAAGGAGGATTCTATCAAGAACAGTTACAAAAGGTCAAACACTCAGATGCGTACCTGGTTGAAAAAATTTTAAAACGGAGAAAAAACAAAGTCTTTGTTAAATGGCTAGGATTAAACAACAAACATAATAGTTGGATTTCTAAGAATAATGTGCTATAAAAGGAAAAGGAACAATTAAAACAGCTTAATAACCCAAAGATGCCCGTTCCGGTGAAATATAAATGTATAAGATGTAAAGGAGATACCAATTCTCCAAATACAATATGTTTTCCATGTTCAGTTCAGCAGTTTTTTCAAGAGGAAGATAAAGCTAAACATATACCTAGTAATTATTTTAAATGAATAACATAAAATTATGTAAATCATTCCAGTTTTTAATCAATAAATTATTTGGTTTCTGCTGCTGCACACACAGTTTAACGTGCAACTCTAGACAGTAAACAAGTGGAACAAAAAAAAAAACTCCAACAAGATGTCGATGAATGAGACAGAATTCAAAAAACATATAAAACTTGCCAGAGAAAAAATTAGTAGTGAGATAAACCCAGGGAAATCAACACCACCACCACCACCAGCTACTCTCTCACCTGAGTCATCAGGATCAGACTCACCTACATCTCAGGAAATGACAGCAGCAGCAAAGAAACGAAAAAGAATTACACCAACAACAATAAGACCAAAAACATCCACAAAAAATAAAAAGAAATCTACACCATTTGAAATTTTACACGGCAAAACACCTCTGGAAAAGGCAGAACTGTTATTTGCAATATTAGAAAATATTCTAGATAAATACCTAATTGAATGTTAATGTAGTTGTCTGTCGCTGTGCTTTGTTTTATTATTACCTAACATTTTATAAAAATAAATTTGAAATACATTACATTATTTAAACAAATCGTTTTGTTTTCTTCTTTGGCCCACTGTATAAACTAATTTTAATATTTTAACTCATAATTAAACATTAGGCGACCTCAAGGGTCAACTAATCTTGTTTATTCCATAATTAATGTGATAAAGATATAATATGACCCCAGGGGTCAACTAATCTCTTCTATTTTTGATTCTCGCAAATATCCAAGTTAAAATATACATGAGGCGAGGCCGGCTCGGCTCGCTCTCACTCTAACACATTCTTTTACCCTCCACACCCTCTGGTCATTGACCAACACTTCTTCTACTACCACCCTACGCTCTTCTACACTTCTTCGACCACTACCCTCTGGTCATTGACCTACTTTCTGCAAGAACTCCACCCTTCTACGCTGCCGTCCAGACTCGGATGGACAGGTTACCAAAGTGATCCAGAACCCCAGTAGCTATACTACTTATTATTATTATTATTATTATTATTATTATTATTATTATTATTATTATTGTTATTATTATTGTTATTATAATTCTTATTATTATTATTATTATTATTATTATTATTATTATTATTATTATTATTATTATTATTATTATTATTATTATTATTATTATTATTATTATTATTATTATTATTATTATTATTATTATTATTATTATTATTATTATTATTATTATTATTATTATTATTATTATTATTATTATTATTATTATTATTATTATTATTATTATTATTATTATTATTATTATTATTATTATTATTATTATTATTATTATTATTATTATTATTATTATTATTATTATTATTATTATTATTATTATTATTATTATTATTATTATTATTATTATTATTATTATTATTATTATTATTATTATTATTATTATTATTATTATTATTATTATTATTATTATTATTATTATTATTATTATTATTATTATTATTATTATTATTATTATTATTATTATTATTATTATTATTATTATTATTATTATTATTATTATTATTATTATTATTATTATTATTATTATTATTATTATTATTATTATTATTATTATTATTATTATTATTATTATTATTATTATTATTATTATTATTATTATTATTATTATTATTATTATTATTATTATTATTATTATTATTATTATTATTATTATTATTATTATTATTATTATTATTATTATTATTATTATTATTATTATTATTATTATTATTATTATTATTATTATTATTATTATTATTATTATTATTATTATTATTATTATTATTATTATTATTATTATTATTATTATTATTATTATTATTATTATTATTATTATTATTATTATTATTATTATTATTATTATTATTATTATTATTATTATTATTATTATTATTATTATTATTATTATTATTATTATTATTATTATTATTATTATTATTATTATTATTATTATTATTATTATTATTATTATTATTATTATTATTATTATTATTATTATTATTATTATTATTATTATTATTATTATTATTATTATTATTATTATTATTATTATTATTATTATTATTATTATTATTATTATTATTATTATTATTATTATTATTATTATTATTATTATTATTATTATTATTATTATTATTATTATTATTATTATTATTATTATTATTATTATTATTATTATTATTATTATTATTATTATTATTATTATTATTATTATTATTATTATTATTATTATTATTATTATTATTATTATTATTATTATTATTATTATTATTATTATTATTATTATTATTATTATTATTATTATTATTATTATTATTATTATTATTATTATTATTATTATTATTATTATTATTATTATTATTATTATTATTATTATTATTATTATTATTATTATTATTATTATTATTATTATTATTATTATTATTATTATTATTATTATTATTATTATTATTATTATTATTATTATTATTATTATTATTATTATTATTATTATTATTATTATTATTATTATTATTATTATTATTATTATTATTATTATTATTATTATTATTATTATTATTATTATTATTATTATTATTATTATTATTATTATTATTATTATTATTATTATTATTATTATTATTATTATTATTATTATTATTATTATTATTATTATTATTATTATTATTATTATTATTATTATTATTTACAGAATCACGTTATTAACGGTAAGTATCTCCAAATGTGGGTGTGTACAACACATTTGGGTCTTCTATTTTTCAGTTATATTTATATTTAAAACTTTTCTCATTATATTACAGGTTGAGAGGATGACAGATTTCTGCATTGTTAAATACATGTGTCTTGGAAGTCCTAGTTTTTCTAGACTCTTAAAGAGCTGCTTTGGGATTTCTCCAGTGGATCCAAGAATGATTGGGACAATATTTACTTCATCGAGCTCCCAAATTTCTTTCATCTCCTGCGCCAAAGGTAAGTACTTTTCAATTTTTTCCGCATGTTTCTTTTGCATGTTTATAGAAGCAGGGATGGCCACGTCAATCAGGAGCATCGTCTTTTTATTTTTGTCCAAAACACATATATCTGGCCGATTGTGTTGAATGGTTCTATCGGTCAGCAAATCTCGGTCCCAGTATATTTTATAGGAGTCGTTTTCCAGCACTGATTCTGGGGAGTACTTATAGTACGGTAGACATTCGGCCAAGCAGTGTCTTGTGGTGTATTCTGTTGCTGCTAGGTTCTTGCATCCGTTTATAATGTGTTCAATATTTTCATTGCCTTCATTACACATTCGACACTTAGATGTTTGTACTGTTGGATCTTGAATTATGTATTTCAGGTATGATCTAGTGTTAATAATCTGATCCTGGATAGCACACAGAAATCCTTCAGTTTCTGCAAACAATGTTCCTCTCGATATTATTATTATTATTATTATTATTATTATTATTATTATTATTATTATTATTATTATTATTATTATTATTATTATTATTATTATTATTATTATTATTTGTACTTCGCCAGTTAAAAAATTGTGTATCTGACAGTGTGTTGAGATCGGTTTATTATTCATTAATACATAGTCACATGAGCTATGGGATAATCTTCTGGGGAAACTCAGTAAATGCGTGTAGAGTTTTTAGACTTCAAAAAATGGCAGTTCGATTACTTTCTCGTGTTCCTCCAGGAACACATTGCCGTCTTTTATTTAAAAATTTAAAAATACTACACTTACCATGTTTGTTTATTTTGGAGGTAGTAGTCTATATTCACCGTAATATAAGTTCATTTACAATTCATTCTGATAACCATAATTACAGTACTAGGCATGCTAATGATCTTGTTGTACCACATTCACGAATCAAGATTACAAAAAACAACAAATTACAGGTGCAATTATACAACGTTCTGAATGTTCGCCTTGCTGGTTCAAATTTAAAAAGTATGTCCGTGTATAGATTTAAGAAATGTGTCAAAAACTATTTATTGGATCACTGTTTTTATAGTATTCAAGAATTTTGTGACCATAACGACTAAGTACTTTGTGACGCAACATATACTTTGTATATACAAGTTGTCAATAAAATGAGTATGAGTATGAGTATTATTATTATTATTATTATTATTATTATTATTATTATTATTATTATTATTATTATTATTATTATTATTATTATTATTATTATTATTATTATTATTATTATTATTATTATTATTATTATTATTATTATTATTATTATTATTATTATTATTATTATTATTATTATTATTATTATTATTATTATTATTATTATTATTATTATTATTATTATTATTATTATTATTATTATTATTATTATTATTATTATTATTATTATTATTATTATTATTATTATTATTATTATTATTATTATTATTATTATTATTATTATTATTATTATTATTATTATTATTATTATTATTATTATTATTATTATTATTATTATTATTATTATTATTATTATTATTATTATTATTATTATTATTATTATTATTATTATTATTATTATTATTATTATTATTATTATTATTATTATTATTATTATTATTATTATTATTATTATTATTATTATTATTATTATTATTATTATTATTATTATTATTATTATTATTATTATTATTATTATTATTATTATTATTATTATTATTATTATTATTATTATTATTATTATTATTATTATTATTATTATTATTATTATTATTATTATTATTATTATTATTATTATTATTATTATTATTATTATTATTATTATTATTATTATTATTATTATTATTATTATTATTATTATTATTATTATTATTATTATTATTATTATTATTATTATTATTATTATTATTATTATTATTATTATTATTATTATTATTATTATTATTATTATTATTATTATTATTATTATTATTATTATTATTATTATTATTATTATTATTATTATTATTATTATTATTATTATTATTATTATTATTATTATTATTATTATTATTATTATTATTATTATTATTATTATTATTATTATTATTATTATTATTATTATTATTATTATTATTATTATTATTATTATTATTATTATTATTATTATTATTATTATTATTATTATTATTATTATTATTATTATTATTATTATTATTATTATTATTATTATTATTATTATTATTATTATTATTATTATTATTATTATTATTATTATTATTATTATTATTATTATTATTATTATTATTATTATTATTATTATTATTATTATTATTATTATTATTATTATTATTATTATTATTATTATTATTATTATTATTATTATTATTATTATTATTATTATTATTATTATTATTATTATTATTATTATTATTATTATTATTATTATTATTATTATTATTATTATTATTATTATTATTATTATTATTATTATTATTATTATTATTATTATTATTATTATTATTATTATTATTATTATTATTATTATTATTATTATTATTATTATTATTATTATTATTATTATTATTATTATTATTATTATTATTATTATTATTATTATTATTATTATTATTATTATTATTATTATTATTATTATTATTATTATTATTATTATTATTATTATTATTATTATTATTATTATTATTATTATTATTATTATTATTATTATTATTATTATTATTATTATTATTATTATTATTATTATTATTATTATTATTATTATTATTATTATTATTATTATTATTATTATTATTATTATTATTATTATTATTATTATTATTATTATTATTATTATTATTATTATTATTATTATTATTATTATTATTATTATTATTATTATTATTATTATTATTATTATTATTATTATTATTATTATTATTATTATTATTATTATTATTATTATTATTATTATTATTATTATTATTATTATTATTATTATTATTATTATTATTATTATTATTATTATTATTATTATTATTATTATTATTATTATTATTATTATTATTATTATTATTATTATTATTATTATTATTATTATTATTATTATTATTATTATTATTATTATTATTATTATTATTATTATTATTATTATTATTATTATTATTATTATTATTATTATTATTATTATTATTATTATTATTATTATTATTATTATTATTATTATTATTATTATTATTATTATTATTATTATTATTATTATTATTATTATTATTTACAGAATCACGTTATTAACGGTAAGTATCTCCAAATGTGGGTGTGTACAACACATTTGGGTCTTCTATTTTTCAGTTATATTTATATTTAAAACTTTTCTCATTATATTACAGGTTGAGAGGATGACAGATTTCTGCATTGTTAAATACATGTGTCTTGGAAGTCCTAGTTTTTCTAGACTCTTAAAGAGCTGCTTTGGGATTTCTCCAGTGGATCCAAGAATGATTGGGACAATATTTACTTCATCGAGCTCCCAAATTTCTTTCATCTCCTGCGCCAAAGGTAAGTACTTTTCAATTTTTTCCGCATGTTTCTGTAAGTACTTTTCAATTTTTTCCGCATGTTTCTTTTGCATGTTTATAGAAGCAGGGATGGCCACGTCAATCAGGAGCATCGTCTTTTTATTTTTGTCCAAAACACATATATCTGGCCGATTGTGTTGAATGGTTCTATCGGTCAGCAAATCTCGGTCCCAGTATATTTTATAGGAGTCGTTTTCCAGCACTGATTCTGGGGAGTACTTATAGTACGGTAGACATTCGGCCAAGCAGTTGAACTTGACTGCAAGTTGTGCATGTATTATTTTGGCTACGTTGTTATGTCTTGTGGTGTATTCTGTTGCTGCTAGGTTCTTGCATCCGTTTATAATGTGTTCAATATTTTCATTGCCTTCATTACACATTCGACACTTAGATGTTTGTACTGTTGGATCTTGAATTATGTATTTCAGGTATGATCTAGTGTTAATAATCTGATCCTGGATAGCACACAGAAATGCTTCAGTTTCTGCAAACAATGTTCCTCTCGATATTATTATTATTATTATTATTATTATTATTATTATTATTATTATTATTATTATTATTATTATTATTATTATTATTATTATTATTATTATTATTATTTGTACTTCGCCAGTTAAAAAATTGTGTATCTGACAGTGTGTTGAGATCGGTTTATTATTCATTAATACATAGTCACATGAGCTATGGGATAATCTTCTGGGGAAACTCAGTAAATGCGTGTAGAGTTTTTAGACTTCAAAAAATGGCAGTTCGATTACTTTCTCGTGTTCCTCCAGGAACACATTGCCGTCTTTTATTTAAAAATTTAAAAATACTACACTTACCATGTTTGTTTATTTTGGAGGTAGTAGTCTATATTCACCGTAATATAAGTTCATTTACAATTCATTCTGATAACCATAATTACAGTACTAGGCATGCTAATGATCTTGTTGTACCACATTCACGAATCAAGATTACAAAAAACAACAAATTACAGGTGCAATTATACAACGTTCTGAATGTTCGCCTTGCTGGTTCAAATTTAAAAAGTATGTCCGTGTATAGATTTAAGAAATGTGTCAAAAACTATTTATTGGATCACTGTTTTTATAGTATTCAAGAATTTTGTGACCATAACGACTAAGTACTTTGTGACGCAACATATACTTTGTATATACAAGTTGTCAATAAAATGAGTATGAGTATGAGTATTATTATTATTATTATTATTATTATTATTATTATTATTATTATTATTATTATTATTATTATTATTATTATTATTATTATTATTATTATTATTATTATTATTATTATTATTATTATTATTATTATTATTATTATTATTATTATTATTATTATTATTATTATTATTATTATTATTATTATTATTATTATTATTATTATTATTATTATTATTATTATTATTATTATTATTATTATTATTATTATTATTATTATTATTATTATTATTATTATTATTATTATTATTATTATTATTATTATTATTATTATTATTATTATTATTATTATTATTATTATTATTATTATTATTATTATTATTATTATTATTATTATTATTATTATTATTATTATTATTATTATTATTATTATTATTATTATTATTATTATTATTATTATTATTATTATTATTATTATTATTATTATTATTATTATTATTATTATTATTATTATTATTATTATTATTATTATTATTATTATTATTATTATTATTATTATTATTATTATTATTATTATTATTATTATTATTATTATTATTATTATTATTATTATTATTATTATTATTATTATTATTATTATTATTATTATTATTATTATTATTATTATTATTATTATTATTATTATTATTATTATTATTATTATTATTATTATTATTATTATTATTATTATTATTATTATTATTATTATTATTATTATTATTATTATTATTATTATTATTATTATTATTATTATTATTATTATTATTATTATTATTATTATTATTATTATTATTATTATTATTATTATTATTATTATTATTATTATATCATCATCATCATCATCATCATCATCATCATCATCAATCATCATCAATCATCAATCATCATCATCATCATCATTATTATATATACATTGAGCGAGAAAATCCAGACTTTGTCACCGAGTGGGACCCTGCTCAGTTAAAAGCCCAAATTAAAGCTGCAGAGACGCGTCATCTTCTGCAGCTACATAAGGATAAGCCAATGCATGGTCTCTTCTACCGTCACGTAGAGGGGCTTGGCTTTATTGGAACTATTCATTCCCCACCCTCAGGCAAATTCAAACCAATAAGCCTGATGTAGTCCTCCTCGACCACCAACTTAGGACGATGTTTGTGATTTAGTTCTCGGCTCCCGCAGAGAACAACATCGTCCTAAAAGAGGAGGAGAAACGGAGGAAGTATCGAGATCTTCTCTCCGAGCTCCGCAGGCTGTATCCAGACCACTCTGTTAAGATTGTGGTGCTAATTATAGGCGTCCTGGGTGGAATGAGACATACGTTGCTTTCTGATTTAAATATCATACCGGCTTGTCGGAATTCGGCAGAGATCTTAGCCAGCAGAATGCAGAAGACAATCGTCCTTGGTTCGCTACGTCTGCTCAGAACGCACGATTTACGGGCGCAATGATTACTGACTTCACGGAGTGGAGAGAGGTCATTGCTTGACTCTTCAGAACATCTCCGAATGTGTCGGAGCTTCGGAAGGTGTTACTGAAAAAAAAAATAATAATAATAATAATAATAATAATAATAATAATAATAATAATAATAATAATAATAATAATAAATTCGGGATCAAGGAGTCAGCTGCATGGGAATGGCAAACCCATGAGGAAGCTATCCCAAGATCGTCCGTGCGTGGTGAAAAGCCACATTCTTCCCGAGGTGATTCTGTTTAAACAGAACACGGCGGATCTACTGGAGTAAACCAGGAAAATAAATTCGCAATCTAAGGTGTTTGCCGTGCTGAGGGACGCATGGCTCCGCGTTACGGGAGTCTCAAACGGCTGCCTCCGAATACCTGGCGTCCTTCGGTAGTATATAGTCCTTCCATAGCAAACCTGCTCTACCATGGTCGAGAATATATCAGAGTTACTCGTGGGACAGAAATGTATGCTACCACTAAAACCAATACAGAGGAGTCCTCCTCTCAAATCAGGGATGTGGATGGGGATCCACCTCAAAAAAACCCCAATGTAAACACAAATCTTGAGACGGAAGTTGCACCCCGGTTCTTGGTTGTGCAAAGAGTAGAAGGTGAGTCCCTTCACAATTGAGAAAAATTTATAAAGTTGTTAATAAAATCAAAGATGGCTTGTTAGTGGAAACCGTCTCTGCCGTACAGTCTAGACGTCTTCAAACGGTAGAAATATTCCGGTAAGAGTAGTTTCTCATAGGAATCTGAATACATCAAAAGGAGTAATATATTTTCGAGACTTATTAAATTGTTCGATTGAAGAAATTCTTGAGGGACTAAAAGAGCAAAGTGTTATTGGTGTTAAATGCATAAAAGTAAAGTGAGATGGAAATTTCATTGATTCACCAAACCACATACTTACATTTAACACTCCTGTTCTCCCTAAATGAATCAAGGTTGCTTTCTATTCTCTCCAGGTTAGGTTAGGTTAGGTTGCTTCTATTCTCTCCAGGTTAGCTTGTATGCCCCACCACCTTTACGGTGCTTTAAATGTATATATTTTGTTTTCTTTATTTGTTTTTTTACGCGCGCTGAATTATTTTTATTTTTTGTGTCATATATTTCGAACGTTAACGTTTTTACTTTGTTTATTTCGGTAAAAGAGAAAACTTCCCAAATTCCCAGTTGGCCTGACTGGTCGTCCGAGATATTTATTTGATTTTTTGTGGTACAATGATCTGATTTTATCATTGACCTTGTAGTGACAGCTACTGTCGGGATCATAGCTTTTAGTATATCTGAATCTAATTTTATGCGTGACAAGGCATCTGCACTGGTATTTGTTTTTCCTGGTTTGTATCGTATTTCAAAGTTATAGTCCAGTAAATCTAAACGTATTCTTGTTAATTTTGAAGATGGAGATTTATGAGTAAAAAGTCCGACTAATGGTCTGTGATCGGTAACGACTATAAATTTTTTATTAGCATTGTACAAATATGGACGAAAATGTGTTATTCCCCAATATATTGCTAATAATTCTTTTAGAATAACGGGTTTATTTATGTCATGTTTTGTCAAAGTTCTGCTTGCATACGCTATTGGAAGATCGTGTCCTATTTCGCCTTGGGACAGCACGCATCCCAGCGCAAAGTTTGATGCGTCTGTTGTTAAAATAAATAATTCGATTAATTTTTTCTTTAAAATGTTAAATGCTTCGCTGCATTCTAATGACCAATTAAATGTTTGATTTTTTCTTAACAATTTATTTAACGGATATGCAATATCGGCAAAATGTGGTATAAACCTACGGTAATAATTTAATAAAGCAATAAATCGCCTGACATCGTCCGCATTTTTTGGAATTGGATAATTTTTTACAGCTTCATATTTTTTTGGATCGGGACTAATTCCTTTGTCAGAAATTAAATGACCTAAATAATTTACTTCGCGTTGCAGAAAATTACACTTAGTTGGATTTAATTTTAAATTATATTTTCGACATCTTTCGAATACATTAATAAGATTTGTATTATGATGTTTAAGGCTACATCCAAAAACAATAATATCATCAACGTATATAAAAGCGCTTTCTTTGAGACCTGACATTGCTATCGTAATCATGCGAGAAAAGTTATTTGTTGAAATATTGAGTCCAAATGGTAATCTTTTATATTGATAATGTCCTGAATTTGTAGAAAATGCTGTTAGTGGTCGACTTTCTTTTTCTAATTCTATCTGATGAAAAGAACTAACTAAATCTATTGCAGAAAAATATTTAGCTCGACCTAATTCGTCTAAAATATCTTCAATATTAGGTAGCGGAAATTTATCTTGAATAATTTTTTTATTTAATTGCCTAAAATCTACTACCAATCGCCAATCTGGTTTTTCTGTACTAGACTTTTTCTTGACTACTAATAAGGGTGAGTTATATGGACTAGTGGAATGTTCAATTGTGTCATTTTTCAATAATTTTTGTACTTGTCTCGTTATTTCGTCTTTTTGCGATTGTGGTAATCTATAATTTTTTATGTATACTGGATCATTATCTGTTACTCTAATTTTTTGTTTGTAAAAATTGTTAGCAGAAAGATTATCACCTTTTAAGTAAAAAATGTCATTATATCCTTTACAAATATTTTTGATTGATTCCAAAGCATCGGTGTCTACGTTATTAAATTTCAGTTCCTCAAATAACTGTGTTATTCTATGACTAACCTGAGTGTCGTATTTATTTACAGCTGTTTTACAAATTTCGTAATCTGAGAGCGGTTGTGTTGCAGTTTTAAATTGTCTATTACGACATCATTACAAGTCGTACTAATTAATCTAATATGAGGTATGTCAAATTTTGAAACTAATGTGTTAGCAATAAATATTCCTTTTTTTATTTTTTCATTTAAAATTAAACTGTCTTCAGAAAAATATCTGTCTATAGGACATACAATTTCTGTCCTAGCAAGTATCTCAATTTTGTTAGTGCATTGGCTTATCCTTATGTAGCTGCAGAAGATGACGCGTCTCTGCAGCTTTA